>RJVU01046259.1:1668442-1714648 GCA_003731715.1 Anabarilius grahami | reverse complement strand
TTTTTTTTATCCTTGTTAAAAGGCTGTGAGATGTGGATATGGAAATCTGTGTTTCAGCTAGAATTATTTCAGGCTAAAGTGTTTATTTAAAAGCAGAGCAGATGAATTATGAGTAAATGCGAAGCCAGAATCAGGATACTGTCATGTCATCAGTGCAAATCATACTGTATGTTAACAATGTAACTAAACCAGCAAATGATACCTATACTGAGGAGTGGCAAACGTTTATGTGGGATATGTGGGAGGAACATACTGTATACTGACAAAATACAGATCAACCTTTTTTTTTACACTAGCGTTTCGGTAGATGTAACATTGTTAAACAATGGATAACAATGTTAAACAAATTAAAGTAAAGAAAGAGTCTTTCAGTAACATAAACCTTCACATCAATGAATTATAAGTGCAGCAATGTGCAGGAACATTTAATAAAGACACGATACTGTAAAAATGTGTGTGCTGTTTCTTAAATTAGCAGGGCTCCAGACCTAAAAAATGATTATGAATAAACTGACCTTTCAGAGTTTGTCAAAAACAAAGGGAATATTAATAAACTAAGACCTGACAGCCTCCACATTATAAAGTAAGTGGTGAAACATTTTGTTAATGATTGTGCCAGAATAATAGTGTGAGAAATGTCTTACATCTGGTTTCTCAGTATCATCTCAGTCAGCTTTTATTGTTTCACGCATGCGCAGTAAGATGATTTAAGTGTTTCAGAGTGGATCTGGGAAACACTAATGTGGATGAGGAGTGTTTTGAAACAAAAATGTTGTTTTCAAATGTACCCAGATTAATATAGACGCAGCCTTAGATGATGCCTTTGGTAAATTTGCTGTAGAGTGTGTGTGTGTGTGTGTGAGTCTAACAATCACTCATCCTTGATTTATTTTTATATGTGTTTGTTCAAAGCTGTGTATTCCATTCTGTTGTCTGTGGTTGATCAAGGAGATGCACTGAACTAAATATTAGCCTCAATCTCTCCTGATCACGACCCCTCTACGACTCGACCCCAGACGATGATGATATAATATGTGAAAACCAATATTATATAACTAGTTATATTTTAAATTATCAGCACATCAGCAGTCATTTTAGTGACAGTCTGGAGCCCTGAATAAGAGTCTGTTTATTTTATGATGACTGAGAGATAAAAGTGCATAACATATATGGATATGTATAAAAGTGTGAAGCAGCGGAAGTGTTAGAAAGCGTAGGGTCCGACGACGATGGTGAGCCGTAGTAAAGAGCTGGAGCGATAGTTCATCAGCGTGTGTTGAGTGATCATCTCCAGATCCACGATCAGCTCCAGCGGACCCTCCAGGGACTTGGTCAAGACCAGCATCGCACCGACGCTGCTGAAGCGCTAATGCAATGAAAGACAAACACACAAATCAGATATAAAGAGAGCAATATTCCCAAATCTGTCATTAAATTTCATCGATTATGGTGGCAGAATATAATAAGATAATAAGAAGATTATTTCTCAAGATAGTGGAAGACTGCAAGCACATGCAGAAAAGAAAATATAAAACGTGCAACATTTTCTTTGGATTTTATTTGTACTTTAATTTGACCTATTGTAAAGTTTCTTGGTACATTTATTTTTGAAGATGGGTTATGAAAATCAACAAAAATGTAAGCAAACCTAAAACAGCATGATTTGTCTTTCCCATTTTCTTTTTTAACTGGAGTAATCTTTTTAGGAAAACTTCAAGAAAACGTTATTTTTCTGAACCTTGTGGCAAATATTTTTCGTTTCTCATGGAGGAGCTCGGAAGCATAAAAGAAGGAGTGATGACAGTGAAGGACGAGAGTGGACCAGGCCTGGACTATTTATGTTGTTTATGTGTGTGCGGCAGTCGTCCGTGAGGGGCTTTTACATTCATTTTGTTGTTTGTTTACTTGATGAATAAAGTTATGTGTGAAATGTTCGCCGGTTCCTGTCTTTTTCTTCCCTGAACATACCTCGCTACAAAGACATTTAAGCATCACACCTCTCACACACACACCTGAATTAAAGGAGCATTTTAAAAGGTGGCAGTGACAGAGAGAGTATTAAACTCACAGTGCTCACCAAATGCTGAATTAAACTCATAACATGTGATGCAGCAAGCACCATTTCAACAAATCTATATGCACCAATCAGGCATGACATTATGAGCACTGACAGGTGAAGTGAATAACACTGATCATCTCTTCATCACGGCACCTGTTAGTGGGTGGATATATTAGGCAGCAAGTGAACATTTTGTCCTCAAAGTTGATGTGTTAGAAGCAGGAAAAATGGGCAAGCGTAAGGATTTGAGCGAGTTTGACAAGGGCCAAACTGTGATGGCTAGATGACTGGATCAGAGCATCTCCAAAACTGCAGCTCTTGTGGGGTGTTCCCGGTCTGCAGTGGTCAGGATCTATCAAAAGTGCTCCAAGGAAGGAACAGTGGTGAACCGGAGACAGGATCACGGGCGGCCGAGGCTCATTGATGCACGTGGTGAGCGAAGGCTGGCCCGTGTGGTTTGATCCAACAGATGAGCTCCTGTAGCTCAAATTGCTGAAGAAGTTAATGCAGGTTCTGATAGAAAGGTGTCAGAATACACAGTGCATCAGAGTTTGTTGCGTATGGAGCTGCATAGCTGTCATAACAAGTCCGATCCATGGAGGCTCCACCTCTCATCTTACAGGACTTAAAGGATCTGCTGCTAACATCTTGGTGTCAGATACCACAGCACACCTTCAGGGGTCTAGAGGAGTCCATGCCTCGAAGGGTCAGGGCTGTTTTGGCAGCAAAAGGGGGGCCAACACAATATTAGAAAGGTGCTCATAATGTTATGCCTGTTCGGTGTATTGCCAAATGGAAAGCAATAGAAATGACACAAATTTCTGAACTAATTCAAGTTTAATTATATTTCCCCCACAATGTCAAATATCCCACTCTGCTCTTAGGGAAACAGTCAGGACAGAGCCCATCTCATTCTGTTTTCTCATGATGTTGTGCTACCAGGGAAATCAAAACTGATTCATGTGAGGGAAATGCACTACACAAATAAACCTGGTGGGCATTACCTTGCCTAACTGTTCAAATGAGAGAAGAGGGAAAGACTGAATGCACAGTGTGACCAGTGGTACTGAATTTGCCCATAAACAGCTTGTTGCTAATACAGCTGGCTTACAGCGCCACTCAGTGGTCAAACCACAATACTACTGAACTGACTTCAGCTGATCAAGGACACTACTGTCTTTTAGAGCTGCTGTACAGAAATGAACTCTGTTTGCATCATTCAATCATTTAAATCAAATTGACAATGATAAAATTAAAACACCTCTTTAAACATGTTTAAAACTGCCAAGAATATATTTTGACAGAAAGAAACATCAAATGAAATGGCTATAGGTGCTGTCGTTACTCACCCTAAGGAAGAACTCTCCTCCATCATTCCCAGCTTTAATCCTGAAGGTGTAGTGAGCGCTGGAGAAGATGTTTGTGGCTTGAATCTGAAAGATATCTGCCGGTACGCTGCGCTCTGAATGAAGACTCATGTATTTGTAAACGATAGACTGCGGCAGGCCTCGACACGCACCCGCAGACTGGCACGAACACCGGCTAGGAATGAAAACAAGAAGATTACTCTTTTTTTTCATGCTTAAATGCGTTAAATCAAAACTTTAGAGTGTCTCTGGTGGGTGTCTGTGCTCTTCATTTCTAGTCCTGACTTACTTTTCTGCTGTCAGCACGTACGGCTCCTGACACGGGTTCTGAGGGTAACAGCGATGGCCTCCATAATAGTTCCAGCACATCTCATCTTCCCTACACTCATGGCCCGTTTCACACTCGTTGATGTCTTCCAGACCAGAGAAAAGATTGTGATTAGAAATATGTCAAATCTATAATATATGAGAATGCAGAACTTACAACTTCCAAACTCGCTCCATGTTGCTCCTTCGTCTCTCAAGACTGATGTAATACTCCAAGGCTTAAGAAATCTAGCGCTGACCCTAATGATTTTGCCAACTTTCATCCAATTTGTAATTTACCATTTCTAATAAAAATATTGGAAAGATCGTTGCAGATTAGGTCCGTGCTCACCTTTTAAAAAACAATCCGTTTGAACAATTTCAGTCTGGTTTCCATCCATTACATGGTTCAGAGACAGCCATGGTAAAAGTTAGCAGTGATCTGATGATGGCGGATGATTCTGGACTCTTATCTTCCTTGATCAAAGTACAATCTTCAATACCAATTCTCATGAAGTTCTTTTAGATAGATTAATCTCTATTGGTATTACTGGTGTCCCTCTCACTTGGTTTAGATCCCATTTCTTTGGTCGCACTCAATTAGTCCAAGTTTCAGATCATACTCTTCATCTGTTGCCACTGGTGTTCCTCAAGGCTCTGTCTTGGGCCCTCTTTTAATTATCATCTACCTGTTACCTCTGGGTCATATTTTTAGGAAATTTGGTATTAATTTCCACTGCTATGTGGATGACACTTAGCTCTATTTGTCCTCCAAGCCTAATTCTACTCTTCTTTCTTCTTCCCTCTGGGACTGTTTAGATGAGATCAAATCCTGGTTCTTGTGCAATTTTCTCAAGCTAAATACGTCTTGTTCTTCTTGTTGGCACTAAATCCAATTTGGCAAAATTCAACTGTTTTTCATGTCTTAATACTTGTCTTTTTCCTGATTGATTTTAATTTATGTTGAACAGATGTTGCTTTGACTATATTGCTGTCTTGCACAAAAAAAAAAAAATTTTTTCATGTTGAATATCCTGTTTCAGTGAGAAATATGTCAAATTACACTCAACAAAGTACACTCTTAGAATAAAAGGATCTATATGGAACCTTAAAGTGTTCCGTCAGGGCCTTCATATATAGAGCCCTTTAGGAGTTCCCATCATGATTTAGCCAATTTAGTCCCCAGTAGTATTGAAACAGTACACTTACAAGTATACTAATAGTACATTGATATTAGTATACTTACCACATAAAGTATACTTAAAAACATACTTGAACTTTATTTAAGTATACTTCATAAAATGAACTTTGTAAGGGTATAGGCACCATGACAAAGACTGTAGCAAGATATGCAAAACAAAGTTCATCTAACATCTTTCTGTCAGTTTAGAACAAATAAACAGCCTTTCTGTTTCATACTTATCGATTAAAGAAAAAAAAAAGAAAAAAAAAAGTAACAGAGGGGGTGAAGCAACATTTGAGCCCTGCATTGTTTCCATGAGCATGTGTTTGAGAATTCCTGGCCCATCTTGCTCTGATGTGAAATATCTGGGTGTAGATGGATAGAGAAGAGGCCAGGCAAAGACGAGCGCTATATTTTATGAAGGAGGAGGCCGATACCTTGACACATTCTTGTTCTCTGCAGCTGATATCCCTCTGGGCAGGTGCAGGAATATCCGCCCGGGCTGTTCATACACACGTACTGGCACATGTAGCTGGAGAAGGCGCACTCATCGATGTCTAGACACACACCAGAACAACATTGTTCAACCAGGCTGAATTGAACTTGTTTCATAATTGAGGAACTTTACTGAACCAACACTGAACTGATTTAATCTGAATAATGACAATATTGTCTTTTTATCGCTGAATTTGAATTTGACTCATATTTGATGACGTTTTCATCATCAGTTCTGTTACTTTTCTGTTTATTATTGAGAAGCTGCTTTGAAACAATTTCTATTGTATGAAGCGCTATAAAAATAAAGGTGACTTGACTTGACTCGAGCATAATGATCTTTGTCTAGAACAGTCTAGCTGATGATAAAGAATGACATTTTGTGCTGCTGTCCAATTAAAATTTGGAAATCGAACATTTGGTGAATTTTAGATGAAAATGCACATACAAATGCATTTCAGTTTTGCTGAGTAAATGAACACGGTAAACATTTACATTTAGCAGACGCTTTTATCCAAAGCGACTTACACTGCATTATACTATACATTTGTATCTGAGTATGTGCAATCCCTGGGATTGAACCCATGACCTTGGCATTGCTAGTGCCATGCTCTAACCACTGAGCTACAGGAAAGCTTGGAAAACTGAAGCACTTTGCAAGCAGATTAATTAACTCAACCCAAACATATGATTATTTAAATTAATCATAAATATGCAAAGCAAATACGTAATATGCACGATATTTGCGATATTTCCCTTACAACGCAGTAGATCAAAGACCATTAACAACTGGCCCATAAAGAATTCAAAATACTTTATTAGAATAGTGTAATCACAAAAAAATACTACACTATTGTAATGATTTAAAAAAAAAAATATTGATGCATATTTAAATTCATAGATATAATATATTTGAATAGCTATTTCAATTCAGCACTTTCTTGTCAACAGCCAGGCTTGTTCCTTGCAATAAACAATGTAGCAGTTGTTTGATTTGTATTTATTCGTTGCGCCCTCTTGTGGACTGTTGATTTAAAAATCTGGTGTTCACTTATCTTTACCTCTAACTGGAACCATTTCTTTAGAATCTTTGAAGTAAAAAAATGATTTAAATTCCCTTTGGGCAGGTCTCATCACTATATTAGCACTGAGCATATTTCACCGCTCACAGCGTGTTCAAAATCATGCACTCGAGTAAGTAGAGAGTGTACTCAAATCAAGCACAGGAACATGCAGCATCAGCACTGACCCACACAAGAGACTGAATCCGGGGCGAGTTCATAACCCTGATCACACTGGCAGATGTACGAGCCCAGCAGGTTGAAACACTGATGCTGGCACGGCTGAGCCATATCACACTCATTCACATCTGAAACACAAGCCAAATCCATTCAGTTACTAACATGAGTACAATTATACTCTGTCTACATTTAATCTACTCATGGTGGCATTCAGCATAATATTTGATATATCTTCTCCCACAATAAAAAACAGTTCCAAAACAAGCCAAAGTGTGTGATATGTATCGCCTAGGATAATATTGTAATTGTTGTTTTAATGGTGTGTGAGCTGGCATTATCAATTATATCATTCACTTTTTTTACCCGAACAAAAACAAGCCTTAATAGTGGACACTTTCACTGCATGATGAAACTTATTAGAATGACACTGAAAATCAAGACATGAGGGCAAACATGCCTTATATTCTTATAATGTTTTATATTTATATCATACGATATAGATGTGCAATATCATACGAGCAAGAGTGTTGTTTTTCCCTAATAAAGGCACAATTGCAAATGTGATATTTTATAGTAGTTAAATTATCAAAAAGTTAATAGTAAGTAAGCTACTGTCATGTCTGGTTTATGTCCAAGGACTCTTACTTTGTATTTTGTTCTGTTGTATTAGTTTTCAAAGCTCCTGTTGTTTACTTCCTGTGTTTGATCTGTTTCCTTAGCTTATGATTATGTTCACCTGTGTCTAGTTTAGTTAATCATTATCCTGTGTATAATATAGCCCTTTGTTTCAATTGTCCTTTGTTGGTTCTTGTCTTGCCATGTCAATTTGTCCTAGAGTCAACGGTCACCGCCTTGTCCATCCCAGAGCCAATGATGTGTCCCTCCAAGAACTTATCCCCACCCCTAAAGTCGTTCCTCCTCCAATGGCTCCATCTGGCACTGACGACTTCCTGGTTCCGAAAAATGTTCCCTCATAAAGGTAAAAAATCCCATGGAAATCAAAATAAATATTAAATATCAGCACTCTCTTTTTTAAGTTATATTTTTTGGCCTTTTTATGCCTTTATTGAACAGGACAGTTACAGATCAGACATGAAAGCATGGGGCAGAGAGAGGGGAATGGGTCGCCGGAGACGCAGTTGCTATCGACTATCGACTCTGTCAAATATCAGCACTCTTGAAATGCCCATCAGATGAAAGCAGTGGTTCTCAAACCAATCAGAACATCCAAGTACCACCTAGTCACTAGTGTGTTCACTTTGAATGTTGTTTCACATTTGGCAAATAGAAATATTGTTGAGATCAGCCAAAATGCCATATTTTGATTAATATCAATATTTCTGTAGATCAGTTAAAACATGCTGCTGCTGGAGTGTCATCAGTCCCTAGCAGAGCAGCAACTAAACAACACACATAGGGGCAGTTAATGGTTAGAGAGTCGGACTTGTAACCCTAAGGTCACGGGTTCAAGTCTCAGTAGGCAGGAAATGTAAGAGGGAGGAGTGAATGAACAGCGCTCTCTTCTACTCTCATTACCCACAACTGAGGTGCCCTTGAACAAGACACCTAACCCCCAATCGCTTCCCGGGCGCCGCAGCAAAAATGGCTGCTCACTGCTCCGGGTGTTTGTTCAATGACTCCACAGCAGTCCCTCATCCTTCTGACCTTGCCATAGTCTTTTGATTTTCTGGCTGCACCTTGGACTTCCGGACCTTCACCCCTTTTGCTCTAGCAGCATGGCCCTGCTCCTCCGGTCCTCCAGCTGCGCCCTGGTCTTCCCCCACTTTCTCCACCTCAGTCTTCCAAATCCCTGGTCCACTGTGGTCCACTGTTCATGCTCTCCACAATTCTCTGGCTTCAACGGTGCGACCACAGTCTCCTGGCTTGCCCGATCCACTGTGGTCTTCCGAGATGTGGCCTAAGCCTAGGACATTTAGGCTCCACTTCGACCCTCCGTGCCCCTGATTCCACCTTGGCTCTACAAACCTTCGCCTCCACTGCGGCTCTTCATCCTTCTGGCTCAACAGCAGTCCCTCATCCTTCTGGCCTTGCTGTGCCCTTTTGATCTTCTGGCTCCACCTTGGTCTTCTGGACCTTCACACCTTTTGCTCTGCCGGGTTCCTACATCACTTTGGCTCCACTGTTGTCCTCATTCCTATCCGGCTCCACCTTTTTCTTCCGATCCCCCGGATCCACCTTGACTCTCCGATCCTCCGGTTCCACCTTGGTTCTCCAATCCTGCAGCATGGCCCTGCTCCTCCGGCCCTTCAGCTCCACCCTGGTCTTCCCCCACCTTCTCCACCTCGGACTTCCAAATCCCTGGTCCACTGTGGTCCACTGTTCCCTGGGCTCTGACATTATTCTCCATCCCTCTAACTCTGCTGTGGTCTCCTCCGCTGGTTCTGCTGTTGTTTTCTTTAATAAAACAACCTGTGACTAGATCCTTGTCTCTGCTACTACTTCCAATCCACAACCACAATGTTACAGCTACATTTAAGACACAATATTGTCTCATTTTGACAATAAAAATGTTTTCAAACAAAGCCACAACAGAACCATAGCATATCTCTGAGCAACACACAGTGGTGTTTCATTCCTAAATGAATCTGCATTTTTGAGCAAATTAATTTAATTAGTAGGGGGTCTCCACATGGTGGAAATATATAAGGCCATTTTCTCTCAAGTTGTTCTTTAGTGTATTTCTTCACCGAGTCTTAAAAGCAAGTTATAGTTATAGTTGATCACCACATGCATCTTTTGAACTGATTATAAAAAAAATATTCTTCTGTTCTTCATGAGGCTTGACAAAATCTTTCCCTGCAGACAGACCTACAGGACCTTGGATTCTTATTTGGTGTGTTTGTACTGGTCCTAAGAGCCGCACTTATCAGTGTGTTCTTGAGTGCATGATTTCCATATAAAAATGCTTTTGCAGGAAACCTTTCCTCACTGAGGAATTCCTTATCATGTTGTTGATCAAAGAACATATTTCATTGGCAAAGATCTTCAAGCTTAGATTCAGAAGTTAGGCAAAGTTTCACATTCCTTACTGTTCTCAAAACAACTGACCAATGTTGATTTGCAAATGACAGCTTTGAAACCTTGGGATTGATCCCATTCCCAACTGCTTTCTCTCCTTTTAAAACATGTTGTGCTGACAGATTTCACCTTTAATGTGAAGCTCCTCTTGATCCTGTCCATCCCACGAGACCTTTTAAATTCCTTTGTGAAAGATCTGAAATCAAATTCTTGGCAGAACTTTGAAGCATGCTAATCTGAGAGACTTCTTGCCCATTTATCGTGTTGACATCTATTTCACTTAATGGTATTGAAAGTGATCATAAGAGTAACCGACTGTGTCTACTATTTAATCTATGATTCTAATATATAGGAAACTTCCTGTATGTTGCCCAATATTGATTCTTCTACAGTGAATATAATACTTAAAAACACTGACTGCTATCTTAACTCCAGTAATCCCCTTTTAACCCCATGCAATTTTAATCAATTGGCTTAATGAAATGTACTGCTTATAAAGAGAAGGATGAGCGGTAGATCAGAAATGTGTGTTGTTAAGAACAGGATTTGTCCACCAGAGGGTGAAAGCAAAAGCAAAACAGGATACTGAAGGATATCTTGAATTCCATTGAACACTCACACACATGTGAGCAGAGCTTTGCAGATTAGAAAGGCAGGTCTGGCCTTTAACTCACCTATGCAGCTGTGGTTATTGCTGGCGAGCTGGTAGCCATCATTACACTCGCAGTAGTAAGAGCCAGCAGTGTTCACACATCTGTGCATGCAGTAGTGTGACAGCAGACACTCATTTCTATCTGCAAAGAGGTTTACACAAACAGTGCTCATATAACCTATGGGGTTCTTGACAGATTTGCAGGGTGATAGAAACGTCTCCTTTTTTCTTTGATGATGATTATTTTTTGATAGACCAAATCTGATGTGGAAGGACAAGTATTGACATGCATTTGAGATTAATGAATGAAACATTCGCAGGGATTTCAAGAAAGGGATTTCAGAACTTTACTTTAGTAGTCTTAGGAATGCACAGAAACTTTGACCTTCATAAAGCTGTGTATACATAGTGAAATGATTCAGGTTTAATCTGATGTCAATGATGTCTAGCAAGATAGTTTGTGTTGATTGTTGATGAGAAATATATTGACTAAGTTCCACACATGCATGCAACAGATCCACAAATGCACAGGAATGTACACACCGGAAGAATGAACAAAAGCAGTTTTCTTTGCAATACAATTTCACAAAAATGTGTTCCGTAACTTAATGCACAAATAGATGCTAAGCTGATTGTACATGTATTCTTCCTCGAAACAAGTGTACACTCCCACCCACCAGCAGTCACTGAACACCTTCACAACGAGGCACAAAGTCAACTTTCCAGAACCTTCACCCTCTCTGCTCCTCTCTGGTGGAATGAGCTGCTGACCTGCATCTGAACTGCTAAGAACATCACATCTCAAAGCAGCTAAAATACACCTCTTCTGCAAAAACAAAAGACAAAAAAACTTTTTCTTCTCTGCGTTTCTCCTCCGCTCTAGCTTGCTTCCCTATCTAGCTGTCTAATAGAACTGGCAAAGTGTATTACGAATATTGCAGGCTCTGTGACGAATTGCTTTTGTAATTCGCTTTGGATAAAAGTATCTGCTAAATGCATAAATGTAAATGAGATTGTTTGTTTTGAACACAATGGCCCAGTTTCACAGACAGGGCATAGACTAAGCCAGGATTAGGCCTTAGTTCAATTAGAACATTTAAGTACCTTTTATAAACGTACCCTAGAAAAAAGCATTACTGGTGTGCATCTTGAGACAAAACAATGGCTCTGACATATTTTAAGATATGCCAGGTCAAGTTTCTTTCAGTTAAAAACAGCTCAAACATGCATTTTAGTCTGGGACCAGCTTAAAGGGATAGTTCACCCAAAAATGAAAATTCTGTCATCATTTACTCACCCTCAAGTTGTTCCAAACCTGTACGAATTTATTTCTTCTGCTGAACATAAAAGAAGATATTTTGAAGAATGTTTGTAACCAAATAGTTGTGGGGCACCACTGACCTCCATTGGTGCCCCACAATTGTTTGGTTACAACATTCTTCAAAATATATTATTTTGTGTTCAGCAGAACAGAGAGACACATACAGGTTTGGAACAACACAAGGGTAAGTAAATGATGATAGAATTTTCATTTTTGGGTGAACTATCCCTTTAAGCCTTGTCTTTGAAACTGGAACATTAGCATGTATAACAGAAAATGGTGGCAACTATTGTTACCAACCAACCAAGAAATGTAAGCAGAATGATTTTTCTTTTTTTAGCCAATTTTCATTTCGGTGCATCACTGAGACCATTTTGAAAGACCATATTCATTTTTATTTACTTTACTAGCATAAGCTTATCATTTGTAATATAAATAAGTGTATTATTGTTTTACCAAAGTATTTATTTGACATTGAAAACATCAGAGAAGATCACTGAAAGTCAGAAACATTTTAAATGCAATATCTGCAGTCAATCTCCACCATTTCTCCCACAGATTAAAATACTACTAGAAAGTAGGTCAATGAGGAAAAACGAAGCTTCACAGGCTAGTATGCATTCTCTTTCACAGTTTTTCACAGTAAACCACAGTAAGACCACATTAGTTCAAACAGCAAAACCCTGCTGACCCTGTACCTTATCCAGTGTGTGCCTCTTATATCAGTGAGTGGCTCTGCTGACTGGACTGCGGTGTGAACTCACCCACACACTGTTCTCCGTGTTTGTGGTATCCAGGATGACACTGGCAGGTGTACGAGCCTCTGGTGTTGTAGCAGGTCTGCTCTGCGCTGCAGGTGTGTGTGCCGTGAGTGCATTCGTCTATGTCTGCCCAAACACACACACACACACACACACACACACACAGATCAATGCGTACCATGGTAAATGCAAATCTAGTAAATCACTCATTTATCACATAAAATATGTTCTTTAATGTTGTTACTGAGTGTTCTCTCGACTTTCAAAATGTCTGTTTTTTTAACGTTTTAAAAATGTTTATTTATTTTTCTTGGTTATGAAAACGTTAAGGAAACATTCCATTGTATCCTTCTGCAAACATTATGGGAATGTTACTTTTGAATGTTCTCTGAACGTTCTGAAACAAGTGGTAACATTTAAAAAATGTTAGAAGAATTTCAAACATAAAGTTTCTGAAATAAAACTTTCCATGAACACTGTTTTTGTACTAAAAATGGAAAACATTATTAGAGACCAGATAACTCCGAACAAATGTTCTATGAACGTTACTGGAAGAACATTTATTCATAACTTTGATGGAACTCTGTCAGAACATTCCCTGTTAGCTGGATCAGATTCAGTCAGATTTACTGGATGGAAAGTGCCGTTCAGATGCCTTTATCAACGATACATGACCTTCTCCACCTCCTCCAGACAGAACCAAGTCCATTCTTCAAGTCTATTTCCTGTTCAAATCTGTGATCTCTTCCTGTTTAAATCTATAGTTATTCTATTTTTCCATCTGTACTGTACATACGCTTTTGCACATTAAACTTCTCCTTGCATATGTTATTCTATGTCATCTATCGTGTGTCTCTTTGTACATTTTATATCCTCTTTATTTGATTGTTTTGTGTCACATTGCAGTATTCCTGTGTGTGGAAGAAGCTTCTGTCATTTTGATTAAGATTTATGATTGATCCCAATCCACTTGGGAAAGAGCAGATACGTGAGAATAATTCTGCTTGTGGACTACAGTTCAGCTTTCAACATTCATCCTTTAGCTTCAGGAATATCATATCAGTCATTGACATCCCTATAGTCTCTGTGCTGTTATACAATATTTCAGCACTCTTGGAATCATCCTGAAGAAAAATGGACTTCACACATCCACTAAAAATCACCTGAAATGGCCTTTCATTTCATCCCGTTCGGACCGTACATGGGTCATTCTTTGAGTTTGTTCATCACTTACTACTGACATATCAGCAAACTGAACTGACTGTGCACTATCTGATAGATCTATATCTGTTCGGTGAGTAACGCAAAAGAACATATTTTATATATTTTCATGTTTGTTTTTCAATGGAATATCAGTCTGTTTATATGTAATATCAGTTTGCTTATAGAATAAAATAAATCTGTCTAAAATTTTGCCTTTACTGAAATTATAATAATGCTTAATGTGAATTTAAATGGATTTTCTGGGAAAATGACATTTTCCAAAATGTATGTTTTCCGTTTAACGACTCAAAAGCAACTTTTTAGTTCAGAAATTTTTTGGAATAGAATTCTGAAATGTAGCTGTTTTCTGGGAATCAATGATGGGGAAAAAGAGTTCTCTCGACAACCAGCTCATGAACTTCATGAACATTCAACTTGAACTTTGAACTCCACTATTTAACTATGCAGCTACACTGAGAATTCAAATCAGCAGATTTCAGCCATTACACTGTTGTTGTATAGCAACAAAGAATCTGTCTTTGAATCAGTGCTTTCCTCAAATCCTGCTGTCGTACCTTGACAGAAGTTCTGCTCATCCCGTGTGAATCCAGGCGAACACCGCGTGTCTCCAGCTCTGTGGTTTGAGCGGGTCTGTGGGTGAGTGGGGTTCAGCGGGCTCTGGGGAACAGGGTCAGTGGGCTGCGATGATTCGTCCCCATTACTGACGAAAATCTGGGCGTTCTGAGGGAGGCAGAGGTAACCGCCATAGTGGTTTATGCACTTCATGCCCCCTTTGCAGGCGTCAGAGACAAGGGCACACTCGTCAATGTCTGTTCACATGGAGAGAAAACTGGGGTTAGGCTTTGGAATCATGTTCTCAAAGACAAAAAGACAACTGTTGAGAGAGAATATTATATCAACAATATTATTTTATTACCTTTGCATACCTCTTTAATGGGATCATATTCATAGCCTTCTGTGCACTGCTGTGAATAAATAAAAAAAAATCACTGTATGAGAATCTTTTGCCTGTCAATTTAACATATATATGAGCTGTAATAACAAAACAATCATATCTATTATTTAGCTGTATGTATGTAAGCCTGTCACGATCATTTCATATGAAGGAAGACCTAGTGTTTTTTCTGCCCTGCCAAAATGTATTCCATTTCTTTAATCGATGGCAACAAGTCATTTTAAATAAACTGCAATATATTTCAAAAATATTCCAAGTGAGACATTCCTGTCTGAAAATGTAGTCTTAACCCTCTCCCTACCCCTAAACCAAACCCTACCGTAAAATCAGAGAGAATTGATGGTGAATCACACTGATGTAGAAGCACATATATGGAAGTAAATTAATGCCAAATGTTTTTGAAATAAAAAGCTTGTTGAATTGCACTAATTGAAAAAAAAATATGCATTACATTAGCTGTGCTTGCATTTAGATGCATTGTATTTTTAAGGCTTTTATGGGCTGAAATTCAACATGGTCGTATATTTAAACTGTGAATATTAGGTTGTATTTTTAAACAGAATGAATATTTTGGAAGTGAAATCTGAAAGGTACGGAAGAGGATTAGGGCCAAGCAATAATAAAAAAAATAAAACCATCTCGAGATTAAAGTTGTTAAATTTTGAGAAAAAAATCGTTAAATTTCGAGAAAAAAGTTGATATAAAATGTTGAGAATAAACTCATTAAAATACAAGAAAAAACTCGTAAAATTTCGAGAAAAAAGTCAAGACAAAATGTTGAGAATAAAGTCATTAAATTAACAAATTTATTCTCGTAATTTAACGACTTTTTTCTCGTAATTTAATGACTTTATTCTCGTAAATTAATGACTTTATTCTCGTAATTTAATGACTTTATTCTCGTAAATTAATGACTTTTTTTTCGTAATTTAATGACTTTATTCTCGTAATTTAATGACTTTATTCTCGTAATTTAACAACTTTTTTCTCGTAATTTAATGACTTTATTCTCGTAATTTAACGAGTTTATTCTCAACATTTTATCTCGACATTTTTCTCGAAATTTAATGAGTTTTTTCTCGTAATTTAACGAGTTTATTCTCAACATTTTATCTCGACTTTTTTCTCGTAATTTAACGAGTTTTTTCTCGTAATTTAACAACTTTAATCTCGAGATGGTTTTATTTTTTATTATTGCTTGGCCCTAATCCTCTTCCGTAGAAAGGTGAATATAAATTATTGAATTTTTAATAATGAAAATGTGTGTGAAATATTTTTAATTGAAATATTCATACAAGGCATCTAAATGCAAGCACAGCTAATGTAATGCATATTTTTTTCAATTAGTGCAATTCAACAAGCTTTTTATTTCAAAAACATTTGGCATTAATTTACTTCCATACACATAACCCTTGTTATAAGCCTACACTTGACATAAACTGTAAACTTGCCCCACAAATCTGATTGGTTGATTGGAATGTTGTTCCAGGACCAACAAAGATGTTGATACTTTTTGTCTGATTAATCAATAATTGTGACAGCTCTATATGTAAATAATGCACTTGCCGTATATGACACAGGCTCTTCTGCCTCTTGAGAAACAACACAGCCAACTACTGTCATTAGCAGGGAGATTCCCAACATCATGCTGGTTCTACATGGGTTAAAGAAATCAAAAGAACACTTAACACCTGTGGATGCATCACTGCTGAACATGTGAGAACACTTCATTCTGCTGTCATTGGCTCAGCTCCAGTCACTTCGCATACTTCTCTAGAAATGCCTTTTAAAGTGCTACTGATAAAGCAATTACAAGCAGCCATAAAACACTTAGAACAATGTTTCATATAAATACTGTCCGATAACACGAGCACTGAAATATGATCTGTTTCTGCAGGCTCTGTTCACTTCAAATACAAAACGCATCATTTTTAACCCTAGTCACTTTTATTAAATGAGGATCTTTTAAATCATAATGTTTGTGCAAAACAAACTGAACTTTATCACAGCTCATCATATAACGCTTCATATGCATGAACTGCACCAGACAGCCTGCTGGAACACTCACCTGAGCTGCTGTGAGACGCGCCGGGAGTCTGGAGCTCAGTCCGGAGGATGATGAGGGTCTGATGTCGGATTCGGAATGTCAGGGATGTTTGAGGAAGGCTTCGTGACGTCATGGCCGCTGCAGGAATGTGGGAGCGGAGAACAGGTTGTTTCCCGCTGCAGGAGTTGGATGTGTTTGTTTCTGGGGCTCGAGGAAGGGCAGGATGTGTCTCCCTCCACAGGCTGTTTGATAAACTCACTGATGCCAGGCATTGTGCTCAGACTGTGTCCATATTGTTTCTCATTTCAGTGCATTAATCATAAATGTCCTCTAGAATCTGAGAAGTATATTAATCAAAATAACTCACAGGAACTGCTCTTCATAGCATCGGTTTCTGTGCTCAAATGCCAATTAAAGCATTTTTTTCTTCATCTTAAAGGATTTTGTTACTGCATTTTGTTTTAATTCTATTGTAAAGTGAGCTTTGAGAAAGGCTTTTTATAAATAATAACATTTTTATTTATGCACTTGATCACTTTATGCAAGCATCTCTGTGTAAGTGCCTCTCCAGATTCAATTTGAATTTGTCCACAATAAAGAACTAACTTTGCATTGGATTATACATATAAACATACTAAACTGTAATGAGGTTTTGTGATGCATGAGTATTCTTGCTCATTTCTGTTGAACTATTACTTTCAAAAGCTGTTAAAAGCATATTTTACTATATTCATTCATGTGTTTATTACATGTACATAGATGTGCAATATTAATGATTCAGGTACTAAATATGGAGTTTAAGTTTGGTCAAAACACAACAATCCACAAAACAAAAAACTGAATCCAAAATGCAATCATATAAACAAGAGCTGCAAATTAGAGCCTTAATCAAAGCTACAATAGCAGGAAACAGGGGAAACGGAGCTCAGCTAACGAGACCTCGCTGAACAGTCAGGTTATTTGAACATGCAAACAGGACATGAAGCACAGGTGATGGAAATGAGGACGTGAGAACCATTCAGTGATCGGCTCGTACGGAAGGCTCACAGGTCTCAATGAGTCCAAACAAACACATACTGTTCTCTGCTGACTCGGACAACCGGAATCTATTCACAACATCCTCCTCTCTACTCTGCCCAGGGCTGTAGGGTACCCGGGGCCCCGGTGTAGGTTGTTGCTGTGTGAACTGATGTCGCGTTCCTTGGGGAGGTGGATGGGGCCCTCGGTTCAAGTGAGAACATACAAAACGCGGGGGCCCCTAGAATTGTCACCATTTTTATCCCCTCTACCTCTGCCAACTTCTTCTCTGACTGCTGATGACTTCAGGGGCTTTCGCACCAGAGGAACCTTTATATAGTTCCTAGAACTATTAGCTAAAGTACCTTGATTTTGCCGTGTTCGCACCGCAGGAACTAGGAACGATTTTAGTTCTTGGAACTCCATTTGTGGGAACTAAATTAGCTCCTACTTCAGAGAAGGGTCTAAACCAGCACTATAGGAACATCGAGGTAGGTATACGCTGATTGGCTAAACGCATGTCAAACTCCGGCACTTGCCATTTTTAAAAAGCTGTGTAAACATATTTAATTCACAAACATGGAAAACAGTGATAACGGCATTTACCTCGTCTTTTCTCTGTCTCGATGATATGTAACACTGCAAGTTGTCATTGGAGATTTCGTCTCTGTTTACACCTGGTATTAAGATGCGTTTAGGTCGATCGGATCACAAGTGGACGAGGGAGACATACCCGTTTACACCTGGTATTTTTTGTCCACTTTCAACCACTTCTGTCCTGATTTCTTCGAGGGGAGGGTCTATGTGCGGGTACACGTATGGGCTTTTTCAGATCTTTTTAAATCTAATGGATGAAGAAAGCTCATGCAATTTACATATGAAAGTGACCGGAGAAGACAGAAAAACACACAGAGAGCAGCAGCTTTGGTTTCTGCTCTGACAGCTGCAAGACTGGCTGAATGCTGTAGTGCGTGTTAGAAATCAGGAACGGAGAGAGAACATTGTGCTTGGTACATTTTTCATCTTCAAACCAAACTTGGGACTAGTCTAGCATGCTTCCCATAATGTTTACGCATTAGGTCAGTAGGTGGAGAGTAGGCGGCCTTTTGCGGCTATTCGAGCACATTTGACCACGAGTGTCTAAACTACGAAAGCAATCCGGACTAATGCGTTTTCTACTACCTGGTCGAAAGTGGACAAGCATAAAACTTTTTACACCCCATTTACACCTGTATTTCGTCCACTTGTGATCGAATCGACCAAAACGCATCTTAATACCAGCTGTAAACAGGGACTTAGCCCAACTTTTTGCTCTTTCAATTGCATATATTATGCGTTTACATTCCATCTCCGTTATCACGAATCCCATGACACACAACAAACACAGCTCCGATCACAGCGTCCTCCATCCACCGTTTTTTGACGTTTGTTAATGCCGCACTTAAGGACGCCGCTGTCGGCCGCTTCAGAGTTCCTACTGCCAGTGCAAATGCAACCAGGAACACGGCCCGGGGGAGAAATTAATTCTCGGGGAACTATCCTAGTGGCTAGTTCCCAGAACTATTTGGTGCGAAAGCCCCTTTTGCCACCTATATAGCTGATAAGGTAAAGTTCTCTACCACACTTAAGGTGTTTTCACACTAACAGTTTGATTCAAATCAGAGCATGGTTTGGTAATATGAAAGCTGTCATGCAGACATGGTACCTCAGACTACCTGTAGGCAGTTGTCCAATTTAGGTTGCAATGGAACTGTGGTGTGAATATGACAGCATCTCAAAACTCAGGTCCGCACTTGTTTTGGAAGTAAAACTGCATGCTCACTCTTCTAAAACACATGCACATGCTGTGTAATCGTGCAGAGTGCAAAAAATGAATGGCTCAGCCGTCTCCTCAAAAGAGTCTGTTTGCAAGTAGCAGAAACAGTTATAGTGTCATTCCCTCTGTTGTGCATGGCACCAAATTAACACAAAATATTGACCACGTTGTTTTCTATCATGTGTCGTGCACGGGTTAGATGACGTAAGATGAATGCAAATGCACCGGGGTTCGAAGGCATCGAGTGTGAAACCGGCACACCCATGGCTTCAAGCTCAGCCTTGGTAGTCATCGGCTCCACCGGCTCTGTTTTGGTTCCCTGCTCTGCTAGACCCGGCTTGGTCTATCAGACTCAACATAAATGTAATTTATAAATGACTTCCAAGGCTTTGATTGGTCGCAGAACCACAGTGGCCTCTAAAAGGAAGAAGCTTGGCATGACCCAGAACCTCCCTAGGCCATCCATCCAGACAAATTGAGCATCTGGGCAAGAAGGAATTTGGGTTTAGAGGGGAGGAAGAACCTAATGGTCACTCAGAACCTGTGGTACAGACAACCATCTTTGCAGGAACATCCTTGAAGAAAACCTCCTCTACAGCGCACACACATACATTTTTAGATGCTGAAATAGACTGAGTTTGTAAGAGATGGGAAAATCACAGTTCACTCTGAGAAGCGAGTTGACTTGATTAAAGATGAGAGACATATATAATCCATTCCCTGAACTGCTTTATCCTCTACAGGGTCACAGGGATGCCGGAGCCAATCCCAGTGTCCCAGTGTCATAGGTGCGGGAAACACCCTGAAGGGATGGCCAATCACAGACTCAGGGCAAGTTATTGTGTCCAATTTTTGGATTGTGGAGGAAACTGGAGCACCCGGAACAAACTCATGCAGACACAGGAAGAACATGCGAAGTCCACAGAGAAAGGCATTCTGACTCAGCCGGGACTCGAACCTGTTGACTGCCATGGAAAATACCAACCCAGACATTGTGCCGGCCCATCTTCTGCATCAAAACACCTCTAAAACCAAATTGCCCACAGGTGAAATATGAATTCATGAAATAATTGTTATTTAAACATTACTTTCAAAAAATGCACTGATATTTTTAAATTACCATCAGTGGATTAAGCAGTTTTTTAACCAAAAAGGGGGGGACTGGGACATTATTTGTGGACATAAATGACAGGCAATGATGCATAAATTATATTTTTACTTAATGAATGACAGGCAATGAAAGGCAGACATTACAATTAAGTTATTAAAAGCTCAAACAACTCCAGCATTGAGCAACTCTAAAATATTCAATAGACTCACAGACCGCGACTACATTTAAACAGATTTAGCATATCTGTGCTGCATTCAGCAATATTCACAGCATAAGTCAAGACGTTTATATTTAGAAGAATCTTGAACAGCAGTTTAAAACAATGATCATCATTTACCAAAAACCACACAAGCAATTTTCTGGAAAAGTGATAAATATGATAATATGAGGTTTAAATTAAGATCATATAGAAAATAATAAAACATAGTAAAAACAAATATGGGAATGTGGTCACAGAAATACTTCATTTCCATTTCCACCAGTGTTATGCGAGCTTTCAAAATGAAGTTATTAATTTTGACTTAAGGTGCATTTCAAAAGTGCCCATAAAAACAAAAAAGATGCACTAATGCTTGTAACAGACACTTATGATTTATGACAGTGTCACTGTAACCTTTATTCACTTCATACAAACATCCGTCTGACTCAAAGCAGAGCCTCTGAAGGACTAGAAGAAGCTGGTCTTGAGTTTGATGGTGGGCGCCGCTTGCACACTCGGTTGAGGTTGTCTCGCCGCCGCCATGGCTTTACTGTTGGCTTGTCTGGATCTGATGGCCGCCTCGAGGCGGGTCTTGAGTTCTGGTGCCGCCCCCATAACGGTCTTGAAGGCGACGGGGTACAGAGGGCCGATGTGCATCAGGTTCTGGAGGGCGAACTCATGCAGGCCTTTGGAGCTGCTGGAGGATGAGGAGAAGCTGGTCTCGTCCAGCAGGTATGAAATGAGGGTCGGGACCAGCAGTGCCAGTAACTGAACTCCTGTGTGACACAGACCGGTTAAAGGAAAGAAGATGGATCATGACTTGACATGAAGCTGCTCATTTTGTACTTTCAACTGAATTTTTCCGTAAAAAAGGGTGTTAATATAGAGATCAAACTGGCACACAGTATTCATTGGCTTAAAGGTTTTACAGCAGTTTTGATCATTTAAATGCCTTTGTGTATTAAATATGATACAGTAGGCTTTATATGGTTAACTGCCAAAATAATCAGCCCAACGCTTACGGTTGTGTTCCTCTGCCATGGCAACAAGGCTCTCCAGCACTTTAACCCCTTCCTGTACGGCCTGTAGTTCAGCAGGTGTGGATGGTCGGTGGTGCTCAACGCTCTTCAGCTTCTCCACCAGCACCGGTGCCAGCGTGTGGATGTAGGGCGCAGAGAGACTCCGGCAGGAGTGCTGGAACACCGACAGCAGCAGCTGATAACAGCGAGCCTGAGTCTGCACAAACATGCACAAAAACGAGACAAGTTTTTAAAGTTTAAAAGTGCCACTATTATATTATTTTGGATATGTAGTGTGTAATGTAGCAGCAGTTTGTGAATGTAAAAGTTCTGCAAAGATTCAAAGATCAAAGTTTAGATAAATGGAGTTTTTGTCTCCTAAAAGAAAGAAGCGATTCTGAACTGCCTGAAACGAGTCGTCAGTAATTCCAGTCTCACTTCCTGCTGAACCTATGTAACAATGTAACTAATTTGCATAATGCCAGCCTATGGTCTTCGTTGGATGATCAGCGTATGCTTTGCCCCACCCTCAATCACTGTAGTTGTATCTAGTAGACCTGGAAGAGTTTGGTTCGTATTGTTCATGTCGAGAAGACGCTGTTTTCTGCTGCCAAAGCAAATCCACTTTGATCAGATTAATACGGTAAAACTGACGCCATCGTTACTGTTCGTATCACTGTGAATCAAGATCTGAGATTCAGATATGATAATGAGTGTTTGGTTTCTGACCAATCACAAGAGACAGCCATCTGACCAATCAGAGCAGAGCAGCTCTCAGAAAGGCGGGGTTTATAGAGACCGAATCTTCGAACAAAGCGTTTCAGACAGAGAAAGGAGCTGATGCTGCAGTGGATATTATGAGAAAATTAAAGTGTTTTTTGACCTTGGATGAATGTGAACCTGTTGTAGGAAACTCTAAAACAACATTAGGAACCTTTAAAATAGCATAATAGGGGACTTTAAATACACTGATCAGGCATAACATTATGAGCACTGACAGGTGAAGTGAATAACACTGATTATCTATTCATCACGGCACCTGTTAGTGGGTGGATATATTAGGCAGCAAGTGAACATTTTGTCCTCAAAGTTGATGTGTTAGAAGCAGGAAAAATGGGCAAGCATAAGGATTTGAGCGAGTTTGACAAGGACTAAATTGTGATGGCTAGACGACTGGGTCAGAACATCTCCAAAACTGCAGCTCTTGTGGAAATGCAGACCCTTTACAAAAAATAAAGTTTTCAGTCTGTGTCCTTGTGTAACTCACCCAGGGATCTTCAGAACCGAGTCCATGTCTGAATCGCTCAATGCAGCCTTTCTGCAGGACGGAGACGCCGATCAGCTCACTGCTGGCCGACAGCAGAAACAGCGTGACGGCCGTCAGCAAACTGACTTCATCCACACCGGCTCCGCACACATCTGGAGGAGAGAGCGTGTCAGAAGCAGCCAAGCCATCGGGACTGAACACAGAAACATACACTCATCTTACCGGGCTGCGAGAACTCCAGCACTGAGGCCAAACTGCTCCGGACCAGAGCGCTCCACTGCGTCTGACTCCTCCCCGCGCGCGAGCTCAGGATGGTTTTGATGGCCTGCAGAGCCGCAGACACCGGCACAGAGACCGAGTGATCTGACGTCTTCACTGCCGTCTCTCTCAGCACACCAGTGATCAGGAAGAGCACCGTGGGCAGGATGGTCATGCTTCCTACAGAGAGAAACAAAAATCCTAAATCCTAAAGCCTCTAACATGATCTCATAAACCTGTCACACTCAATCTCCTACAGTCCTTCTGATTGAGAGTTTAGCCTCTTTATCAAGTAAAAGTCTTTTAGTATAATTACACAAACAAATTGAACAAATTATACATAAGACAGCTATGTGTGTGTGTGTACCTGCAGGTGAGCAGAGTGACGGCAGCTCCGCGAGGGCCGTGACCGAGGCTGCCACCAGTCGGCTGCTGTCGTCACACAGGTGTTGAGGCTTCTGTCTGACGCTCTCTTTGCCCTCTGATTTCAGCTGAGGCAGGTGACGCACCAAGATAAAAACAAGCAGCTCCATCGCAGCAAACACCAGAGATTTTCCTGGAAGAAGCTCCCCGGTGTCGCCTCCTTCCCCAAGCACTGAGACACACTCCTCGCCTCCAGCGTCCTCCACAGCTGACAACACACACACACACACCGTTAGTTTCATCAGCTACCATGTTGTTTACGTCCAGCTCTTCCAGGTTCTACGCCAGAACACAACTCATTATTGCATCGTGCTGATCATGTGATTCAGCGTCAGTCGGCGTTCTGATATAGAACCTGGAAGCGCTGGACGTTGTTTTTGTTTTGTTTTTGCACACAAAAAATATTTTTGTCGCTTCATAACATTAAGTTTGAACCAATGCAGTCACATGACTGTTTAACAATGTCTTTAGTACCTTTCTGGACCTTGCAAGTGTTGATTATATTGCTGTCAATGGACAGTCATAAACTTCTCAGATTTCATCAAAAATATCTTGATTTGTGTTCTGAAGATGAACGAAGGTCTTACGGGTGTGGAACGACATGAAGGTGAGAAATTAATGACTGAAATGTAATTTTTGGGTGAACTAACCCTTTAAAGGTGCTAAATAGGATGTTTTGTTTTATACATTTTTGCAATATTACTTGAAATTGTCTTTACTAACTGATAAAAGACTATTTATTAGGTGCACTGAAAGGAATATTATTAATATACATCATCTGTGCACGAGTTAGAGCCTTAAAAACATCAGCCAATCGTTTACGCGTTCATCGCGTAAACGATTTGCCCTCTGGCTTGTCAAGCAGCCATGACGTTCCTTGTGAGAGACGTGCGGCTGCGCGCTCCAGTAACTTTCTACACTCCACAGGCGCCGCATGCAATGTTTTTGTCAGGAGACAGGAGTAACAACTGCAGATTATGAGTTCCCTGCGGTGAGTCCGACATAATGAATCCACTAAGTGTGTGCGCGGCTTTAAGATTAACAATTGTAAGGCCGATTATGAATGTAAATTGATACTTATGACTGATCGTGCTTAAATGTGTCCAGTCAGAGCCAGTTGCGTTCAGTCTGCGATTACAGTCGGTGTTCAAATTCCATGTGAAAGTATATAAATCTGCTTCAGGAGCAGGAAACAATCGCTGTATGTTGAGCACAGTCTTAGAATGTTTTAGCTAGTCATTAAATGTGTGCCCGGCTTAATAACACAGCGAATGCCGGTGGTAAACACTCGTGTTCCAATACTCGTGCACGAGTTTTGGGAGGCATTCCCTTGAAATGGAGGGGGGTTGTTCTTACGCATGCGCTCATTTAAAAAAATCAGTCGACGAAAAGATCCTCTGTACCACCTTTAACTGTTCATGACTTTGTTCATTCCATTTTCAAAATGCAACACTCATGGCGTAAGATGCTGAAAAAACATCAAGACAACCTAATGGCCTACAAAAGTAGCAGGCAACAGATTAAGAAATTCTTATTTTCTAGATTGCTTGACGTGATTTGGTTGATCTAATAACTGCAGGTAATATGACACAGGTTGTTTTGCTGATATACATCATTAAGAAACGACGTTAAGCACATATGAATGAGATCTTTACTCACTCCTGCTGCTCCTGATGTGGTCCAGGTGCTCTTGGGCGGCACGGATGGTTTTCTGCACGACTGTCGTCACCTGTAGCTGCATGCTCTGCGGGTCGCGTGTTAATAACAGCCGGTGAAGCACGTTGAGCAGCTCCACAGCCAGCAACTATATATATATAAACAGTATTTAATGTATGTTTGGTTACATTTGTCATGAAAGCAAGTTATTACAGCCACCATTTAAATTTTTATATTTAAAAAAATTTATATGGAGTATAAACATAATTATGTCAAAAAAAAGTTAAATGTTATAACGTCATTATTACAAAAAGTGGCTTGTGTGTAATTTAAATGTTTGTGTATAGATCAGTTGTTATTGTAACTGATATTACAGTAATGTAGTGACTAACAGTGTTCTTGTAGAGTTTACAGCTTCAGTTCAGAGAGATTCTTCCCTTGAGAAAAGCTGGCATGTACTGAACCTGATATATATCCAAATTAACTGATATCGAATTGAATCAAATTGCAAGCTTGCGAATCAGAATCGAAACGTGAATGTGACATTTTCATGATTTCCTATTGACTAAAGTAAAACAAATGATGCAGATGTTGACCTGGTCCTCTGCGATGTGTGTCCGAGCATTAGGCGAGTCCATCAGCGTGCAGAGAGCGTGCAGACATGACATGACATCCTCAATGGGCTCCTCGGCCCGAGGGAAACACAGGAACTCGATGCTGATGCCTGAAACAACGTGAGAGAACAGCGCATTACATACTGGGGGGAAAACATTAAACAGTCCAAATGCGTCTCGCAGATAATTTACCCAAAAGAAGGTGCAATCTGTCTTTCACTAGGTCATCTGGGTTTTTGCCGGCCGTTGAAGCCACTCCAGGTCCTGTGATGGAAGCGCTCTTGCCTTCCGCCGAGTCTTCAGCAGTGCCGAATCCGGTGCTACTGAGCCACAGAGCCTCGGCATGCAGAACAGACGCCCACGAGTTACGGTAATGAAGCCTCGCTGTGTCTATAGTCTCAGGAGTGTAAAACGCCCCTCCTGAGGAAACAATTATCAAGAGAAATACAATGTTATTATTATAGGTTTCTGTTGAGCAATACAACAATAAAGGCCCATTCACACCAAGGATGATAATGATAAAGAGATTCAAAATCGTTTAATTGTAAAAGAATAGCAGTTTCCCAACTGATTAAAACACTGACAGCCAATCAGAATCCACCCTGCTTTAACGAGCTCGAGCATTTAAAGAGACAGACAACAAAAATGCAGCGCTTATAATAAACAGAACAATATCATCCGCTGGTGTGGATGCTGATATAGTTATGTTCATGGGAATCTGCAGGGTTTTTAAAATCAAATTTAATTTTTCAAGACCTATAGCAACTAAAATTAATAACTGTATGCCCAACCCATAATCTCAAAATAAATCATGTATCTCAGATTCTTTTACTCAACTAAACAGGCTGTGAAACACATTCAACAAGGACTTAATACTGCTTACCACAATGGTGAAACAGGGGAACTGCAATACTTAAAATTTGTTTTATATAATATCAATACATACGAATTAGAGAACAGCAAAGAACAGCAATATACAGATAGTTTTTCCTTCCCTTTTAGTGTCACCATGAAATCAAAATGGACTATTCTTATTTTATTTTATGGAATATTTATTGTTTTTAATTCATGTTCCTGGTAATCTTGAATCAGAATATCTTCTCCTCCCTCTTGCAGCATTTCTTCTCTTCTCGATTGACGAGGGCGGGCCAACCTGTCACTCACATGAGATCCACCAATAGCAAACCACAACCATCCAATCAATTCCCCACAGACAAAATCAAGCCCCGCCCTACATTTGTTCTTGTTCCAGAAGCAGTTTCACTCGGATATACGACACAACAGGGGAGAAAAGATGAGCGTGACTTCTGCTTCATGCCGACTATTTATGTTGTTAAATTTGATCAAATAATTTAAGGGGCTGATGGTTTGACTTTACCTTCAGGCGGCAGCTGACTGGAGAACTCAGCAGGCAGAGAGAGCAGCGCATAGTCTCTCAACACCGCCAGCCACAGGCGGCTCAGAGACGGCAGCTCCGGCTGAACTAAAGTCATCAGGCTGTCTGGAGGAAGAACATCTCCTTCATCTCCCACCTCCTCATCCTCACCCTGAGCTGGACACGCAGGCCTGGACTGAGACTCCTTCTTTATGTTCATAGCCACCACAAACACCTGAAACCAGAGACGGTAAATAATGCTGATAACGGTGGAAGGATGTGGATTCCCCCTGTACAAGCTTTCCTGTAGCTCAGTGGTTAGAGCATGGCACTAGCAATGCCAAGGTCATGGGATTGCACATACTCAGATACAAATGTATAGTATAATGCAATGTAAGTCGCTTTGGATAAAAGCGTCTGCCAAATGCATAAATGTAAATGTAAATGTTAATGTAAAGAATGCATGTAGGAGATTGTGTGCGACAGGTTTATCACTAAGTTGATCATTTAGAGGTCTTAGAACAATGATAATGGTATTTTAACCCGACTGCATCATATCTGATACTCAGGTGTCTTTGTGAATGTAGCTGCTGAAGGGCTGTGAGTGTTTTGCTCTGTTCAGACGTACCTCGGCCCATGCTTTCAGGACAGCTAGTTTCTCCATCGTCGTGGCGCTCTCGCTGTACAGCTGGCTGGAGGCGCCTTTGCCAGCCTGAACTTTGTCCAGAGAGGACACTAGCAGGTTGTGGACGCGCCGCAGGTCATTCAGGTCACTGACCACACCACTGCCTATCCACGCACTGCACACCTGTACACAGATATCAAACACTGAAGAACGCTCACAGAGAGGCATTTCTGTGTGATGAAAACAGTGAAATATAAGCCAAGACACTACAGGTGAAAGAGTATAAATGTTAACTAATACATATCACCATACTTCACCAGCTGATTCATCACAGTACAATAAAACAACTTTAAGGAAGCATGTTTCTTTCACAGAATAAAATTTTTTTTTGCAAATATTTATTTTGCAATTCATACTTTTATTACCAATTACGGACTTTTCCGTGGTGGAAATGAGCTTCCAATCATTTGTTTTGTATTACAGGTTTTCTAAAATGTTATGTGCAAATATGCCAATGAGGCATTATCTAATTAAAAATGCACTATTTTGCATACATTTCCAAATAGAAATCTGATAAAGCCAGGTCCTCGTTTGATTATGTTGGCATATTAGAGTTAAAGGGTTTTTACAGAGGGGATTTTGGATTTCTTGTTTTATCACACATAAATCATAAAATACTGTTGACAGAAAAAAAAAACATTTTCACCATGTTTTTAGAAGTAAATATAAATCAGTTGAATGATATATGAACAACCCTTCAGAATATAGATATAAGTCTGTAAAGTTTGGTGTGTGAAGTGGAGATTTCTGAAACTCACTGCCTTTAAAGAGATGGATTGAAACTGAAATCTACAGATGTAAATAGATAAAGTGTATAGTAAAATAAATAGTTAAATGTGTAATGAATGCTTTTTCCCACTAGTCTGAAAGAAAACATTATGGAAGCAAAAAATCTTATCATTGACCAGTACATGAAAAAACAATGTTTTTGCCTGTAGTGCCTTGACTTAATATGAACCACTCGTTTCCCATCGGCGGGAACTGGATAATAACTGGATTATCACTTTCAGTTTATTTATCTCTGAGCAAAATAATGGAAGAATATATTTGTAATGCAAAAAATATGATCAGATGGGAGGAAAACAGTGGAAAATGAATATGCCCATGAATATGTTCTAAGACAAATCATTTTGACTGAGAGCAAAGTTTTATAAGTTTATATGTGTATAACTTTAATGCTTTAATCAGTTTCATTGAAAAAGTCCTAGCAGTTCATCTGAAACTCTCTTTCTTCAGGCACTGATTTATTGATTCTGTCTTGTTCTGAAACGCACTGATTAAGTTCCGATTGCCCCTCCTTCCAAAAAGCCCAGAGTGATCTGAATGGCCAGCTGAGCCGGTTCATTTTGATTTGCCAAACACCTCAAGCGTGTGTCAGAAATGTAACGCCCCTTACCATAGCCGTGAGTTTTGCATCCAAACACACAGCATCTCCACAACATGGCAATAACACTTTAATTCACTGAAGCCTCACCTTCTTCCTTTGAGCAGTGTTATGCTAATATTTCACACTGTGATGTGGATGTTTGAGGAAGTGATATCTGGACTAGAATCAAGATGTTTTAGTCAGGTTTGGATCAGTTTTTTCTGTTAGATAGAATAAACACCTTCGTGGGACACTATGAGCTTTGTAACTTTGTAGATTGTGTACATGCACAAACACTAAAAGAAAAGGAAAACACTGAAAAGCATCATATGACCCTTTAAGACTAGCATGTGTTGTAGTCTGAAGTTTACCTGGCAGGCTTTGGCAGTGATGTCTGAGGGTGTGTCTGGGGAAAAGGCTGGTCGGAGCGCAGCACCAACCTGTGGATGAAAAACAGAACAAATTAAAATATGTACATAATGCAAGACACTGCCTGCTTGATTGGTTGGAGTTTTAACTCTATGTCAGCTTCCTTGGCTATTTCATGGAAAAGTAACATGGAAAAAAAAACTATAAGAGCAATTTAAAATCCTATATAAGGTTTTTTTAAAATTTGCAATAGATAAAAACTCTAAATGGATTTAGTATTGACTCTGTTTAAAAAAAAATCTTCTAAAGTTTATGCAGAATAATAAAACTTCCTAAGGGAGCTTAAACTATGACAATGCAATAAAACATATTTAATAGATATTGAACTTTGGCATGATGATCAGAGCGGTGGATCATTTCTGGAATCACCATCATGTATATATTATCTGATCCCAGCGATCGTTTAAAGTAAAGATGCAACTTTTTATACAATTTATTATCCGAACACTAATCGAATAGATTTTGCCAAGTGGATGTCAGGCTAACATGCCATATGATTGGACGGCATCAATGAATGAACTAACGTTGGCCTGATACTGCTCCAGGATCACATGACCAGGGAACTCGGGCTCCGGCACAGCTGCAAACTTCTTAATGATGTCCTCGAGAGCCTGCAGACCAGCCATGCGCAGCTGGTTACTGTGGTCCGTCGCAGCCATGAACGCCATGCGAATCAGATCACACAAGTGCAGCACGAGGAAGTCACCTGCGGAAGATACAACAAACTCATGTCCTAAATTACTTCGGTTCACGTCAAGTAAATCGACAAAGTTCAACCAAAAATAAAAAAGGCCCCGGTATTTCAAACTTCTTTTTACCCCTAAGTGAAGAACGAAAAAGAACTTCGCCGTTAGTACATCGAGACGTAAAGATGTTTACCTTCAGGGTTTTTGGTCTTGGCGACGCGAGCATCTGCCAGGTCAAAGTGGGCCTTGTCTGCGTTTTCACACAGATGAATGATACGGCACAGACAGTCGGCAGCAAACACTCGCGTAACCCAGCGCGGCGCCACGGACGGTTTGGACTTGTCATCCTGACCCAGTGATGTGAACATGATGTCATCATCCATCTCATCCTTCTTAGAGTCGTCTTCCTCTTCCTTCCTTCTGCTGTCAGACGCAACAGTCCCACCAACCTCTGCAACAAAAACACTATGAGAAGGACGGACGGATGGAAGGAGACGCTGGAGTCTAGATAACAGTGCATGTTCATCTTACACAAACACTGTAGTTTCACTTGATGAGATGAAGCACTCTGATTAATAGGAGACTACACAAGAAAGTCTCATAGTGACCCAAGAAATGGCAGTTTTGGAAAACCTTATGGGAAGGAGCAAACAGGAAACGTATCGGCCAATGTGAGAATTGCCAAAAAAAGCCAAATATCGGCCAATATATCAGTCTCGCTGATGTTACACTAGTTGTTGCAAGTGAAAAAAATCAGCAATGTCTTTTGCTTTCAACCGAGGAGGCTTGATTCAGTGAAAACCAGCCAAATTTCTAAGTTACGTAGTCCAAAAGGAAGCAGATAAAAGCATTGTTATGGAAACTGGACATTTTCTTGTTATCCTACCCTGCAGAATCTTAGAGGAATGCAATATTTACATGCAAAACCTGTAATGGTTTATTTAATTCCCGTCAGGAAGCAGAATCGGCTCCGCTCAGAAACACTGTCAGTGTACGGTTGTCACCTGTAGTTGCTGCCAGCACGTCTTTGCAGAGTTTGAGCCAGTGAGGAAGTTTCTCCACAGCCAGAGACGAGAGCATGTGACCCAATGTGTCGTGAATGTCCGAGCACAACCTCCTGTCCGTCTCACGGTCCAGCATTCCAAACAGAACACCTTCCAACCCCGTCTCCGTGATGTTTAGATCTGAAAAGAACAATGACACTGTGAAATATTCAGTAATATTATCGATCTGACTGCACTGACACTACTGGATGAGAACAAAACTCGAACTGAACTGATCTGAATGACACGATTGTCTTTACTAGAGCTGCTTTACCACAGATATTAAATTTGTCTCAAGTTTGCATCATTGATTCTGTTATTTTCCTGTTTATTACTGTGAAGCTGGTCTGTATTGTATAACACCGTGACCTTTTGAGTTTGATGGGCTGTAGTGTAAATATTCCAGGGCACGTTACGTACTGATAGTGGTGTTGTCTTTGCCGTCACCAGCCCTCCTGGCGAGACTCATGGCGTATTCACAGACCTCTGCAGCCTCTCGCTGAGCCAGCTGCCGGAGACACGCCACAGCGGCGCGCCGTAACAGCAGGTGAGAGCTGCACAGATGCACCTGCGCACACACAAACACACGTCAGTCACCGGCAGAATCTGGACTGTTGCTGAACTATTTACCTGTGTGCGTTCACGTGCTCTCCGGGCATTCACATTTACACATTTAATATTAGATCAACCAAGAAATTATTTTTGAACATGTTAAATTTGAAGATGTTCAATAGCAGTCTTACACAGAGGCAGGGCACCAGGCTGGACAGGTTGACGTGTCGCGGAGCGAACATATGCAGCTGCTGCAGACAGGAGATCGCTGCCGCCTGAACCAGAGAGTCGGAGTGATCCTGCATGATGGCGCAGCCCACCAGACACGATGAGCGGATCGTCGAGATGCTGACGCTGTTACCTGGGAAAACAAAACAGAGCGAGAAACAATAAAATACTCTTCTCAGCGCTGCCAGGGCTAGAGAGGCATATATGTGATCCACTTGTTGGATAATGTGTACAATTATTTGTGAATTATCTTCAAGCAGATTTAAAGCCAGACAACAACATCCAATGTGCACAAGTCCTGTTCTGGGGTGCGTTTCCCGAAACCATCGTTAGTCCACTATGGTCGTAAGTCCCATTGAACTCTATTGGTAACGACGGAACTTGTGACCATAGTTCGCTTTGGGAAATGCACCACTGAATGGGAAAGGAAAACAGCACTCTGTAAAATATATTGAGCAGAAGGGGATGTGCGGTATACCGGCAGACAAGATAAACCAACAGAAATTTTGAATTGCTGCGGTTACACTCCCATGACGCAGCGTTGTGCTGACATGAAAGTGCATCATTTTTAAGCCTTATCTGTTTAAACATTAGAGCGATTTTAAACCATTCAAGTGCAAAAGAAACTCAGTTCAGGACTCATATGCTGTCTGATAGACAGTTTCTAAGGATCGGCTTAATCAGCAACTGACATAGAACATCAAGACAAACACATTCTGAAGAGAATACAGCTCAGTTTTTACACAACCTCAAATTGCTTATGTATATGCAGATATCATCTGAATAACACAACTTAGGCTTTATGGTTGCAACTAGGGATTGGCAAAAGAAAAACTTTATCATACTGTATATCATTTCAGTTCCGAAATGGTGCACAACACAGGTTGCAACTAATGACTATTTTGAGAAAATAATTAATCTAAAGATTATCTCTTTGATTAGGCCTAATATTATTTCCTATATTTTATTGGTACGTCTCAGTTTATCTCACATAATGTGTGCAGATAAAGTCTATTTCTATAGGTTTTTATGAATTCAAAATTAAGAGCTCCAAACCCTTTTCATTGACCAAACTGAACTAATAATAATAATTATTATTTCATTTCTTCATTTTGGTTCATTTCTTCTGTTCAGTCCGTCGAGATTCGAGTAAAAACATGAACACACTGGAGAGACTCTTTATATCAGAAACTGAAGCAGTAATTCTAACTGAACAAGACACTGACACTGTTTAAAACTGTAAAGCTGCTGCTTTAAATCAATCTATTGTATAAAGTGCTGTAGAAATAAGCGTGACGTGACTGGAGAGCTGAAGAATACACATCACTGTGATCAGATGCTTTCTGAACTGCTGTTTTCTCACCGCTGGCATTTGTGTTGTGTGTTTATTCTGTTATTGAGAGGAAAGCGCAGCACATATTTACATATGCATCTAAATGTGGGCGGAGTCATGATGTTCGCTAACTTTATTTTTTACCCCTAAGCGAAGAATGAAAAATAAATTTGCTGTGAGTATATCGGGGAAACACTGATATGTTTCAAGTACAAATGCTATAATTGTCAATACCCTGTAGTTCTGGGCCGACGGTGGTGATGAGCGCTCCGAGACATCGGCCCAGACACTGATGCACCTCTGTGTGTGAGGGCGGGACCATCAGCAGCAGCGTCAGCACCAGAGACAGCGTGGGCTCCACATAACCACGGTACATGGGCCCGCTGGAGTCCACGATCAGAGCCAGAGAGTGCAGCGCCCAGGTCTGAAATAACCAGAGGAAGTCATCAGAGCCGGAGTAAACCAGCAGCATAAGCTCCTGCTGTCTGCGACGCTCACCTGGACCTCATGACATGTGGCGTCTTGAGCTAAGGCCAGCAGGATGCTAACGCTGGTCTTGAGGTGCTGGCCTGACCCGATGCCGCCCACATAACGATGCAGGCAGCCTAAAGCCAGGGAGTGACCCGTCCTGGACACAACGTCACGCGCCGACTTCAGCCTGTGCAGAAGAGTCGAGACAGAACAAGACAAACATGAGGAAACAGCAAGAAATACAACAACATGCATGCCTAACCTAACCTAACCCTCACGTTTCAGCCTTTAAACTGTTTTATGAAAATGGATAAGCCAAAATTATAAATGATTACATATATTCATTTAAAACATTATATATAATATTCTAGATTCCTTATTATTCTAAAAATTTTGAATGCACATTATCTTCTTATCAATCCCCCAATTAACATTTACAACACTGTGTGTAAGATGAGTGAAAATATGGGTCGATCTTCACACTGGTCTGTCAGTAGATGGCGCTTATGGAATAGCAGAAATACAGCGGTGACCCCGGTTACCTCTGTAAACAAAGCAGCTGTGCTTATAAACACTCCTTGATTAGGCATCATATGGAGGTAAGATGAAAAGAAAATATCATAGAAACCAAAAGACGACAAGTTTACAGGTTTAATATAAACACCATGACGTAAACATTGCCATAATTCATCAACAGTAGATCAAAACAATCGCTTGGCATAAATGTGGGCTATTCAGTGATTTGTGAACTGCTTTGAAAGCACGAGCCTGTAGAACAAGCAAAAAACCTGTGGTTTTACTTTGAAACATGCAGTGCTTGCATTTATTTAAATCATTGCCTTTTGAATTTTATTAATCCTAATCCTGGTTTATCCCCAAATTTAAGACCTCCTGAAATGATCTTTAAGACTTTTCTTTTATCATTTATGATATTGGTCACACTTTAGTTTAGGGTCCACGTCTCACTATTAACTATGACTTTTGCCTCAATAAACCTCTACTTCTTATTAATAGTTAGTAAGGTAGTTGTTAAGTTTAGATATTGGGAAGGATTATGGGATGTATAATATGGTCATGCAGAATAAGGCATTAAAATGTGCTTCATAAGTACTAATAAACAACCAATATCCTAGCAATTTGCATGCTAATAAACACATTTAATAGTGAGAACTGGACCCAAAACTTAAGTGTTACCAAGATATTGAAGACTTTTTATGACCTTAAATTGCATAAAACTAAATTTAAGACTTTTAATGACACTGTATCGATTTGAATTGGACCAGCAACTCAAGAAATGTAAGCTGTCGTATTGCCATCGCCGCTGAAGTGGTTTGGCTTGCATACTTGTCAAAGCTGTGCTGTGCCATCCTGGCGATGAAGGAAGCTTCTCCGACGACCTGTGCCATGCGTCCCAAAGCCTCGCCTGCGGCACAGCGCAGGATGGGGTTGGGGTTGTCCAGCGCACCCATCACCAGCGCCAGAGCCGATTTACGCACCTCTTCTGGACCCAGACTGCTCTTGTTCTCAGCTAGACCCTGTACAAACACAGAAAAGTCCCAGACGCCAATTAACAAACATTGTTATTATTGTTCTTATACAATTCTATTATAGGTTTGTGCAGCACTTCTGAAACCTTGAGAGCGCTCAGAACTGCAGTGAATATGTTTAACTGGACGGCCTGCTGACGGACTCCTTTAGCTTGTTTAATGCATTCGGCAAAGTGATCCAGCATTTGCAACCTGGAATAGACAACAGGACATGAAATAAATCACAACCGACGCAGCAGAATCTTTTCTAACATTATAAATGTCTTTACTGTCACTTTTGATTCATTTAAAGCACCTGTGTTTGAAAGAGACGTGAGGAAAGACGACTCCGAACAGAGCGACAGACGCGTCGATCACGGACACACCCAGCGGCAGCGGCCCGGGCACGGCCTCGCCGGCAGGAACACGCAGGTATATGGAGGACGGGTCGTGTTCCAGAGCGCCGCTGCCTGACGCGCTGTTGGGCTGCAGCTGTTGGACACAAACACATCAGAGAACCACATGGAAGGCATGCTAAATGATTTTTGTGAATGACGCTCTGCGACATCTTTAAAGTAATTACCTGATCCTCAATGGACTTATGATCCGTTTCCTGAAGCCACGAGCCCATCAGCACACTGTCGTCATAATGACACAGCGAGCGCAGCAGAGACGTGGTGGTGTTGGCAGAGTTATCCGTCAGAGTGAACTCGGCCACCAGCTCCCTCAGAAGAGCATTAAAACTGCCTGTCAATCAACAGCAAATCATCAGTCATGATCAGCGTTCATGTCATTAGTGCTGACAGCAGCAGTGTAGGCATTGGCTGAAGGACTTGCCTTCGTATGTCTTGGGCGGCAGCAGCGCCAGTATGTCATAGAGTCGCAGTCGCACCATGGCAGCGCTGGCCTTCAGATGAGCTCCATGAACCTTGATCACTGCAGGAACACTACACAACACAACAACACTTTAATTTGTAATTAAAGTAATTTGTCAAAAAGCAAAAATACAGCCTAAAGAGACAAAACCACAGCCAGTCAGAACATATTTGATGTTTAAATACAGCTACACTCCCATTTAAAAGTTTGGGGTCAGTTAGATGTTTTTGAAAGAGTATCTTCTGCTCACCAAGGCTGCATTTATTTGATCAAAAATACAGTAAAAACAGTGAAATATTTAAACAGCTGTTTTCTATATGAATATATAGTAAAGTGTAATTTATTCCTGTGATCAAAGCTGAATTTTCAGTATCATTACTCCAATCTTCAGTGTCACATGATCCTTCAGAAATCATTCTAATATGATGATTTGATGCTCAATAAACTGATTAATTAATTTGTCCTTGCTGATTTTCCTTCAGACTAACCCCAAACTAACGGAAATAGCTCTAAGCACTGGCACCAGCATGTCTTTACTGTAAATACTGTACTGTCACACTCACTGAGACATCATGGTCATGGCACACTCGATGGGCGTCATCAGTCTGCGGATCACGTCCTCAGTCAGCAGCTCTGGACAATGTGCCACAAAACTGCGCATGGCTGTGAGGAACGAGAAATATGATGTTTTCATGATGCACATTGATAAATAAAGCAGAGAAAGCCATGGAGGGAAGATCTCAGGTGTTTTACCGCACAGAGCGCCGGCGCGACCCTCCAGCATCACCTGCCAGCTGAAGGAGTCTCCTCTGGCCTTCTCTGCCTCCAGCTCCTTCTGAGAGCGAGGAAACACGTTACGCCACAGCAGAAGCATCTTGGGCAGGTGGTAACGCACTAAAGACGGTCCTGAGGAGATGAAACAACACGATCGCTAATATTACTGCCATCATGAATGCTTTTAGGCCAGAAACACACTGTGCTTCTACTCTCAGGTCAGCTACTTCATACTGTATCCTAATCAGATGCAACACAAAAACATTAAACTGACAAGCAATTTGTCTGTCCACAACAGACACGACATGACTATGAGATCTGACAAAAATCAATCAAAAAAAATCACAGCCAATCAGAAGAGCCTGTGGGTGGAGTCTCTCTGCAAGTGCACTACACTTGCAACCAAATGGATAAGCACATAATCAAATTCATAAATATTACACCATTTTAATATGATAAAATATATACTGTTTGTCTTGTTACTAAAATGATTGTTTTCTACACTGTAATGGATAATATAATAAACAGCAAAGATTTGAAAACGGTTTCTTCTCAAATCAATATTTCATGTCCCTGTCATTATTCATGTGGTGTGTAATAAGTGACACGACTGTAAATTATCCTTTAAACAGCCGTCTTGTTCGAAGTTGTTGTTCGTTCTCTAGGCTCAAAGCTGCTCACCAATAACTTTTTTTTCTTAACAAATGCTTCGCATTTAGTGAACTAATAAAATATTTCAATTCAGATCAATATTTCATGTCTAATTATTTACATACAGTAGTGGCCAAAAGTGATGTCCGGCCAATGAAAACTGACATCTACACCCTTTATTCAAATATTATTATAAATGTGTTAAATTTGTAAGCATATTGCGTAGTTGTGCTTGGATTTGATTGTTTTATTTGTGATAATAACGCAATGAAACACGACAAATTGTGCTGACACAATTTTTGGCCAGAATATCATACAAAGAAATTAAGAACATATAAAAACAAGAGAGAACCAACCAAATTTTAATAACTGATTATGTTGTAGTCAATGTATGCTTTTTCCTGTTAGCTTTTTACTTTTCTATGCATTTTTTTTTTTTTTTGGTACAGTAGAATAAAATCTGTAGCTGTTTGCCTTTTTTGCCAAGTTTAGTGTTTTGTTCTTCCCTCATATTTAAAATATTTTTAAAAAGATAAAATATTTTCCGCATATGTTCATGGTTTAATCAAACTTGTAGAGTCATTAAAAACAAACATCCCCTCCAGACAGCACTTTTGGCCACTAGTGTATGTGGCAAGTAGTTATGTACATCATCCTTCCTGAATGCACGGCGCAAGAAGCCATGTTAAGCGCACAACGGAACATGTCGGTAAGCGCTCAGTCATATGTGCGCGCCGTATGCAACTAGCCAAAAGCTGATGTGATGATGGGATCTGGTTGATGGACTCACCTAAGGTCATGAGCGCTCCTAACAGCAGCCAGCCGGCTTGAGTCCTCTGGAGAGACAGACGGCTGTTCTGTGCAGCCGAGCGCAGCAGATCTTCAGCTATACTCACCACCATCTGAAACAAACACCTCAGTCAGGCTCAGTTATATCACAGAATATTCATACAGGTGTTTCTCTTCAGGAATGTCAGAAATGATCCGTTATCCATTATCTGGTCCATTATCACAATTATTTTTGTCATACAACAATGCATCACTCTGAAAATATGGCAAGTGCACTAAGCCATATTGTGATATGTATTGATTGACTCAGATCAGGTGGGGAGGATGTGGAGACTCAGACCTTGCCCTTGGAGTGTGGGATGCCCAGAGGACACTGATAGACTCCTCCCAGCAGAGCCGCCATGGCGAAGCTGTATCCGCTCACGGCCTCCGGCGAGTTCTTCAGGTTGTTGATGCACTCGGCGCAGCGCTCCAGCAGAGGCGTGAGCTGGTACGGCAGAGCGACAGCAACGCATCGCAGACACCAGGCCGCAGCCAGACGCGCCGCCATGCTCGGGTGCAGCAGCACGGATGTGACCGTCTCCAAAAACCCTGCCAACAGAATCACAGGATGTCCAGACAGTGAGCCCTGCTCTGGTGGGATATGCTCAGGAAGCTCAACAGTTAGTTGAAATCAAATTGTGAGAATTGTGTCAATGCCCAACCATAACGGTTGTGTATGATTAGTAATATGAGGACATTCATGGTTATGGGTGGTTTTTAAGAAACTCTATTGGTCTTCACATCAGTATTTAGCTTTGTACCCAACTGCTACACAATGTGGTTTTGTGCATTTCTCTTACCGATGGATGGCTCCTGGATTAGAGGGGCGGCCGTAGCGCTCAGACTCTGGACCAAACTGCCCAGCTCTTTAAGCGCACAAACCATCACATGCTGACTGGCCGACACGTCTGCGGCTCCGGCGCGGCTCTCACTGCTCGGGTCATTCACTACAGCCTCTGAAGAGAGAGAACACACCGTCATGAGCGTCTTCATCCACACGGCCTGTGTCAGATTCACACTGAGTGATCAGTCAGCGCTGTCAGGACCAGTGCTGGGGAAATTACTTTTAAAAGTAATGCGTCACAACATTACGTTACTCCCTAAAAAAGTAACTAATTCGGTTTCTTAGTTACTTTTTATGGAAAGTAATGCCTTACTTTAGCGTTACTTTTTCTCAACCAGCTGAGGATCTTCCAGGCCTTGCAGGTTTTTTTTTTTACTTGTAATGCGCATCTCTTTGACTAGGTACTTATTTTGAACAAGTAATTACTTGATGGCCACTAAAAAAGTATGTTCTATATTGTATGAATGTGTGTAGTATATATGTAATCTGGATCCATTACATTCATTATGTTGTCATTATCATGTGACCTACCAGCGTCAGTTGCCATTCACAAATCCTCTCTCGTGGCCTCACAGGACAGTAAAGTGTCCATCGTATGCACACTTCAGAATCTCGCCGGAAGAAGTAGGTTATCCAGGTACTTTTTGCCTACTCTTTTTTTGAGTACTGTGAATTCAAACATACTACTGTCGTCACATACTGTTTTTCAGCTATGACATAATAGGGAAGGTATGCAATTTCGGATGCAGCCACTCGCTTTGTTCCTGAATGAATCAGGCTTTTGAACAAATCAGCTGAATAAATGATTCAATGACTCACTTATTAAGACTACTGGTAGGTTTTAGTTTCATATTTAAGTATCATTTATATTATTTTTTAAATAATATAATTTTTTATAATTCAAATTCAAATATAATTTTTTCTCATAACATTACCTATGCAATTGTAATTGCAGAATAAATACATCTAAATGCTGCTTTAGCTGCAGCTTCTGTGCCGGTTCTGCAGTGCAAAAATGGATTTTATTGATTCTGATTTCAGCCCTATCACTCTTAAAAATAAAGGTTCTTTATTGGCATTGATGGTTCCATGAACAACCTTTAACATGGAATCTTTCCATTGCACAGAAGGCTTTTTAGAGTGGAAAAAGGTTACTATGTTATTAAAATGTTCTTCACACAAAGAAAAAGTGCCTTCTTTTAAGAACTGATCACTGAAAGATTCTTTGTGAAAACAAAAATGGTTCTTTTATGGCATTGCTGCGCAACCTCTCTTTTGGAACCTTAATTTTGAAGAGTGTGGGATCTTATTATTCTAATTGAATTTTTTGACTATCTGTAATAATCTGACGTAAAAGATGATGCATGCATCTAATAACGATAAAAAAGCCTGTATAAAAGGTAAAAATGCCATGTAAATCCATTTAAAGTAGCAAATCTCAGTCTTTCGTTAATGAGAAAAGCTATTTGTCACTGCTGTGAACTGACCAAAAAATTATGAATCTTATAATCTTTATGAAAAATCTTTGGGAGTCATCTGTCAACGACAGTCCTAAACCAGCACAAAAACACACTCAGCAAAATACTATATCCACTGACTGTGAATTATGCTTATAATCGGTCACAGTGTGATCTCCATCTTACCCACAGCTCTCATCTGTTTGCTGATGGCCAGGCAGATTTCCTTCGCAGCAGCTATTTGAGCTTTCTCGCCCAGCAGACCGCCCAGTGTCGCCCGCAAGGCGAAGGACAGGCAGCGGCGTGAATACACGGCCTCCACGTGAGTCTGTGTGGCGCGCGGATGAGCCACCAGCTCCAGCAAATGAGACAGAAACACCGCAAAATTACGCTCCAACCACTGACCGCCCAGAGTGGTGACAAACACGACATACGCCTGCACGGAGTAACACAAATGAGCACATAATTAGAAATGATTGCAGTGAACAAAACCTTCTGTTGCTTCATGGTTTATAATAAAACATCCAAATTTAGAATTTTTTCACAAAAAAATTTATTAAAAAATTTAATTATAGGGACAGACCAATATATTAGCCAAAACGCTCACTTAGCTAGTGTTTAAAAGACAATTAACAATTAGTAATATTATTGATTTGACTGCACTGACACTATCAAATGAGAACAAAACATGAACTGAATTGATCTGAAGGACACTGTTGTCTTCTGTAGATTCAGTATGATTCTGTTATCATCCTGTTTATTACTGTGAAGCTGCATTGAAACAATCTATTGTATAAAAATGTGCCTTGACTTGAATTAATCGACTGATATTTGAGTAACAGCTTAAAATAGGCCGTTAGCCATTCAGGCATTGATTTGAAGCACTTCACAATAGTTTCAGGAGTCACAGGTGACTGCGATTGCCTCCAGTCTCACCTGAGTGACGCCGACTCGCACCTCTCGACTAACCGAGGCTCCTTTCAGCATCTCTCCTCCGCTCTTCAGGAAGCCTGAACCTCCGCGCAGGAAGCCGGTGGCCATCAGCTCCAGAACCTCCTCTAGAGTCGCTCGCTTCACGTTCTGACGCATCACTGACACAGCAAACACACAACCAGGGTTAGTACTGTTCACCACACACACAAAAATGTTTTTTATGTCACATGTTTCTTGTTTGGACATTTAAGAATAAGAGGATAAGAGGAACGTCACAACATTTACACATAAATCTGCAGAGATGCAGTAAAGGAGAGATCACCTGTGGCCTGTTTAGGCATCAGCGCCGTGGCCATGGCGGTTCCCAGCAGTGTGGATACAGCGACACGCACGCCGTACGTCGAGCCCTCGAGAGCTTTAAAACACAGCGTGGCCACATTCTCCAGTTCAGTGGTCCAGATGAACACGGCCTCGTTCTGCAGCTCTAACAAACACTGACCAATGACATCATCATCATCACATGATCACTCATCAGGCCCAATCACAATCAGCTCTAATAAATGTCACTTGTTTGGTGTCTTCTGCTCAGTAAAGCTGCATTTATTTGATGTTTTACAATGTAAATCAGCTGTTTTCTATGTGAATATACAGTAAAGTGTGATTTATTCCAGTGATCAAAGCTGAATTTTCAGCATCATTACTCCAGTCTTCAGTGTCACATGATCCTTCAGAAATCATTTTAATGTGATGATTTGCTGCTCAAGAAACATTTATGATTATTATCAGTGTTGAAAACAGTTGTGCTGCTTCAGATTTCTGTGATTTTTTAAGGATAGTTTGATGAATAGAAAGTTCAAAAGAACAGCATTATTTAAAATGGAAATCTTTTGAAACATTATAAATGTCTTTACTGTCACTTTTAATGTGTCCTTGATGAATAAAAGTATAAATTTCTTTCACAGTAAAAATCTTACAGACAGTAGTGTTTATTCAATTATTAATAATATTATTGGACAATAATAAGCAATAACTCTATGGTTAATAGGTTCTCTCATACGGAACCCTACAAAAATTTACCGCGGTAAAATTAATGCACCATATCTGGTGGGGCAGGGTATTGACAATCTTCATGATTCGATTTGATATTGATTATTTTGGATGTAGTATTTCAGTTACAGCACATGGCAAATTTTGTAGAGGAAAAAAATCTCTCAACTAATGCTGTAAACTACACATGAGAGTCAGTCGGTACTACTATAATAATATTGAAGGATAAATTAACTTATTTATATACAAACACTTAAATTACACTCAAAGATGTTTTTATTACAAATAAAGTTTAGAATTACATAGTCATATTTCTACTCCAATTTCTTTTCTTTTTTTTTATATAAATATTTAAATCGCGGCTGTCATAACTGATTTATTCAATCATGCATTAAATATTGAAGAACATTAAAAATTATAATGAATATGTAACGGTGCATAGCTATATTTATCAGAATGTTGCTTTCTAGAGCACTTTCCTAGCTGACTAATTTATGGTCACTAAATATGTTTTTCTGAGGTAAATGTGACGTGACATTGTTTACAAGCTGTTTTATTGAGTCTTTCCGAGGTTGAAACACTGATTGAGCGATTACACGAGACATGATACAGATTTCGGTAAGTTGTACTGTATATTTTAACATACCTTCAGATGTTCATGCATGTTTATTTCACTGTAACTGGTATTAAAGCGGAGGAGAGGATGATCACACGCTTCTCTTTAACTGAGGCGCTAAAGCGATCCGTCACGCCACATTAAACAGCGCCAAAACGGTATTTATTTTTTGAATCTCATAATAAGATGGACGTCATTTGAAATCTGAGACTTTGCTTCATATCAAAAGTAACAAAGCACAAAGATTATTGCAATTCATTGGATGGGAGGCGCTACATATTCTGTTCATTCATCAACTGACCACAGACTAGACTAATCGATTCTTGGGATTTAAGAATCGATATCGGTTCATAAAAATGAAAATCGATTAAAATCGAGAAATCAATATTTTTTACCCAGCCCTAATATCTAGTGACTTATTGTTTTTATAAAACAGCTGTGTAACAGCAAAATAAGAGTTGTGTGTGTGTGTGTGTGTGCACAACAGACTATTTTCAGTAGATGTGTGGTTCAGATTAAATGACTGGACTCTTCCTCTCACCTTTGCGACGGCGCAGCGGACGGCCATGGATCTGTCGGTCAGCATCGAGCGGGTGTTCTTGTAGATGTCTCTGTGACAGGAGGCCGCCGCTCCGCCCAGACCGCTGAGCACTTTCTGCAGACTGAGCAGGATCTCACTTCGACCCTGAGACTGAAACACACACACGGCAGCTTGAGAAAACAGTGCTGAATCTGTCTGAGAGGAGTGACCAGGTCAGAGCGGCCGTACCTCTGCACTCTTCAGAGCTTTCAGGAGGTTATTGATGGTTTCAGGGAAAGAGCTGCCCAGCATTCGGCCCATCCGCTCATAGAACGCCCCGACACACGCCACCGCAGCGCTGCGACACACACAACACACAGTTTACACACACGTCTGAGGCTGCACAACTCATGCATGCACTTTAACCTTCCGCTAGATTTTACAGTCTTTAGAACAGTCTTTAGAACAGTCACATGTGTACTCAAAAATGACTGCCATTAGAAATGAATGGAAGATAAAATATAAAAAAACTAAGATGTGTGTGTGTGTCACTCACAGTTTGGTGGGTAAATACGCAGCCGTGTCATCTTTGCTCTTGATGATGTCGTTGCACTTGTCGAGCGTCTGGAAGACGGTGAATGTGTCTCCGATGCTGTAGAGCACCGCCAGGTTCTTGGCCAATAGTTTCCTGGTGGGCGGCCCGGGAGAACTGCTGATCAAACCCGTCAGCTGCTCCACGAGCTTCTTCTGCTTCTCCTTCACGTCCACCTGTGCTCAAACACACGCATCAGGTCATGAACATGACAATCACATACTGTACAACCACACAGCCACGAATAACACTGTACTGTATGTAAAGGTAAAGTCTTCACTCTGAATTCTGAAAGGACGATCCATTTCCAAGCTGGTCTCTGTAAACATTACATTTATCAAACAATATTACCCAGCAATGAAAACTCAAAGTCAAAGCAGATTTAACCCCTGAAACACACAGTAGCAGTTTTCCTGAACGAACTGGTGTTTAAGAGTGAATTTATAGACACTGTCACCATCTGCTGGTGTATCGGTGTAACCTGCAGCTTTCTGGAGCCAAAAAGCACTTCAGCTGTGTACAAAGTGACCCACATTAGGTTTTTGATCACTGAAAATGTGTATGATTTAACAGTTTAATCATGAAGCCACACGGAGATCCACATCCTTAAATTAAGATACCAAAAGAAAAGTTTGTTAAGAACCAGAATCTAAAAGAATATTAAGAGATGTGGAAAAAATGTGGAAAGGGTTTTTTCCCATTTATGAACTGCCACTGTTGGCATATAATACAACACGGATTGATAAAAATCAACTGATTTTTACGGAAGAGGATTAGGGCCAAGCAATAATAAAAAAATAAAACCATCTCGAGATTAAAGTCGTTAAATTGCGAGAAAAAAGTCGTTAAATTTCGAGAAAAAAGTCGAGATAAAATGTTGAGAATAAACTCGTTAAATAATGAGAAAAATGCCGTTAAATTACGAGAAAAAGGTCGAGATAAAATGTTGAGAATAAACTCGTTAAATTACGAGAATAAAGTCATTAAATTACGAGAATAAACTCGTTAAATAATGAGAAAAATGTCGTTAAATTTCGAGAAAAAAGTTGAGATAAAATGTTGAGAATAAAGTCATTAAATTACGAGAAAAAAGTCGTTAAATTACGAGAATAAACTCATTAAATTACTAGAAAAAAGTCGTTAAATTACGAGAATAAATTCGTTAATTTAATGAGTTTATTCTCAACATTTTATCTCAACTTTTTTCTCGAAATTTAACGACATTTTTCTCGTAATATAATGACTTTATTCTCGTAATTTAATGACTTTATTCTCGTAATTTAATGACTTTATTCTCGTAATTTAATGATTTTATTCTCGTAATTTAATGAGTTTATTCTC
>RJVU01046259.1:1621901-1663682 GCA_003731715.1 Anabarilius grahami | reverse complement strand
CAAACCAGAATACACTTTGTGACATGCTGGATCGAAAATATGTGAAATAAGTTTTTTTCTAGTTGACTATAGTAGTTATTTATTTAAGCCATTAGTTGACTAATCACATTTATATTAATTTCATTTCTTAAATACTGGAGAGAATAAACCATAATAAAGATCGTAATATAGCGCACGCATAAAGCTTGCCATAAAGAACCGGCAAAAGTAATGATTATGAATGTGATCAAAACAGCAAGAACACATTTTAATTGTTTATTAATAAACTAATGTTTTCTGAATCAGTGTCTGCTGCATGTGAAGATGACGCGCTATGAAAATGCACAGGCTACATAATCAGAGAGTAGCCCATTTATTTTTATTTTTAACTACTTTGTTTTAAAGTAGATATCTCAAGCTTTCTATAGATATTTTTCTCAGGTCTGCGAGGCAAGCAGCCTATACGCTGAGTCTCGGTTCATTTAGCCTGTAAGACGCGCTCCAGTTCACGCGCCAGTGATCGCGCCGGCGCCTCCATGATTATATACTGTCTGCTCTATTTGCTTCTTATTTATTAAATCCAGGCAACTGGTTGATGAAACATTGATTACAATTAAGATACAATTTTTACAAAACGAAATTCACTTTAAAGAGAGGCTTTCTACAAAACAAAACTTAATGAAGTGGTCAAAATCATGTCTCCATGCCTCCCGATATATTGCGCATCTTATGATGCATCTTACTCATGCTGTTCACTTTTCATAATCAAATGGATGAATTTAAAACTATTTAAACATAAATATGAAACTAGGTTTTCTTTAATGGTTACCAACGAGAAATTTCATGTTGTGAGCAAGAGCGGATCATGAGTCACAAGTCAGATCAAGAATTATTTATTTTTAGACTTATATTTAATATTAGGGGCAAGTTATTTGACTTTTTTTTTAGTTTCCCTGGTAATTAGTTACTTTTATAATGATGTAAATTTGTGAGAATTTGTGAGTTTTTTAAAGTAACGTGCCCAACACTGCTTATCACTGTCTCTGCACAGAAGCTTCTGTCACCAAGAGAAATTCCTCATATGTGAACAATATATACCAGGCTATAAAGCTCAATCTGATTCATTACACTGCAGAATCATCACATAATTATTCACATTAATGATGACAATCATGAGACAAACTGGAAATTAGAAACTACACAGTTACTTTGGTGAAACTTTGCAAAAGCTGATCTTGTAATCCTCTAATGTGCCACAGATTCATGCACAAACACTGAGAATCACAAAAGTATCTTACAAAAGCGAATAAACCTTCTTACCAAGATACCAAGCTGATGCACCAAGTAACGCTACACCTCCTACAATCGCTACTGCTGGTGCCAGGACCACCTCTGTTGCTACCACAACGACGCCTCCTACAACCATGGCTCCTGCTCCTACTCCTGCTCCAGAATATGCTACCACTTTTTCAATTTTTTTATATATCTCGGTATCTTTCACAATTTTTTGAAACCTCTCATTTGTGTAGTTCTTCCATCCATTTCTCTCTGCCATGTTTTCTATCTTCTCCAGCAGCTCTGTGACTTGATTGTGATTGCTTCTGTCCTGGTTGTTGAATGTGATATATCTGTGACCGCAGCTGCTGACCAGTGACTGAAGATAGTGTCTCTCACTGATATACTGATCTATTGATTTACCCCACAGACAATCAGCATGAGTGAACAGAATGATGGTGTGATGTACAGCATCTTCTCCAATGTTCTTCTGAATCCATTTCTCTGTGTTTTTCTCTTTATCTGTGAATCTTGTGTCCAGTTTGATGACCAGCAGAAACACATGAGGACCAGGATCAGACATTAACACAAACTTCTCTCTTTCTTCCTTCATCTTCGTCTCTGATGCATCAATCAGTCCTGGAGTGTCGATTATTTTCATGCTCTTTCCATTCACATGTGCTTTATCTAGTTTACAGGTTTTAGTATTTGCTGGATTTCTACTCTCAAAGCTCTCTTGACCCAGGATGGTGTTTCCTGCAGAGCTCGTTCCTGATCCAGTTTTACCCAGCAGCACAATCCTCGGTATCTCAGACCCTGTCAATCATAATTTCAAATAAAACAATTACAATCCAGATATTGACTGTATGAGCCATATTTCAGAATTTATATTTTCATATTTTTATGTAAATGGTGTAATAATTATTTTTGCTCATTAGTAATTTACCATTCAATATATTTCTTTGGTTTATTTTTGTTCTTACTGTGCATGTTCAGTGATGTCATTTATGGCATACCATATATGTGAAAAGTTATTGACACATTTGGAATTCCTTTCCCAACTATCTAATCAGGTAACTGGGTAACCTCTCATTGTTATTGATGTGTAATTATTCAACTGAAAAAAACAAATACAACTTAACGGCGCAAAATTTCATAAACAAGCTCTCATGGCATGGACAGTTGCATAGAAGCATATTTTTTCACCAAAGAGATATTATATTTTGAGCAACAAAGAAATCATATACAAAAATAAATCTCTCTTTTTTGATCACTGGTTTAAAAGCAATATTATATTAGTTAGTCAGCTTTTAAACAGTGATGGAAATGTATTAGCATATAGAGAATTTTAAACTAAATTTAAAAGATCAGTAGGAGAGGAATTTGCTGTTGTAATGGATCCAATGAAAGTATTGATCTTTCTGAGAAATACATTACAGATAAAGGGTAAAATATTTATTGGTAATACAAATATTTTACAATATAGAGTAGTAACTTCATTAGAAATATATTTAATAACACTGTTTATCATCCAGTGTTTGGAGAATTGGCGTAAAGCGTAATACAGTGCAACAAAATAAAATACGTTTCTTTTTAAATAATGCATAGAAAAACATGCTGAAACGTTTTAAATTATTTTTTTGCATTGCATTCATAAAAAAATATTTTGGATTGATGTGGAGCATTTAATTAAAAAAATTGAACATAGCTTTGCAGTGGATTTGACACAATAATACACTTCAATTATCATGGAATTGTGAAAGAGCATACTTCACTGTGCATATTAATGGATGAATGGGATAGTTTCACATTCATAAAATTAAATGGTCTGACTCTAAAACAAATTTTTATTTCCTTAAAAATGATTTCAAGCTAAATTGTTCTGGTTTTGTTTTGTTTTGTTTAATTGCACAATTAAAAGGGCAATTAGAGCTTACAATATTGTAAGCTGCTGATGTTGTAGAAAGTGGCACCCCTTTCCTTTTGTCTGTTATAATTTTGTTATTGTCCTCTGGCACTGTTTTATTATTTTTTACATTAGTTATTTTTTTTTCTTTTTACTTTTGATTGAATATGCATTGTATTGTTCTAGTTTATGGCATTAATATATAATATAATATAATATAATACTCGATTATGGCAGGCTGTTTAATGCACAGGTAGTAAGTCAGTTTAATCACCGTTCTATATGTGCTGTTTTCATTGAAGCACATGCGCATATGTCACTTTCCAACAGACAGAGATCAAAGATTGTGATGAGCGCACACACAGAAACATTCAGGAGCCCAGAAACATTTCAATGCTGCCTTGCGACATTTAGTAATAAAATAGCTTTGCTCTTGAATCGCTACATTACATTTCTTAGCAAGGGGGTAACATCGCTGTTTTGAAGTAATTAAACTCACAGTTTCTTTGTTAATAGAGACACTGAACAGACACAGGTATTAATCTCTCATCTCTCTCTCTCAATCGATAATTAATGTCAAATAAATGCTATAATTCAGTCATTCAAATAAACGTAATCTTACGCATTACTTTATCTCTGTGTCTAACAAAATATATAACCCTGTTGGTCCATGTACTTTTGCGTCCATTCCTTTTTCGTTTTTTAACCACATCAAGAAAAACAAAAAACGAACGGTTGTTGTATTTTTAAATGCTATGGTGAATACGAAAATTTAAATTAAAACCGAATACACAAATTTCATGTGCACAAAATAAATATTGACTTATTTTCAGATTTTTGTTTATTACGTTTTGTATCTTTATAAACCAAAATTAAAAAAGGACAGATTAAAGTATCTCAATTTACAAGTTTTCTTTTGTAAAATTGTTGTTTCCTCCACACTTTCGAGAGCCATGTCTCTGAAACATGATGATACTTGACTTAGGGTGACCACCTGGCTATTGATCAGTTGCAGGACAGTAGATGTGATTTTGCGGGACACATGAAACTACATGTACTAAATTACAACTATTACGCGATGTAAATATTGATTTACATTTGTTGGCAAACTTGGCATATGCGACGATTAATGTTTCTGCCGGTGAGTGCCCATAATGTTGCGCTTATGGCAACATTCAGTCCTGGAGAGAAGATAGATCCACGGCTGCATGTAGGAGGACAAAGTTTGATCGCGCAGATGTGATATGTGAGCGAGAGCGCGCGCGCGTCCAGTTTTGTGCAAGAGAATCCGCCTGTGAGCGGAGAGATTGCTCGCGCATTTGATGCGCTCTCGTGACACAATAATGCGCTCTCGACATTTTTCAATATAATAACGCCATAAAACCCGCATTAAATGAACTATTAACGTGTGAAGAAAGTCGTGTCTGAATTTCGCAATTTTGTATTTGTCAAAACAAATGGAGAATATCTCGTTTTTCTGCAGGTGCTCGACCATTTCCGTGTGTGGCGCTTGATCGCCGCCGTTCGTTGGAAATATTTAACATCAGGATGGATGATTACATGCTTTAAATCATCGATTTGTGCAGCTTTGAGCAGCTCTTGAGGTTCTTATCCAGTATGTGTCAGGTGTGGGTGGGTGGAAGGAGCGAGGACTCAAATGCAGGGAAAGAAGGGCTTTTTATTAACAATAAAAAATAAAACAAAACACAAACAAAAACTACCCCAAGGGGGAAAAACAAGACTAGGCTTGACTTGACTGACTTGACTTGACAAGGAAAACTCCAGGAAAATTACGACAGGAAATTTACGACAACGAACCAGCACAGGACTGAAAACACAAGGAGAATAAATAGGAGAGCAAACAAGGCAGGGAACGAGGGAGGACAGGTGGGGCAAATCAACCAATAATCAGGTAACAAGGTAGGCGGGGTCAAGACAATAGACATGAGCACATGGCACAAAGAAACCTGACAAGCCATGTGCTCACACCAAACAAAACAAAAAACACAAGCACATGGCCAATGAAGACAAATCACAAGCCATGTGCTTACACAAGACGAGACACGAACACGTGACTATGAAAACTCATAAGCCACGTGTTCACACAAAACAAGACAACATGAGAGCACGCAGCCCGTGAAACACAGACTGCGTGCTACACAAGACAAAACATGAAAGCACGCGGCAGGTGGAAACAACCGCGTGCTACACAAAACATGACAAAACAAGAGACAAAACATGAGACAAGAACGCACGGCAAATGAAGGAACACTCGACCGTGCGCTCACAATAAAAGACAGGACTGGGAGCGCAAGTGTCCGAATCCCGACACGAAACCGAAACCAAACTAGACACGAGTGCCGGGATCCGAACGCCACGCTCCCAACATGAAACAAGGCACGCAGACAAGAGAGCGCACGGCTCGAAAACACTCGAGACCGTACGCTCACACAAAAAACAGGACCAGAACGGGAGTGTCAGAGCTCTGTCACAAAACCAAGAAATAAACTAGACAGAAGTGACAGAACCCTGACAGTATGTGAGATGAAATCCTTGCTGGTGTAGTTGTGTTTACCGACTTTGAGGCCTGCTCTTTAATTGCGCTGTCCATTCAGTGTCATCAGAGGGAAACCCTCTCTCTATGATTGCGCTGGTTGGTTATTTTCACAGCTAGAATATGACGGCTGCACAAATAGATTTTTAAATGCTCCCAGTTTTTATTATATTTCTTACTGTGGTATTGTAATTTTAGGGATGAAAAAAATTACAGACATAAATGAAATGCGGGACACTAAGTTACTTAAGTCTTGCGGGACGCGGGGCAAAGCTCCCAATTTCGGGACTGTCCCGCAAAATGCGGGACGGGAGGTCACCCTTACTTGACTTGATTTCCACCCCATTCTCACTCACGAGGGGTCTGATAATGCCGCATGTCCAAGAGATACTGGCAGCAAACGCGTCCAGCGAAGCGGGATATTCTAAGTGCTTAAAGGTACAGGTTGTAGGATCTGCCACTTGAGGGCGCACTACCAAAACAATAACAATCGCGTGGTTTGATGACACTAAGAAGGTGCGTGGAATGATGGGATTTGTTGTCTTCTACCCAACCGCTTGTTATAAACGAGTCTGCACGCCATGTAAGTCAATAACAACTGAACTTTATTTGGCTCCACTCTCAAGTGGAGTCTTAACTGTTAGCGCCCTCACCTGGTAGGCAACACACATATTACATCTCCCCTTTTTCATTAATATTAAATAGTAACAGAACATAACAGTATTTAATACCTAATGGGGACAGCATTACTAACAATTAAGGAGTACCAACTTAACAGTAAACAGTAGTTAAGCAATAGGGGCAGTCGTGGCCTAATGGATAGAGAGTCGGACTTGTAACCCAAAGGTCATGGGTTCGAGTCTCAGGTCCGGCAGGGATTGTCGGTGAGGGNTAACAGCACTGTGGACGGAGTTTAATCATGTGTTTATATTGCACTTAGTCACTTTCTCCGAGGCAGCATAAAGCGAATTGTAGTTGTGTTAAAAGGGAAATGCATGCGTCTCATTTGGTGAGATGCTTCTGCTGGGATGGGTTGGGCTGGATAAAAGTGTTGCTTTACTGTTCGCTTTTGCAAGTTGTGTTGTTTTTTTGCTTGTTTTTTCTTTTCTTGGTCTTCGTATCAGTATTGGTCAATCACATTGTAAAGGTTATGATTGTTATAAACGAGTCTGCACGCCATGTAAGTCAATAACAACTGAACTTTATTTGGCTCCACTCTCAAGTGGAGTCTTAACTGTTAGCGCCCTCACCTGGTAGGCAACACACATATTACATCTCCCCTTTTTCATTAATATTAAATAGTAACAGAACATAACAGTATTTAATACCTAATGGGGACAGCATTACTAACAATTAAGGAGTATCAACTTAACAGTAAACAGTAGTTAAGCAATATGCATCACCAAAGAGTTTCAGTTCATAAGTCTAATCTCATAGGTGGTTTACGAACTCTTTTAGGATATCTCGCTTCTGTGATGCTGGGCTCTGTATTGGACTGGATATTGACACTGGGCTCTGTAACTGCCCCGGACTGCGCATCAAGTTCATTACTTCCTTCTTCTCCTGTTGGTGGCAATTGGGTAATGCAATCTTGTTCTGAATCATCTGTGATGCTTTTTTGTTGTTGTTCTCTTGTCTGTATGAGATGTCTTCTATTCCGTCTGAGTTGTTGTCCATTACTTTCCACAATGTAAGAGCGTGGTGCTTCACATACTTCAACCACCTTTGCTGGCTTCCACTGTGCATTCTCCTGGACACGTACGTAATCACCAGGCTTAAAACCTGGCAGGTGTCTGGCACCTCTGTCATAGTACCGTTTTGTTTTGAGCTGGTTGCTTTTGAGTTGTCTGTGTATGCCAGTCATACATTGTGGTTGAAGCAGTGCTTGTGCAGTGGGTAGCTGTGTTTGAGTCCTACGTCCCATTAACAATTGCGCCGGAGATGGGAGGTTTTCCAGGGGTGTGTTTCGGTAGTCTAGGAGCATGATGTATGGGTCTTGTCTGTCTGCCTTTGCTTTTTTGAATAGTGACTTAACCACCTGGACAGCCTTTTCTGCTTTGCCGTTACTTTGTGGGTACCTTGGTGATGATGTAATGTGTTTGAATCCATATGACCGACTGAAGAGAATAAAATCAGCTGATGCATAAGCTGGGCCATTATCCGTTATCATCACTTCAGGTATACCGAATCTAGCGAATTGCTGCTTGCAGATGTTAATGATGGTTGTGCTTTTGATGTTTTTCACTTTTTCCACTTCGATGAAGTTAGAATAGTAGTCCACGAGTACAATGTACCGTTCCGAATCAAATTCAAAAAGATCAGAGCCCACCTTTTGCCACGGCCTCTGTGGGATATCATGCCCTATCATGGGCTCCTTGCAGTTCCTTCTCCTGAATGTATTGCATATTGGGCACTTGGAAATCAGGTCAGTGATTTGCATCGACATGCCAGGCCAGAACATTATGTCTCTTGAAAGCCGTTTGGTTTTTTCAATGCCTTGGTGACTGGTGTGGAGTTTGTGTAACATGAATCTTTGTTTACTTTGTGGAATGACAATGCGGTTACCTTTTAGGAGTACGTCATCTTCGACAGTCAGTTCATCACGATAATCCCAGTAAGGTTTTGCCTGGTCAGGTAAGTCACGTTTGTCTTCAGGCCAGCCATTTAGAACAAAACTTTTAACGATGGGCAAAATGGAGTCATTTCTCGTTTCTGTTTTTATTTCCAACAGACGTGATGGTGCGATGGGCAGTGTAGCAACAGTGCACACTTGTATATCATCATCAGCTGTGTCAACATCTGTGTGGGACTGATAATTTCTGCTTAAAGCGTCAGCTATGTAGAGCTCTGTTCCTTTTTTATATGTCACTGTCATGTCGAATTGTCAGCTAGGGGTTTTTTCATGATCATTTCTAAGGGCTTATGGTCACTTTCTACTGTGAAGCGTCTGCCAAATATGTACTGATAAAATTTTTCACATCCAAATACAATAGCTGCCAATTCTTTTTCAATTTGTGCCCAACGCTTCTGTGTTTCAGTGAAAGCTTTGGAAGCAAATGCTATAGGACAGTTGTTTTGAAGTAGCACAGCACCTACCCCACAGCTGGATGCATCTACACTGAGTGTCACTGGCATTGCTGGATCATAATACTTTAGAGTAGCTGTTTCTGAAACCATCCTTTGTAACTGCTCAAAACTCTTGTCATGGGCTTCTTCCCAACACCATTCAGCTGTCTTTTCCAAAAGGAGTCTAAGAGGGGCTGTGACATCAGACAGTAGTGGGAGGAATTTTCCTAAGTATGTGACCATGCCAAGGTACTGTTGTAGCTCTGTTTTGTTCTGTGGTCTGTGCATGTTCTTAATGGCGGCCACTTTTTCCGGGTCTGGTTTAAGTCCATCCGCAGTCAGCAAATGACCCATGTAGCTCACTTCCTTAGCTTTAAATGTACATTTGTCTGGATTTAGTTTTATGTTCTTTTCTCTGATGCGCTGCATTACTTTTTCAAGTCTCTCGTTATGTTGCTTCTCATTTTCCCCCCAGATCAGTATGTCATCCACGATCACTTCAACCCCTTCCAAGTCTTCAAATGTTTGTGACATCATTCTTTGAAACATCTCTCCAGCACAGTTGATTCCAAATGGTAGTCTTTTGTATGCAAATCTTCCAAAGGGACTGTTGAAGGTGCATAACTTGGAACTCTCTTTGTCCAATTTTATTTGCCAGTAACCAGACTGTGCATCGAGTGTGGTGAATATTTTAGCACCAGTCATTCTTGTCACCACCTCCTCAACTGTTGTCATCGGGTAATGCTCTCTTTCAATTGCAGCATTTAAATCTTTTGGGTCCATGCATATTCTGACTTTTTTCTTTTCTGGTTTCCATATAGTGACCATACTGTTGACCCAAGCTCTGGGCTCCACCACCTTTTCAATGACACCTAATTTTTCCATACGCTCCAGCTCTTCCATTACTTTGTTCCTGAGGGCTACTGGAACTCTTCTAGGTGCATGTATGGCAGGCTGAGCATCTGACTTGATCTTAATGTGTTGTTCTCCTTCAATACAGCCTAGTCCTGTGAAAACATCTGCATATCGGTCTTTAATGTCATTATGCTGTGAAGTAACTGTCGCTACGCGTTTGATGAGTCCCATTTGTGTGCATGTTTTTAGTCCCAGCAGGGGCTGTACATCATCCTCCATAATCTGGCATTCAATATCATAATACTTGCCTTTGTATTCACCCAATAATAAGCATTTGCCTTTGGGTTTCAAACACTGTCCACCATATGTCACCAATCTTGCTTTTGATTTTTCCATCTTGGAACAGCCTTGAGCGTGTATTGATTGTGGAATGATGTTGCATTGAGCCCCCGTGTCTATCTTGAATTTTGTTTTATGGCCATTCAGTCTCATGGTTACCATCCAATCATCTCCATTTCTTGCATTCACAGCATCCACGAATAATTCGTTTTCTGAATCAGTCTCTTCAGATACAGTATTTATATTTTTCTGAGGCCTTGTCATGCATTTGCTAGCAAAATGATTCCTTTTCCCACATCTTTTGCAAGTTTCTCCGTATGCTGGACATTTACCTTTATTGTGATCCTTTCCACAGTATTTACAGTTCCGTATGATGTAGCGTGACGTGCCTGGATCGTTGGATCGTGTTCCTTGTCTTGTTCGCGTTTGTCTCACTGCATGAACTTCTGCATCTGCTGTAACTTGAATTTGAGAGAGCTGCGTGCGGCTCGCCTCGGCAGCGCGGCACATTTGAATGGCTTTATACAAGTCTAAATCAGGTTCTCTCAGCAGCCTGGCCCTGAGTGCGTCGTCGCGAATGCCCACAACAATTCTGTCCTTTATTAGACTGTCACATAGTTGTCCATACTCGCATGACTTGGCTTTAGTTTTGAGGTCCGTGACGAACTGATCAATGCTTTCACCGGGCGCTTGCACTCTCGAATTGAAAATATGCCGTTCAAATGTTACATTCTTTTGGGGCTCGAAGTAGTCATCAAATTTTTTTATTATGACTTTAACGTCGTTTTTGTCTTCAGTTTCTGCGAACTCGAACGTGTTATATATTTCTAGGGCTTCGTCACCAATAACATGTAGCAGTGTGCAGCTTTGTATTTTCTTATCTTTCGTCTCGACGCCCGATGCAGTCATGTACAGTTCAAACTTTTGTTTCCATTTTTTCCATTTCTCTGCCGTGTTGCCTTCAAATTGCAATGGTTGTGGTGGCTTCAATCCTTCCATATTTGGCTTAAATTCGATACTTCTGACACCATGTTATAAACGAGTCTGCACGCTATGTAAGTCAATAACAACTGAACTTTATTTGGCTCCACTCTCAAGTGGAGTCTTAACTGTTAGCGCCCTCACCTGGTAGGCAACACACATATTACACCGCTGACGGCCATCAATCCGACGGAAAGATAAATCATGGATTTAACGGATGAGGTAAAGTTTTATAAATGTTGTGTTTGATGTCATAGTTTTATTATATTGAATTAGACTCGAGTAATGGAAGGTTTACAACGAAATTTTTAGTCATAGATGTTAGAATGTTTGTCCAATTCGATGGTGTGATAACACAGCACAGTTTCAAGTGTTCAAATCAATAATAATAAATGTTATTTTGAACTTACCAATATCATTTGATGTTCGCTAAAGGCTACAGCATAACAACACAAGTACAATCTACAATGATTTTTCACATCATATGTATTTATTGTGAGGTTATGATGTAAAATTATGATAACTACACTGTAGCTGCTACAGTAACTAACAAAATCTATCCAATACTGGATTTCGTAAGTGTCTGAAAAAGACAATTTTCACATGCCACCATTACATATTGCGTCATGCTATATTGCAATAAATACAGCAAATATAGTTTGACAGTAAATTATCAAATTAATTGATTACTGTTTAGTCAGATGATATGAAAACGATTACCACTTGTTCAACAAATATATACACTCGTGTACATTCAAACACAATAATTGGGCATACATAGCAAACGCGAGTTCAACGATTTGCGCGAGTAGATTACATACAAAGTCAATGCAAAGACGCGATCAGACTATGGATCAGACGCGTCCTCGCGCGGGTCTAGAGACGCGATGCCCCGCGTTTGGCGTGTATGCCTCTTGTCCCAAACTCTTCTTGGGTCGTTTGGTTGGCCCGTACGCTTTCGTTTACGGGAGCTGTCCTTGTCGACAGAACCAGCGGCAGATGGTAAACAGTAATTATGTTCCATAAATAAGTAACACTTATTAAAAGTAAAAGTAAATAAGGAACTGCTTGAAGCAAGCTAGTGGTTTGCTGGACGCTACTTCCGCATTTGTCCACGACACTGTTGTCATGTGGTTTCTACGTCAGTAAAGGCGGTAACAAAGGGTAACTGACGTCATTGACAGGCGACTGCACTGCTCCGTGTCACTGTTTAGAAAGGGAATTTTCTCATGATTTACAAGTAGTTGAAAACATTAGAGATATTGTTAGTAATCAGCTGGACAAAATATATAACACTAGCCTAGTGGTTTTTGGATATTTTACTGCGAATATCTTACAAATTGTACCTTTAACGTGAAAAATGCTTAATGTGGCTTAATGTAGGTGGTATTGGAGGAGCAAATTCACTACACCTTATAAGCAGCCCACTATGAACACAATTAATAACACGTTAAGCATTTTCCTAGAAAATAAAACACAGATGGCCATATTCCAGGATGACAATGCCAATAATCATCAGGGTTAAAGGATGGTTCAGAGAGCACAAAGAATCATTTTCACACATGATTGGGCACTTCTGAGTCCTGACTTTAACCTCAATGTAAAACTAACCTCTGGATGGAAATAAATGTTCTGATGTCATTTCCATCAGTAGGTGCAGACATTTTTGGTTAAGATCTTGTATTGACAATGCAAGAGGTGAGCACTCTGTAAAGTCTCCTCCAGCACATCCCAAAGACTTACACTGAGGTTAAAGTCAGGACTCAGAAGTGCCCATTCATGTGTGAAAATGATTCTTTGTGCTCTCTGAACCATTCGTTCACAGCTTTAACCCTGTTGAATATTGGCATTGTCATGCCATGATACATCTTTCAACACATTTGTTTAAGAAAAGAAAAGCTACACACTACATCTCTTAGGGTTTAAAGAACCATTGCCAAACATATAACATGCTAGAAACCTATTAATCACTGTTATAATGATCCATTCATAGGTTCTTCAGTATTTACCTATTAAAATCCAAACAACAACCTTTTTTTTGGCCGGGCATGGTGGGCAGTGAATATTTTAAGCTCTGTGAGGGGACACACTGACACAGACAAAACGTATGGACGCATGGGTCTAATTACAGCCTTAAAACATTTAAAGCGTGCATATGCACAGATTTGATCTTAGAGTGTTAAATCCACGCCAACGCTCATATTTATAAAAACTTGGAAGAGTGCTTAGCGCCACATCAGGGTCTGAACAGACGTACAGTACACACTTTTCCTTGTCAGATTACTGCAGGTTTTTTGGAAATCTAAGCTATTCTTACAGCTCGCCATTCTAAATTAAATGATTTGGACGATGACTGGTGATCTTTTATATGTAAATGACATTAATTAGGTGTTGTTTACAACACAGAGAACTAAAACCATTCAGCTGTGCACAAGTTCAAGATTATTTGCGATTTAGTCTATATATTTCACATCTGAAAGAGAGACATACACTCGTTTTCTGTGTACGTTCATTCTAAGATTCTCACATATGCACATCTGAGAAATGATCGTAAGATCAAATTTAGGATGGTTTCTGTGCAACATTTTCTAAATAAGGCTCTTGATCTCTTAGAAATTGAATGTTTCACTAATACAGCCATGCAAAGTGAATGCAAAACAATATAATGTAAATTAAAAAGTAAGAAACTTTACAGTATTATGTAAAAAAATATGTAGATTGTATGCTGAAGAATGTGTCCCGTCATCCCTGTTACTCTGGTCAGTCCTGTTACCATTATGTCAATCCTGTTACTGTCATTAATTTCATAAATAATGTAAAAATAATATTTGAAATGGCCTTCCAAGTTTTTCAGTTGTAACAATTACATTATTTTGTTTTGGACAAAGCCCTTCTTTTAATATCTCTCTTGTAAATATATATATTTTTCTTAATTGACAGGTGATCAGCCTTCAAAATTAGGATGTTTTTGGTCATCTGAATGACAAATATAAGATTTGTTTAAAAAATACCAAATTTGAAACAACCCCAGTGAAAAAGGGGACAAAAATACTGCTCATATATGTTAAAACTATTACATAGTTCTAATTAGAAATGTAGTATATAGTGATGATTATGTCTGTAACAGGGTTGACAAAAATATCAAAACATGAGGAAGAAAAGTAGTAATAAAAGAAAAAATTATATAGCCTGTGATGGCCCAGTACAATTTCTTGTCATTTTAAGTTGTCTTCATTTCATAGATATAATTTTTTTTTAAATTAAACTTATTTTATTTTTTAATTTTTCAAAGTTGAAAAGGCACAGATTTCGTGGAATGACCCCAATGTCATTTAGGCTGGCTCTTGAAGCGAGTCATTCTATTGATGCCAGAGGAACAGGCACTAGAGGGCGCTTTAGCGTATGTGTGTATGACGAGAAACACTGGAAATTAAATTTAGCATTTTTACATATTAAATAACAAGTTGTATATCATTTATGTTATTTTTTAATAAAATATTAATCTTGCATAAAGAAAATTGGTTTGTATCTGCTAATTCTATTCATCAATGTTAAATTAAAAAACAAAGAAACTGCATTTTCCATATTTTGTTTCTGGTTTAAAAAAGGAAAAACGAATGGACGCAAAAGTACACGGACCCCTGTTCTAGTGGTTTTTGGTTTTTGGATATTTTAATCCAAAAATCCTATATTGTGCCTTTAAGTATAGTACTGGATATCAACAAACAAGTTGTTAAAGGGTTAGTTCACCCAAAAATGAAGTTTCTGTCATTTATTACTCCCCCTCATGTCGTTTCACACCTGTAAGACCTTCATTCATCTTCAGAACACAAATGAAGATATTTTTGATGAAATCCGATAGCTCCGTGAGGCCTTCATAGGGAGCAATGACATTTCCTCTCTCAAGATCCATAAAGGTACTAAAAACATATTTAAATCAGTTCATGTGATTACAGTGGTTCAATATTAATATTATTAAGCCACGAGAATATTTTTGGTGCACCAAAAAAACAAAATATGAAGGAGTGAAGGCCTCACGGAGCCATCGGATTTCATCAAAAATATCTTCATTTGTGTTCTGAAGATGAATGAAGGTCTTACGGGTGTGGAACGGCATGAGGGTGAGTAATTAATGACAGAAATTTCCTTTTTGGGTGAACTAACCCTTTAAGAGAAGACGTTGTTGCGCGGGAAGATTATAAGAAAAGACTGAACGAAATGTGATTCTTTGTTGACTTGGAAAATAAATCAAGACAAAGGAAACTATGGATTACTAGAATACAAGATCACGAGATACACGTCAAAACTTGTGGAATAACTAAAAGACAATCACGTTCTGTACATTGATTAAAAAACAAAAAACGTCTAGGTTACGTATGTAACCCTCGTTCCCTGTAGGAGGTAACGGAGATGTTACGTCAGAGACTGACGAAATGGGGTCTCGCCCGAGAGCCCAATCACCTTCCAGTGTTAACAAAACGAGCCAATGATACGAAGAGTATCTTGGTCTGCGGAATTTGCATGCGCAAGCTCCCCCCCACTCTGTGGGTATATAAGGAGCAGCGCGAGCAACTCGCATTCAAGTCTTCGCTGAGGAGCCGTGCCAAGTGGCCCGGCCGTTCAGCGGAACAGCAATTGTGGCAAAGGGATGTAACGTCTCCGTTCCCTCCTTCAGGGAACGAGGGTTACATACGTAACCTAGACGTTCCCTTTCAGTCGGTCACTTTGACATTACGTCAGAGACTGACGAAATGGGGTCCCTTCCAAAACGCCACAATAGCTGTCTTCCAGTGAGACGGTGTAAGTAATAGCACCTTGCCGCGAAGCACGCAAAAGATACTACACAAACTCAGAATGCACTGGGTAGCATATTCCAACAGGAATACGCTAACAGGTTACCTACACATGGAGGTCTTACAGAAGTCCACCAGCAGAGCGGTGATAAAAACTGAGGTAACCAACCCGCACGTCAGAGAAAGAAAGTGGCTTGCCAGGGGAAGACACATGCTCCCAAGGAGACTTAAAGTGGAATACACACGTGGGATTACCCAGAGGGGAATCACAACACATGGAGGCACCTAGTCCAACACAAGGGCTGACCGAAGGGGCATGCACGCAAGTGTAGACATAGACAGTGCTGAAGGAACCCAGGGTTCTGAATAGAGGAACTCAACTGAGGAATGGCACACACATCCAATCCATAGAGTGGAATGGCGCAGCAAGCGATGACACCGAGCCAATTCAGCTACTGGCCTGAAGAGGCGAGTATACGGGAGGATATAGCTCTACGCGGAGATTATAAAATCTGGCAAAGTGTTGGGTGTCACCCTGCCCGCAGCTCTACAAATATCTGTTAGCGAGGCACCATGAGCCAGCGCCCAAGAGGAGGCTACACTCCTAGTTGAGTGAGCTCTCACTCCCAGGGGGCATGGCAGGTCTTGAGCCTGGTAGGCTAAGACCAGTGGTGTAATGTAATGAAGTAATAATACTTCGTTACAGTACTTAAGTAGTTTTTGGGAGAATCTGTACTTTACTTGAGTTTTTATTTTTCTTTCAACTTTTTACTTTTACTCCACTACATTTCCTAAATAAAATGTATACTTTTACTCCGATACATTTTCCCAAAGCATTTTCGTTACTTACTACAAAATAAAGGCGGAAGAACACAGACTGCAATTAAGTGCTCGCACAACCACAGTTGATTTCATTTTCCGGGTTGCGTCCGTTGCTGGTGCGGCTGAGAAGAGTGCGCTGTCTTAATACGAGAGCGGCCTCTAGAGGCGAAATAAAAACTATCACTGATGCCTCCTAGTTTATTTTGACACGTGACGTGAGGCTGCGCTGCACAGAGAGGGACACTAAAAAAATGGATTTAAAACGGACAACAAAACAGTATGTTATACAGTGTACACTACAGTACATGTTTTCATATCATTATAAAGTAATGCTGCATTAGTGGAGAACAATCGTATGTTTGCCGTCGAGGCTGAGAGGATTCTAACATTAGTAGTACCTCAAGCGGTTAAAACAATGTGACAAAAACACCAACTGTTTAATGTCAGGATTGTTTCCATTCATTTGCATCAGTTTATATCCATTTGTTCTCTGTTATGCATTCATTATCCAGGGAAGTTGTATATTTAAACTGTATTCTCATCATGCAGCGACAGAAACATAAATCAGAAATGTTTTCGATTTCAGTTCTTTTTTTATTGGCACTGCAACACATATTTTGATTAGATAACCATCAAGTTTTCTAAAATAGATGCAAATCATATGTGAAAGTATACATATAATAGACTTAGGCTATGCCTTTGTGTGTAAAGGTGATTTTTAAGCATGACTGGATTTATATGAAATGGTAACACTACAATAAGAGTCCATTTGTATAAATAAGGTTTATAAAAAGTATTGTTCATTTTTAATTTCAACATTTACATTTTAACATTTTAAAGTTGTCTCTTACATTAGTTATAATGCACTATAAATTAACATGAACGATCAATGTATAATTAATATATTAGTATTTTTTATATTTTATATTTAAAAATTACAATGAACATTTAGTCATTTTTTTAATTCAAAGAAACAAAATGTAAGAAAGAGTTAAAACTGAACACAATCTTGCTGCTCAAACTGTGTATAGAACAATTTTTAATAATATTTTTTGCTCCTTTTGTATTTTACATTTACTTGTACTTTTACTTTCAATACTTAAGTACGTTTAATATCAAAAAAATACTTTTCGTACTTAAGTACAAAAAATATCACATACTTTACAACTTTTACTCAAGTAACATTCTAAACAGTGACTTTAACTTCTACCAAAGTCATTTTCTGGTAAGATAAATATACTATTACTCAAGTATGGTTTTCGAGTACTTTATACACCACTGGCTAAGACAATAGCATCCACTAGCCAGTGGGCTAACCTCTGCTTGGAGACAGCCTTCCCCTTGTGCTGTCCTCCATAACAGACAAAGAGCTGGTCCGAAGTCCTGAAGCACTGAGTTCTGTCTACGTAAGTGCGGAGAGCACGTACTGGACAGAGCAGTGCCAGGGCTGGGTCTGCCTCCTCCGTGAGCAGCGCTTGCAAGTTCACCACCTGATCCCTGAACGAAGTGGTGGGAACTTTGGGCACGTATCCGAGCCGGGGTCTCAAGATAATGTGAGAGTCTTCCAGCCCAATTTCCAGGCACGCTTCGTCAACAGAGAAAGCCTGCAGGTCCCCAACCCTCTTAATTGAAACCAAAGCCGTCAGGAGTGCAGTCTTCAAAGATAGAAACCTTAGCTCAACCGAGGGCAAGGGTTCAAGGGGAGCTCTCTGGAGAGCAGAAAGAACCAGAGAGAGGTCCCAAGAGGGAACTTGTAAAGGACGGGGAGGAAAAAGCCTCCTCGCCCCCCTAAGGAACCTGACGACCAGGTCGTGCTTACCCAATGACTTACCTTCAACAAGGTCATGATGGGCGGCAATAGCGGCCACATAGACCTTAAGGGTGGAAGGAGACAGCCTTCGATCCAACCCTTCTTGAAGAAAGGAAAGCACAGACCCGACATGTCCGGGGGTTCTCAATCCTGGAAGAACACCAAGTGATGAAGAGGTTCCACTTCAGCGCATAAACCTGTCTAGTAGACGAGGCTCGCGCCGAAGTGATGGTAGCTACCACCTGAGGTGGTAAGATACCTAACCCAACCGCGTCCCGTCCAGGGACCACACATGTAGTCTCTAAAGATCTGGACGTGGGTGCCAGAGAGTGCCCCGTCTCTAAGAAGGTCCTTCCTCAGAGGAATCGGCCAGGGAGGGACTGTCGCAAGGAGCATCAGTTCGGAGAACCTGGTCCAGCCGGGCCAATAAGGGGCGACCATGAGGACCTGCTCCTTGTCCTCCCTGATCTTGCACAGAGTTTGTGCAAGGAGGTTCACTGGGGGAAACGCATATTTGCGTAGACCCTGCGGCCAGCTGTGTGCCAGTGCATCTGACCCGAGGGTGCCCTCGGTCAGGGAATAAAACAACTGGCAATGGGCATTGTCTGGAGAGGCAAACAGATCTACCTGAGCATCTCCGAACCGTTCCCAAATCAGCTGGACCGACTGGGGATGGAGTCTCCATTCCCGGGGCAGGACTGCTGTCGTGAGAGCTCGTCGGCCGCGCGATTGAGTCGGCCTGAAATGTGAATGGCACGAAGCGACTTCAGATGCTTCTGACTCCATAGAAGGAGATGGCGGGCGAGTTGCAACATACGGCGAGAGCGTAGACCGCCCTGACGGTTGATGTATGCTGACGGTCGCCGTATTGTCCGTACGGACCAGCACATGCTTGTCTCTCAGCAGGGCCCTGAAGCGGTGCAGAGCAAGCCGTACTGCCAGCAACTTGAGGCAATTGACATGCCACTGAAGTTGGGTCCTGTCCAGGAACCCGTCGCGGCATGACTGTTGCACATGGCACCCCAGGCCGTGGCAGAGGCATCGGTTGACACGACAACATGCCTGGACACTGGTTCTAAGGGAACTCCAGCCCGAAGAAACGCCAAGTCCCGCCACGGTGAGAGAGTCAAACGGCAGGTCGGAGTGATGGTCATCCGAAGCGTGCCTTGTTGCCATGCCCATCTCGGGACTCGGCCGTGCAGCCAATGCTGAAGCGGTCTCATATGAAGCAACCCCAGCGGGATAACAGCCGCTGCGGAAGCCAAATGCCCCAGGAGCCTCAGAAAAAGTTTCAGTGGGACCGCTGTCTTGCCGTTGAACTGATTCAGGCAATTCAGCAGAGACTGCGCGCGCTCGCTCGTAAGCTGCGTGTACATGGAGACTGAGTCTATCTCCATACCGAGAAAAGAGATCCTCTGCACTGGGCAGAGTTTGCCCTTTTCCCAGTTGACCCGAAGGCCCAGACGGGCAAGGTGTCTGGACCACCCCTGCATACCCTTTAGCCGCCCCGCCATCGAGGGAGGTGAAGGCGGAGGAGGCAGCAGAACGATTTCGGGCAGTTAAAGGTGCCTTCCATGAACTGGTAACCTCCTCATGCACTTCCGGGAAGAATGGAACCGGTGGGGGGCCCTGGCGTTCACCAGAGCGTGCAGCCCCCAGGAACCAATCATCCAGCCTCGAGCGTTCAGGACGGGGTGGAGGATTCCACTCCAACCCAATGCTCTCAGCTGCCCTGGCAAGCATGGCCGTCAGCTCGGGATCTGACTCGGACGACGCCGCTCTCCCAGAGGGAGGCAACGCAGCCGAATCGTCATCTCCCGAGGACTCAAACCCGCCTTGAGATGCAGCGATCGACATACGATCATCCTCTGGAGCCCCAAATGAGATGCTGGGTCCCCCAGAGGAGGAGGTAGCAGGGCCCACTGGAAGCTCCACTGGCTGAGATGCTTGGGAGGGGGGCGCGGCCCAAGGAGGCTGACTCGTCGGGGTGTTCCACACCGTAACCCTCAGATCACCCTGGCCACCAACCAAAGTAGCCCCCTCATGAGAAGAGGAACTAGATCGGGGTGTGGCAGAGGGGACTCGATACTGTTTAAGGTAATCGAGTCTAGATCTAAGCATCTTGATGGTCATGTTCCCGCAATGAGAACATGAACCATCCACGAAAGCCGCCTCAGCGTGCTGGAAGCCCAAACACGTGAGACAGCGATCATGGCCGTCAAGAGGAACCATAGAACGACCGCATCCAGAAACACACGGGCGGTATGACATCTTTAAAAAGACGCAACCTTTTAAACCCGGCACTCTTTTAGGAGGAAAGCTCTTTTAGTACTGAAGCGCTCAGGGGAAAACAGGCGAAGACAGGAACACTGGAAACCGCTGAAACGCGCCGTCACACCAGTACTGCAGGCTCGTAGAACACACTCCGGTGAAAAGCAACGATGGGCTTGGCTCCGAAGCGAAAGCTTGAATGCGAGTTGCTCGCGCTGCTCCTTATATACCCACAGAGTGGGGCGGAGCTTGTGCATGCAAATTTAGCAGACCAAGATACTCTTCATATCATTGGCTCGTTTTGTTAACACTCGAAGGTGATTGGCGAGACCCCATTTCGTCAGTCTCTGACGTTACGTCAAAGTGACCGACTGAAAGGGAACTATAGATTGTATTTTACAAGTAGCATAGAATCAATTTGATGTAATCAATAGAATTACGTAATCAATATGAAGTGAAACAGTGACTGATGCAGTAATATATTTAAACCATTTAATATATTGATCATAAATGGAAATATATTTTCTTTTCATAAGGGTTATGTTTCAAAAACACAGAAAGTCAATCACTTACAGAACAGTGTTCTAATTTGTATCCTTCTCTGAGCTTCCTTGTACATCTCACTGGTATAATGCAGTCCTCCGTTCGCTTTCACCATCTTTTCAATCTTCTTCAGTAGTTCAGTGACCTGAGAGCGATTCTCCTTGTTCTTATTGTTGAATGAGTGAAATCTGCCTCCACACTTACTAACAAGAGCCTTGAGATCGTTACTTTCATTGATATACACATCTAATGGTTTCCCGTCTAGTGCATCATCATGAGTGAACAGAATGATGGTGTAACGTTTAGCATCTTCTCCAAAGTTCTTCTGGATCCATTTCACTGTGTTCTTCTCCTCTTCTGTAAACCTCCCCATTTTGATCAGCAGCAGAAACGCATGAGGACCAGGAAAAGACCTGTCGATACACTTCTCTATTTCTTCCTTCATTTTCTGTGCTGTCCTTGATGTGTCAAACAGGCCTGGAGTGTCAATGATTGAGACGCTCCTTTCATCAATCTGTAGTTCTCCACTCTTACAGGTGTCAGTAACTGACACTGCTGAAACATCCTCCTTAAAACACTTTTCACCTAAGATGGTGTTTCCTGTCGCACTCTTTCCCGATCCAGTTTTACCCACAAGAACAATCCTGAGTTCAGATGAAGCTGATTCTGTGAATCAGATTATAATATTTGGGATCAAATAGAACATTTAAAAATAATTACAAACAAAAATAAAACTGAGATCTGAAGTTTTAAATCAACTTGACTAAAATAAACCCTTCGTTCCCACATACATTTAACTATCCCATAACCATAAACAAAGTCACTTATTGTCACTCTGTTAAAAATACTTGCTATATCTTTTCCATATTTTCAGCTTTTTTAATGTCAGTATATGGTCTCAGTGCACATGTACACACATATGCAGTGTTAAAAAATAGTTTGAAATGCTTTTCCAAGCTACTCACAATTAAAAGTAGTTAAACATCAGTCAAGCTTACCTTATAAAAATTCAGCCATACTACAAACTAACAAAAATTAGCTATGACTAAAAACAAAAAACAGCCTAATTTATAAAACACGAAGCATCATTCAATTAAATGATCTGAAAACATGTTGTGTGAAGAGAAGTGAAATCTTACCTGATGAATCATTGCCATTTTCATTTGAAATTAGAGGTACTATGAAGATACAAATGTGATTTATTATTGAGATTACTGATATTTTAAAAGATTATTATATATCTGATTATATCTAGGTTGTATGAAGTACTGTACTTGTAAATGTACATACCTCTGTCACTCATTTTCTTTCTGTTTGGTTATGGCTTCTCGATAAGCTGTCAATCATTCAATCACTTATTTGTCATTATTTTTAAGCACACATGATCTGATTAAACACTGAGTCACTTCAAATGGAAGAGAAACCTTTAAATTATGTGTTTTAGCTTAACTGGTAAATAAGACTAAGATTAAAAAAAGTGAATACATAAGAAATTATTATTTTATTTTTTACAATGCTAATGTAGAAGATACTCATATGAAATTATACAGGAGATATTATTCCTTTTACTGTGCTCTAGTATTGTTGTCTTTTACTGCAGATGATAATTCATAGTCAGAAAATATAACTGAAATTACATTCATTACAAGATGATTAGTTAAAACATTTCAAATGCACCTGCAGATTATTTTTAGTCATGTATTTCACCACTGAAGATTTCTTAAAAATACTGTGTAAAAATCTCGTCTCGTCTCGTTCTCATGAACTACCTGTCTCGTCACACCCCAATAAAATAATAAAATCAGCAAATAAATGGATTTAAGTAAAAAGTGAACCAAATCAGCACAAACCTGCAGTTAGGCTATCAGGTCTTCTTCACGGTTAATGCAGGCAGAATCTGAAGATTTCCTTTTTTTATAGAAACTATTACACCGTTGGTCTTTCTTAGAAGTGCAGCAGTCAATTTAACTCAGAACAGAGAATGCTGTCGTCTTATCACACCTTCTTTCTGTGGTTTCTCTCTTCTGCTTCAGCTTGTTTTGTTCACCGTGATCATGCTTTGAATAATATTATTTTGTAAATAAAGTGGTAAATTATGTTTTTTTTGTGCAAACAATGCTGCCATCTTAACGCATCTGTGGTTTTCTTACTTCTGCTTTACCTACTTTTTAATCTTGTTATCTTTGTATGCAGTTTGCTTACATTTTTCTTACATTAAAAAAAACAAACCTTATGCTAGTTCAGGAAGCTCACAACTCTAACCACATCCTCTTTCACTGAAACACATTTCGCACTGTGACACACTTGTGCTGCAAAACACTAAACAGGCAGGCAAAAGTTAAAAAACTACAACAGTTGTCATCGTTTACACACAACTACTCAAAATTGTTCACACTTGTTTCTAATGATGTGATCAAATCAACTGTACAAAATAAGCCAGCTCAGAGTGCACCGGTGCACTGAATAAGGATACCAACACTAGATGGAAAAAATCTGTGAGGGAGAGGAGGAAGAGTATGGCTGCGTCCGAAAACCTAGGTAGCTGTCTTGCTGCCTCGCTGCCTTGTAAGACTTGTGAGTCAGCATTTGTGAATGAAGGCACCTCACTAAACTGATTTCGGACAGACTTCTGAGGCAGCGAAACAGTTTAATGATCTACTTCAGCAAACTAGCCCGAGCTTTGGTGACAACTAAACAAATAATTAATTACTACAATAGTAATTTCTCGATAGAAATGATATCAAAATTGAAATATGTTGTACATTTGAGCAGCAAATGCAACTTTCGGATGCCATCTTTATTTTTCTAGCTCAACTGTCACACAATGGAAAGCACAGGATTGTGGGATATCAAAAACAGCAAAGGATATATCTAGCTAACATTGGATTCGGACGTGCCTTATGTTTAAGAGGAGGAAAAGGATGTGTAAGAGGTGGATTAGGAGGAAGAGGATAAGAAAGGGCAAGGTGTGGACAGTGTTGTCAAGGCTGGATCCAGCACACATTTTGAATCAATGTAAAGTGGTCAGCTGATTTATCTGAAAGATTGGTGAATACCATGAATGAGAAAGGAATAAAGTGCATAAGATACATAAAATACAAGTGATTAAGTCAAAGTCAAAGTCAAAGTCTGCTTTATTGTCAATTCTTCCACATGTACAGTACATACATACAGAGAATCGAAATTGCGTTACTCTCAGACCCCCGGTGCATACAGATAACACTAACAGTAGAGCTTAAGAATCTAGATCAATATAAAATATAAGATATAACTATACAAGATCAATATAAAATATAAGATATAACTATACAATAAGGGGATGTAAAAAAAATAAAAATAAATAAAAGACATAAAAAAAATATATAAAAAAGTTGGTGTGGCTATGGAAGAGTTAAGTTATCTTATGGAAAGATAAACTGTGTCTCTGAAAATAATGAGATGGAGAACCTTATGCACCAAATAAACAAAAGATTATTTGTTATTAACTAACATAAGCTATATTACATCTAATGTGAATTAGAAAATCATATACTGATAATATCAGGGCTCCATTCTGGCACCATTGCTCTTTTCTCTCTATTTGTTTCCTTTAGGTTCAATTCTAAGAAAGTTTGGAGTATCTTTCCACTTTTATGCAGATGATACTCAAATGTACTTGCCAATGAAAAGACCCTTCTGCTTTACATACTATTTTCCTGTCTCGACAAGGTTAAACTCTGGCTAGCCAATAACTTTCAATGACTCCAAGACGGAGATTATTGTTTATGGTCCATCTGATAAATTCGAGATTAATAATACTGCCCTGGGTAACCTGTTTGCTTTTAATTCTAACTGTGTACGAAATCTTGGTGTTCTCTGTAGATAACCAGCTAACATTAGAAAAACATGTGGCCACTGTCGTTACTTCAAGCTTTTTTCAGCTTTGATTACTTGCTAAAATAAAGCATTTTTAATCTGAAAAGTCTCTTGAGATAGCTATCCACGCTTTTTTTTCCACGTTGGTTGTGCTGGGTGACAATGCAGTGATGAGACGAGCCAGAATCTGTTTCAACAGCCTTGAACATGAAGCTCTGTGGGATGCTGAGCACCAAAGGTCAAAGCAGATTTAACCCCTGAAACATACAGTACTGGTTTTCCTGAATGAACAAATCAGTTTAGTGAATTTATGAACACTGTTACCATCTGCTGGTGTATCGATGCAACCTCTCTCTCTCTCCCTCTCTCTCTCTCTCTAATACTGTACAAAATTCAATGAGTTTCAATGAAGGGTCTCAACGTTCCTTCGTTACTAGTTCTAAAGTGACGTTTTAGAATTAGTAACGGAGGCTTGCAAGGAGGAAAGGCACAAATATATATATATATATATATATATAATATACATGGGCGACATTTGACTCTCGAGATAGGGGGGGCAAGAATTTTTTTTTATTTATTTTTTTTGCAAGTACAAAACGTTTTTTTGTCTGCATAAGCAAATTATTCTCAGAAATTTTAAGCAAACAAGTTTAAGTTGTCTTGTTGTTTATTTAATCATTTATTTAATAATTCACTTAATTTTATTATCACGGAAAATTGACGTGGACGATATGTGAATCAGTGTCCATCATTTTGCGAGCAAATTTTAAACCATAAAGGCGAGCCAGTGGATATATCACACAAACATTGTGCAAACTTTGCATGAGAGTGATGCGGGTGAAGAAGTCTCAAACTCCAGTCAGTTCGGCCTATTCTCTACAAAAACTGAAAGTAAAATGGACTGAGCTTTTGGCATCTGACGCTGCAATAACGGCATATTCTCTTAGAGTTATGAGAGATGAATCTAATTGATTTTCTTAATATTTCTCTTGTGGCCCATAGAGAAAAAAAAATAGTATGTTTCGCGAGTCGAGAAGTATTTCGTGTTAAACAAGTTATTTAATTTAAACAAGTCTTTAAATGAGGAGTAAGCTAACTTATACTTTATTGTCCTCGCACCGTTGGTTATGCGGTGATGCGCTATGATATTGCAGGACAAATGAACTGCAATATTAATTTAATAATAAAAGTAGCATGATAATAAGAAAAATAATTGAATAACCCTGCATTCAACTATACGCCACTGTGAAAGGATAAACGGCGTTCGGACTGTGAACTAGCTTTGACTCTCCGCGCAGCCAAATTTTTATGAGCACGGACGGTGCGCGTTTGCATGCGCCGAAAAACGCGTCTTTCCACGTTCAGGGGGCAAAGGAGTACCTTTGATTTTCTCGCGCGCTCAGAGGGGCAAAGGAGTATCTTAGAAAGACTCAACTGTGCACGAGACGGAGGGGAACGTGGGAACTGAAATATACCCGGGCCTTAACCGCTCCAAATTGTAGTGGACTGGAGCTGACTGATCAGTTTTATACATTTGTAGATGTTTTAAATAGACATTAGAATAATTAAATTGAATGATGGTAATTATTACTCTCTTATTTGCCTGTTTAGCTTGAGCCATGGAACAGAGAAACAAGCATTGAAAATTGATAAAAGAACACATATTATACAGACACTATGTATTTATTCTTATTAGATGATTAGTTAATTGCATCTGATAGATTTTACTTTCAATAAAACTTTTGCAATACATTTGATTTGTAAAAGGTGTTTTTAATGCATGTTCGGCCTGAGTTTTGTTGCATTTGCACGTCCACTATCTATCATTACTTGCATTTACAATGTCACATGCCTGCATGTTGAACAATATTTCCCTTTCAAGGGAACTCGTGGGGTGTCAATCGCTGTGGGAATGCCTCTGCGTGATTGTGTTGTGAAGTGCATATGAAATCAGTCCAATAGGGTGACAGAACATCATAGCCGGGTGACGTCACTGACCAGCAACTATAAAGTCTACCCAAAAATACACTCATTCAGCTTCTGTGTCTTCAGCAAGTGCTACATGTGAACTTGTCTGCCCTATTTATTGTTGTCTGTCTTTGATATTCATCATTGATATTATGGCGAGCGAACGAGCGTTCAGGAAGTGTGTTCATCCCTGCCCTTGTTTCATTACGAGTGGGGATACACATCAAATGTGCGTGGTTTGTTTGGGAGTGCAGCATGCCCAGGCAGCTCTCGAGTGGGCTGTCTGTGTGCATTGTGAGCAGCTACCGCTTAGGACGCTGCGCTCCCACCAAGCCCTCTTCGAGGAGAGTGGCTCGGCTCGCGTTTCCCAGGGCTTGGGTCCCGCTTCTGCTGAGGGAGGGTGGCGCCTCATGTCCTAGGGTTTGCAGATGGATGTAGCAGAGGGGTTAGAGACGGGCCCAGCCCTATCTCTGCCTTCACCTGCTGCATCTAATGTGTCAGTCTGGAGTCAGGAAGTATGCGTTGCGGTTTCTTCTGCTCTGGTTGACACCGTCACATTAATGGCGTCCAGGTGCGTCAGGAATTAGACGTTGTGAGTGTGACAACGGGAGAAGTTGAAGACTCGCCACTTCATTCTCCCGTGAGTAAGGAGCTTGTGGAGGTGTTGACTAGATTGAACATTGACTGGCCGGCCGAGAAACAAGAGCAACAAGTAAAAAGCAAGCTAGATGAGCGCTTCCTGCCATCTAGATCACTCAACCTCCACGTTTTATCCCGACCTCCACACTGAGGTGTCGAGGTCGTGGAAGAAGCCGGTCTCGTACCGTGTCTATACACCACAGACATCTACGTATAGTAATGTGGATGGTATGAGACGGCACGGTTACGGGGCGGTGCCAAAGGCAGAAGAGACGCTCGTGAGCCATCTCTCCTCTCATTCAGCATCATCCCTGAAAGTCCCGACAATGCCAACCAAGCCACTGAAAGCCACTTCAGCGCAGGTGGGCAAAGCATACTCGGCTGCAGGTCAGGCTTCAGTGTGCTTGCACTCTGTCAATACTGCAAGCATACCAAGCTGACCTTCTCAGAGACTTAGGAGAAAGTGATGAAGTGGGTGCAGATATGATACAGGAGTTGCGTCAGTCAGCTGACTTAGCCCTCCGTGCCACTAAGGAGACGGCCAAATCCATCGCCCGTTCTATGGCAGGCCTAGTGGCCACGGAGAGGCATCTCTGGTTAAATAAGACTGATATTAAGGACAAAGATAAGTCCTTTCTCCTGGACGCCCCACTAAATCCCTCTTGCCTCTTCAGTGATGCTATTTCTTCCATCACCGAGAGGTTAATGGAATCTAAGAAACAGGCTGCGGCACTGCAGCAGTTTCTCCCCTGCCAATCCCAAGTCTCTGCAGCTGCTGGGCGGGAGCAGCCAAAGCTGAGTACAAGCTCCTCACATAGACAACAGCAGAAGCAGAGTGTTGCTACCCATACTCCTCCTCCGAAGAGCTGGGATGCGGGACAGTGCTCGCAGGCAAAGTCCTCAAGGCTAAAGACTGATCTGAGGACCGTCATTGCTGCCAAGAGGGCTTTGTCAAAAAAAATCCTGACGCCAAGGGTCGATCCCCTCCAAAGTCAGACGGCATTCAACTCATTACACGGTGCTCGTGTGTCTTCGGTTTCCTCAGGAGGGCACTCTGCCAACCCCGCCGCAATGCCAGGGCAATGCCAGGGCCAGCGGTTCCCTGCGAGTCACCCGAGGGTGGTTCGCGCCATCTAGTGCAGCCAAGCCAGTTGTTCCCTGCCAGGGTTCCACTTCAGGGCACTGTGCTGGTTGCCCATACTCCACCAGAGGCCAGCCTCGAGAGGCTGGTACCCTTAGTAGAATTTCTGAAAGAGTGGAAATATCTGTCAAACATATCTCAGTGGGTCCTGCACACAATACAAAAGGAGTATGCTGTTCAGTTCAGAACAAGCCCACCCCGATTCAGCAGGGTCCTACCCACAGTGATGGGCCCCGGGCAGGCTCTGGTGATGGCACAAGAGGTAGAAACTCTTCTGCAAAAGTAGGCTATAGAAAGGGTCCCTCCTCCCAGCAGAGAATCAGGATTTTACAGCCGCTACTTCATTGTGCCAAAAAAAGATGGCGGATTGTGTACGATTTTAGATCTGAGTCAGTTAAATCGAATGGTAGCGAAGCTCAAGTTCAAAATGCTGACAATAAAACACATTGTGTCACAAATCAGGTCCGAGGACTGGTTTGTCACGATAGTTCTAAAAGACGCATACTTCCATGTATCAAGCCTCCTGCAACACAGGAAGTTTCTATGGTTTGCTTTCAGGGGCGAAGCATTCCAATATCGGGTTCTTCCCTTCGGCCTAGCGCTGTCACCCCGACCTTTACCAAAGGTGTAGACGCGTCTCTGACACCCTTGAGTATGCAGGGCATCCGCATTCTAACTACATAGACGCTAGGCCAGTCACTCTGTCAAACAGTTTCAGAGACTGTTGGGTCTTATGGCAGCAGCGTCCAACATGATACCTTTTGGCCTGCTGAACATGAGACCACTTCAGTGGTGGCTCAAAACCAAGGCGTTCTCACCGAGGGGGAATCTTTTTCGTATGATCAGGGTCACGCGGCGATGCCTTCGTGTCCTAGTCATATGGAAGAAACCTTGGTTTCTGTCCCAGGAACCTGTGCTGGGGGCTCTCAGTCGTCACGTCACGCTAACGACAGATGCATCCCTCATGGGCTGGGGGTGATCATGAGTGGTCACTCGGCTCGAGGTCTATAGCAGGACCATCATCTCTCTTGGCACATAAATTGCCTGGAGATGTTGGCAGTGTTTCAAGCTCTGAAACACTTCCTTCTGGACTTCAGGGACCAACATGTGCTAGTTCGATCAGACACCACATCGGTGGTCTCATATATAAATCACCAGGGGGGTCTGAGATTGTGCCCGTTATACAAACTGGCTTCAGATCCTCCTGTGGTCCCAAGGGAAACTACTATCTATGAGGGCAGTTTACATTTTGGGTTACTTCAATGTGGAAGCAGACATCCTGTCGAGGCAGGGGCCGAGGCCCGGGGAATGGAGACTTCACCCAGAGGTGGTGAAGCTCCTTTGGGATAACTTCGGCAAAGCCTAAGTGGACCTGTTATGGAAACTGTGGGCTTGGCCTCTAAGGGGGCCCAGCTCATAAGTTCAGGTCTCTCAAATGAGGTTGTTGAGACCATTCTCCAATCCAGAGCTCCCTCCACGAGGAAACCTTATACCTTGAAGTGGAAATTATTCACTTCTTGATGTGAAAATCACCAGTGGGATCCAGTTAACTGCCCCGTTGGCATGGTGCTGGAGTTCCTGCAGGAAAGATTTTCTACAGGGTTATCCCCCTCCACACTGAAGGTGTACATGGTGGCCTTAGCTGCTTACCACGCTCCTTTAAGTGGTGTGTCTTTGGGGAGACACCCGCTTATATCTAGTGTCCTTTGTGGCACTTTGAGGCTTAGACCTGCAGTTCGCATGAAAGTACCGGTTTGGGATTTGGCCGTTGTAGTACAAGGCCTTTCTGTGGCCCCCTTCGAGCCTATCGAAGAAGTTCCCGAAAAAATTTCTCACACAAAAAACAGTGTTTCTCCTTGCTATTATGTCTATCAAGAGAATTGGAGACATTCAAGCACTCTCTGTATCTCCATTGTGCCTAGAATTTGCGCCCGGTATGGTCAAGGCTTTCTTGCATCCAAGACCAGGATACATTCCTAAGGTCATCACTAATACTGTGAGACTTATTGTGCTGCAGGCCTTCTGTCCTCTCCATTTACTATGTCAGACTAGCAAAAGCTTAATCTGCTGTGCCAGGTTAGGGCTTTGGATGCTTATGTCCACAGAGCTGCCATGTGGAGAAAATCTGATCAACTAGCAAGTGGGTGGTTGAGGCCATCTCACTTGCTTACGAGTCGGCTGGTCAGCCTTCACCATTGGCTGTTCGAACCCACTTTACAAGGAGTTTGGCTGCCTCCAAGGCTTTACTTTTGGGTGTGTCCCTACAAGAAGTTTGTGATGCGGCAGGCTGGTCCTCACCGCACTCATTCATGAGGTTCTACGAGCTAGACCTGGGCTCCACTCCAGGGGCGCAGGTGCTATCGTGATTGTGTGCTTTTCTACTTCACACGTACAGTCACTAGCTCATATGGCGATGTTGGGATTGTCGTTCCCACAGCAATTGATGCAGCGCGAGTTCCCTTGAAAGGGAACATCTCGGTTACGTATGTAACCTTAGTTCCCTGAATAGGGAACGAGATACTGTGTCGCCCTGCCATACTCCCGGCATGCCCGTAAGCACCTTGCTTCAGAATTCAGAAGCTGTATGTGTGTGTTTTCAGGTAGGCTTTATAGTTCCTGGTCAGTGACGTCACCCGCCAGTGACGTCACCCGCCAATGGCGTTCCGTCTCCCTATTGGACTAATTTCATACGTGCTTCACGACGCAATCACGCAGAGGCATTCCCACAGCGATTGGCGCAGCATCTCATTCCCTATTCAGGGAACTAAGGTTACATACGTAACCGAGATGTTTTCTCCAATGAGGGGGAGAAGGAGGTGGGATGTGGGAGGAGGAATTACAGTGCTTGTATTATTACACGGCTGTGAGTAATGAATGTATTGGAGAAAACAGCGGCCATAAATGTAAAGAAACAAAGTTGCTTATGGTATTTTCCTAACAAGCAACCACATTTTTAAAAATAAGCCTGACCCGTGATTTTTTAACGCCACTTGCCAAAAAAGAAGCCCAGAGTCACATACTATAAGCGGACTTGGCAACTGTGATCACCTGTGATCACTGCGAGATGCATGCCGGTTAGAAATGTGTCCGAGGGTGGGCCGCCTTGCTTTGATGTCATGCAGACGTGTGTCAAAAACCTCTCGTGAGGGTGAGGTGGCCTCATCAGATTCTGCAGTCCAGTATGGCGCGGAATGAATGACCGACGGATCATCTATCCGAACGTCTTGAACTTTGAGCGTCTAACTGAGTGGGTCGACCCATGTGACGTTCTGACGTGATGCCAGCATCTTGAAATTAACTGGTTTTTAACCATGTAAGGAGCTAAGCTGATGTGTGTAACGATTGAGACAAATCAGACACAATTATTGGTTAGTTAACCAATNTATGTTATGTTATGTGTTTGCTAGTTTAGTTATGTGTTTGTGAGTTAGTTAATAAAGATTGTGCACAATACATGTTTGGTTCTGACTCCATCTGCTAATGAATTGCCTCTTAAGTGATATAGACCCGAACCTATGCTCTAAGTAGCACGGTGCGTTAAGAAGGTTATTTTTCCATAACCTGGAAATGAACATTTCTTAGAATTATTAAACAATCAACACTAAGTGTTCCCTGGACAACAGGTTAATTGATTGTAATATTAAGATTAATGTAGCTATATCCAGTAAATCTGATTAACCGATTTACATATTCATAATTAATCATAATTGATAAATCATATTGAGTTATGAATAATTATTAATATTTCCCCTTTTGAGTTAAATCGCTACATGTGTAAAGACTATAAATGGACATTACAGGCACTAAATACAAATATTTTATACCTAAAATACTGAATACTGTGCTTAAAGTATGTGTTTTACTATCATGTAAGGGTAAAGACATCCTAGTCTTAATTTGACCCATATAATCATGTTAACTGTTAGCTTTATTGCATACTGTACAATATACCAATCCATCAGACCAGTCTCTTTATCCTACATCCCAGGAAATGTACAGAATACCAATCAGGTGATGTGCTTCAGGAGAGCCTTTAGTGCGGGCTGTTAAACTGAACTCTGCTGGTCATGTCCCTGCAGGAACTGAAATGTATAGCCATGCTTTACACACCTTTTTCACCAGTTACTTTAAAAAAATTATTAGTTATAGTAGTTACTTCTCACAAATAGTAACTGAGTTAGTAACTAAGTTAGGCCTACTTCATTTCAAATAAGTATTTGGAGACAGTTATGCATGCCTTTTTCCACATGGCTGGATTATTGTAATGCTCTTTATCTAGGCATAAGTGAATCCCTGGTTGCTCGTCTTCAGTATGTTCAAAATGCTGCAGCGAGAATCTTATCAAACACCAGAAATGGGATTATATAACACCTGTATTGATATCTCTTAACTGGTTACCTGTAAAATACAGAATACAATACAAGGTGTTACTGTTTGTCTATCAAGCATTGCATGACCAGGTTCCAAAGTATTTAAAAGACCCGTTAATTCCCTACCAGTCTCAACGTTGGCTGCGCTCCTCTCAGAGTATGCTTTTAACCGTCCCTCGGTCTCAATTGAGGCGTAGTGGAGACCGCACTTTTTCTGTTGCGACTCCTGCATTCTGGAATATGCTTCCATTATCCATAAAATCCTCCTCAAGCATGGACATTTTTAAAAAGAACTTGAAGACCTACTTATTTTATCAAGCTTTCGGAGTTTGATTAGGTCAACTGTGAGCGACTGATGGCATGATTTTCTTGGTGTTATGTTTGGTTGTTTTTTACTTTGAATTAATTTTATAATTATCTACTATTTATGGACAGCACTTTGGTCCATTTTTAAGTTTTTTTAAAGTGCTTTACAAATAAAAATTGAGTTTAGTATCATACACGAGTGCATGACACTTTTCCACTATGTTTAACCATCTCTGGCAGTCTGAAACTATGAAATAGAACTAAAAAAAATACAATAAACCATACAGATAAAACCAAAACATATTTGCACTCTGATGTTTCCATAAGAAGCTAAAATGAGATCAGGTGTGTTTCCCTAATGATCACACCCTCTCTGATAAAAACATCAAACTCAACATAAATGTTATAGTAATGCATAATACAGAACGAAGACAGCAAACATCTGTGATGAAAGACTCCAATACACTGATGGATTTACTAAATGAAACTGAGCCAAATTCATATAATTCCAACATATTCATTCATTCTTTAGTTTGTACTGTACATTACAGAGCCATTTCACATGTCTGGACACTCCTCCATCTGTCTTAAATCATTTAGGAGATGAGACATGAACACTTGTGAATGTTTATGAAGAACAATTTTTGTAAGAATACATAAACAATAGCATTAAGTCTAAAATCTCAATATAAGCAGCATTATATATCACTGCTCTTTAAAACTTTAGCGGCTCTGTCTTCATGGAAGATGGTCACACAAATGAAGTTAGTCTAGGATGTCTGAGATATTTTTATATGACAAATGTATAACTTTTTTATGGAGAGAGAAGAATGTGATTCTGAAATCCACAGTCGGGCAGAAACTCCTAAAAGACGCTGTCAAACAGCCGCATGGACCGCATGATATTCTCATCCTCAAATTAACAGAAAGAAAGAAGAGTTATTGGCAAGAGTCACATTTTACTGTGGGATACAGAAAGCAGATTTAGCAACTAAATTGGGTAAGTTATACCGGAGTAAACTGTTATAACCTCAGCTTTCAGTTCCCAAAACTGGGGGAACTTTCAGGTATGTTATCAACAAGTCATTCTGTTCCCTGTTTCAGTTTGCTAGTTAGTTTCCATATAGTTATTACTCATTAGTAATACACCTGTTCTTAGTTCCATTGATTACTTTGTGTGTATTTAAGCCATACGTTTCCTCTGTTCATGGTTCAGTGTTGTCTTTTCTGCATACATTTTATTGATTTATAAAAAAATAAAAAAAAGTGTGATGCATATAGGCTTGTCACAGTATACAGTTATAAGTACAAGAGAAGATGCCTGCTGTTTATTGAACTCAGGATTAATGTCATGGTGAGATAAACCTGCTTTCTGCAATTCTGCCTTGAAATATTTCATCTCTGAATTAGTTTGTTTTGCATTCGGATAACAGTAATGAATGATAGAGATTCACCTTCTGACATGACTCAATAAACTCCTCGACGGTGACCACTCCATCACGGTTTCTGTCCATTTTCTGGAAGAAAAATGATCAAGTTATATATTATTTAAGCCTTGAAGTCTTACAAGGCTTGAATAATATTCAAGTCTTATTCATGCTTTTAGCACAAAAACGTTTCATCAAAGTCATAATCTTACAATTGCTTTATTCACTCTTAGAAGAAAAGTTTCTATATAGAAGCTTAAAGGGTTCTGTCAGGCGCTTGGTGAAGCACAGAGTGTCTGTTCTCAGATTAGAGAAATGGTGAAATGCAGTGATGTATTGCTTCAATTCAGACAGAGTCAAGTTTGGAAGGGTTAGGTGAAAACAATTCATGAAATCCATTTCATGGATCAATAAATCAATAAATTATTATTATTCATTGTATTATAACAAATTAAATGCAATATTCCCTCAAAAGTTTATAGCAATATAAACTTTTTGTTTCGCAGTTAGTGTGTGAATGATCTTGTCACTGGAAAATATCTGCAGCTTTCGCAGCTTCCCAGCTAACACAAATATGTTCTATGAATGTTTTGCTAATGTTCTAATTAAGTTATGAAAACAATATTTCTGAATGTTTAAAACATTCCCTTTTTTAACTTTTTTGTTTTAAAAAATGTGGTCATTCCATTTTATCATTCTTCAAACATTATGGGAACGTTACTTTTGAATGTTCGCTGAACGTTCTGAAACAAGTAACATTTAAAAAACGTTAGACAAGCATCCAACTAAAAAGTTTCCAAAAAATTTTCCATGAAATATGTATAAATAACATTTTTGTGCTTATGTTTTAAGAACATTATTTAAGACCAAATAACAGTGAACGCACTTTCTATTAACGCTACTGGAAGAACGTTTGTTCATAACTTTGAGAGAACCTTGCCAGAACGTTCTGAGAATGTTCCCTGTTAGCTGGGTTATTGGTGAAAAATCTAGGATGTTAATTGAAAGAACTGAAATGAAGTTCCTGTGTGTTTGAGTTCACCTGAAAGAAGCGTTCCACATGTTCTCTGGGAATATCATCCTGAATGGGTGGAGACACGTACTTCCCCATCATTTCATAAACCGCCTTCATGATGTTCAACATCTCCTGAGAGACCGAAACCACATGCACACACCGATACTTTTACACCAATGAAATATATTCATGTGAATGCTGCTGAGCCCATCAACAAACCTCTTTTGTGATGAATCCATCTTTATCGTGGTCATAGAAATTAAATGCCCAGTTTAGCCGGTCATACATTGAGCCCCTGAGGATGAGTGACAGTCCAGCAACAAACTCCTGTAAAATGAACAAATACAACAGAAGAGGATAAATAAATCTGCAAAATAAATAAAGTCCCTGGTGATGATCTGAATCAAGTGTGAACACAAACAGGACCAGGACTGAGAACGACTGGTCGAGAACGAAATCCTGGCTCTCAAATGCTCACATTATCATGTCAGTTCCTCAAACGAAAGCCTAGAGCTTACCTGAAAACTCAAACAGCCATTCTTGTTAGTGTCAAATGCCTCGAATAGGAAATGTGCATAATTGCTTGAATCTAAGAAAGAGAGAAAAAGGAATTTGAATAAAAAAAAATACTCCATCACAAGACTATAATTTGGGTTCAAGCAGTTTGGGAAAAGGAAGGTAATTACCAAAACTGGCAAGGTTGAAAAAAACAAAAACAGTTTCTAGTTACAAGTTAAATCCATCAGCCTAATTTCTAATTCAGTGAATCTTTTCAACCACAGCAACATCAACAAGCCTCAAGTATGGGTGCATGTATGACAATAAGTTATCAAAAGAATTTGAATTTGCCAAATCGCTTAATAGATATAGGCCACTTATGAACCCAAATCTACTGAACAATGTGACAGAAGAATTTTATAGGGGACCATGAAATCAGAAATATGTTTCTAAATATGTATAATTAATTGAAATAAAAAAGATTAACACTATATTATTAACATATATAGAGATGTAATTGGAAGGTATGTTGGAGTAATGCTGTCTCACCTCCCTGTGGGAAGAACTGAGAGTAAATGAGTTTAAACACGTCCTCGTCCACCACTCCACTGGGACATTCCTGAAACACACAACGAACACAGAAAACCTTCAACATAGTACAATATACAATGATTTAAATGTCATTCTGGGAAGAAATCAAAATGTAGACCATTCGACCTAATATTAACAATTATTTGTGCCACATGATGGTGATACTCCCGGCCGATGTACTGGCTTTCCACCTTATATTATTTTAGTAGAGGAACATTTACATTTTTGAAGGCCCTGTAGAGGAACTGCAGCTCTCTCTTGCTGAATTTGGTCTGTTCCTCTAGTATTTCCAGACCTTCAGGTCGATGGCAAACAAAGGAAATCTGAAACTCTTCATCACTGCTCTCTGTAAGAGAAACAACATCTCATTAAACAGAAATAAACGGATTTTAATATTCTCATCTGTTTTAGAGAAAATGTTATGAAGAAAGTTAATGGTGACAATTGGTTAATTCGAGGTGAAGTAAAGTTTCTTGTAGTCTGGTGCATAACACTTAAGTAACAAATCAAACTTTCTTTCAAAGTATGCAATATTTGCTGCAAATTAATTAACATATAAAACATAACTACAGTAATAATTTTAGACTCTGATGCCGCACTTCCCGCTGCCAGCTGGTGGCGCTATGACTGTGAATCACAACAGCAGCATTCATGTGATCAGCCCTCATCAGCAAACATACGACAACAATTTGCTCTAAATCAGACAATGCAATTAGAATATATGAGACTCCAGTTTCCCATTTTTGTCATTAATTTAATCCCTCCCCATGGCAACACCATTAAAGATATCAAAAATCTGTTCGCAATTTTGCATCTTTAATGTTTCTGGATCATCTTTACTAAGTTTGATTATAATCACATGAGTCTCTTTGGAGGAATAAAAGAAAACAGTATGCAATTTTCAAAAGATCCACAAAAATTGGCTGACTTCCTGTTGTTCAGAACTGATGACTGTAATTCTGAAAATTGTCTAGCTTGATGAAAACAATACATGTACCAAGTTTGGTGACTGTAACGTCAAAAACACCCCCCAAAAATTAAGGTTTGATGTGTTAGGTGTGTTAGGTGTGTTACCATGGCAAAGATGTGAAGAATCCTTTGGCAGTTTTACATCAGCCATGTCTTGATATTATTCTGACCAAGTTTTAAGTGATTTAGGTAAATATAAGAGTACGATTTCAAAGCCTCTTATAAGTGACACACATTACCTGCTGCTAGTTGGTGCTGTTATGACGGTGAACCACAATAGCCTCATTCATGTGATCAGCCCTCATCAGCAAACATACAACAACACATCTAAATCAGAAAATGCACCATAATGAGACTCTTCCAGTTTCACATTTTTGTCATTAATTTAATCCCTCGACATGGCAACACCATTGAAGATATCAAAAATCTGTTCGCAATTTAGCATCTTCAATGTCTTGGGATCATCTTTACCAAGTTTGGTGGGATTCGCATGAATATCTTTGGAGGAATATTAAAAAGTCAGCAATTTTTTTAAAGATTCCAAAATTCTCCAGCTTGATGAAAACAATATGTGTACCAAGTTTGGTGACTGTAGCCTCAAAAACACCCGTGGCAACACTATTCAAGATATCAAGAATCCTTTGGCAGTTTTACATCAGCCGTGTCTTGACATTATTCTGACCAAGTTTGAAGTGATTTGGGTAAATATAAGAGGATTTCAAGGCCTGTCTGCTGCCAGTTGGTGGCGCTGTGACTGTGACACATTCAATAGTCACATCCATGTGATCAGTCCATGTGCCCAAACATACAGCTCAAGTTTGATCTAAATCACTCAATGCATGCAGAATTATGAGAAACACCCATTATGGCAAAACTTTCAGTGCTTAGGCTCTAATAAATAAACTTTTATGTTTCATTTGACTTATTTTCTTATTATTATCATCAGCGTTGAAAAGTTTTTGCTGCTTCATATTTTTGCAGAAAAAAATGTGATACATTCACATTGTGATACATTTTTTTCAGGATTGGATGAATAAAATTTCTGAAGAACAGAATTTATTTAAAATTGTTATAAGTGTCTTTACTGTCATGTTTGATCAGTTTAATGCGTCCTTTATGAATCATTTATTTTTTCCCCATTTAAAAAAAATAAAAATCATACTGACCCCAATCATTTGAATGGTAGCGTATCACGGTTTCCACAGAAATCTGAAGCAGCACAACTGTTTTCAACATTGATAATAATCAGAAATGTTTTTTGAGCATTAAATCATGTTAGAATGTGACACTGAAGACTGGAGTAATGATGCTGAAAATTCAGCTTTGATCACAGGAATAAATCACACTTTACTGTATATTCACATAGAAAATGGCTACATCAAATAAATGCAGCCTTGGTGAGCAGAAGAGACTCTTTTAAAAACATTANAATAGCCTCATTCATGTGATCAGCCCTCATCAGCAAACATACAACAACACATCTAAATCAGAAAATGCACCATAATGAGACTCTTCCAGTTTCACATTTTTGTCATTAATTTAATCCCTCGACATGGCAACACCATTGAAGATATCAAAAATCTGTTCGCAATTTAGCATCTTCAATGTCTTGGGATCATCTTTACCAAGTTTGGTGGGATTCGCATGAATATCTTTGGAGGAATATTAAAAAGTCAGCAATTTTTTTAAAGATTCCAAAATTCTCCAGCTTGATGAAAACAATATGTGTACCAAGTTTGGTGACTGTAGCCTCAAAAACACCCGTGGCAACACTATTCAAGATATCAAGAATCCTTTGGCAGTTTTACATCAGCCGTGTCTTGACATTATTCTGACCAAGTTTGAAGTGATTTGGGTAAATATAAGAGGATTTCAAGGCCTGTCTGCTGCCAGTTGGTGGCGCTGTGACTGTGACACATCCAATAGTCACATCCATGTGATCAGTCCATGTGCCCAAACATACAGCTCAAGTTTGATCTAAATCACTCAATGCATGCAGAATTATGAGAAACACCCATTATGGCAAAACTTTCAGTGCTTAGGCTCTAATAAATAAACTTTTATGTTTCATTTGACTTATTACTTTCTTATTATTATCATCAGCGTTGAAAAGTTTTTGCTGCTTCATATTTTTGCAGAAAAAAATGTGATACATTGACATTGTGATACATTTTTTTCAGGATTGGATGAATAAAATTTCTGAAGAACAGAATTTATTTAAAATTGAAATAATTTGTAACATTATAAGTGTCTTTACTGTCATGTTTGATCAGTTTAATGCGTCCTTTATGAATCATTTCTTTTTTCCCCATTTAAAAAAAAAAAAAAATCATACTGACCCCAATCATTTGAATGGTAGCGTATCACGGTTTCCACAGAAATCTGAAGCAGCACAACATTGATATATTTTCAACATTGATAATAATCAGAAATGTTTTTTGAGCATTAAATCATGCTAGAATGTGACACTGAAGACTGGAGCAATGATGCTGAAAATTCAGCTTTGATCACAGGAATAAATTACATTTTCTATATATTCACATAGAAAATGGCTACATCAAATAAATGCAGCCTTGGTGAGCAGAAGAGACTCTTTTAAAAACATTAAAAATAGTAATTATTCCAAACCTTTGGCCTGTGATGTACAGAGAACAAACATAGGCTTAAAACTTTTGTGCATTTATAAAGCCAATTATATAATATTAGCATTTATTTACAAAAGAACCACACTGATATGTGAAAAACATGCTTAAAAATGATTAATATCAGAGCTGGAGCACAGATGAGTGCACGCTCAGGACATTCATGGGGATCTGGCTCAGATGGCCTGGGTCGTGTCCCGTTCCCATTATCCCATCTTTCCTGTGACCGTTCCCCTGTCCTCTCTAGAAACATTAAAAGCACTTCAGACACTCACCTCCTTTACGGAACCAGCAGTAGAGCGGGAAGAAGGACAGCAGCATCAAGACATACAGTCCACCTGTTTCATCAGCTGGCAGCAGTTGTTTTAAGAATCCGTGTGCCTGTGACATGCTGCTTTACTATAAGTGTGTGTGTTTGTGTGTGTGTGTGTGTGTGTGTGTGAGGTTTGAGCGACCTCCCTTCCAAAAACACACCCACACTCCGACCGCTTTCCATCGCTCTTTCATGACAGTTTATGGAGAAACAAAAGCCTGCATAAGTAATTCATTGGCTTGTTTTGGAATGGCTTGTTTTCAGTCACACTGGATGAGAAAACACAGTGGCCATGTGGGCAGTTATTGTAGGCTCTTTATCTCCTTCTGATTATGTGTAAACACGGTCTAGTTCCACTGGGAAATCCTCACAACCAGCAGTCATCCCAGCAGGCAACAAAGTAACTCTTACTATACGCTGCAAAAAATGCTGTTTGTCTTGTTTCCAGTCCAAATATCTACAAATTCTGAGATTAAGAAGCATTTTCTTGACAAGTAAAAATTATTTTCTTGTTTTAGGAAAAATAAGTCAAAATTAAGTACGTTTTTCCTTAAAACAAGCAAAATAATCTGCCAGAGGGGTAAGCAAAATAATCTCAATTCAAACTGAAAACAAGATTATAAAGCTTATGTTTGGTTTGATATAAGATTATTTTACTTACCCCACAGCAGATTATTTTACTTGTTTTAAGGAAAAACTACGGAAGAGTACGGAAGAGGATTAGGGCCAAGCAATAATAAAAAAATAAAACCATCTCGAGATTAAAGTCGTTAAATTGCGAGAAAAAAGTTGAGATAAAATGTTGAGAATAAAGTCATTAAATTACGAGAATAAAATCATTAAATTACGAGAA
>RJVU01046259.1:1502570-1621025 GCA_003731715.1 Anabarilius grahami | reverse complement strand
TTATTCTCGTAATTTAATGACTTTATTCTCGTAATTTAACGAGTTTATTCTCAACATTTTATCTCGACTTTTTTCTCGCAATTTAACGACTTTTTTTCTCGGAATTTAATGACTTTATTCTCAACATTTTATCTCGACTTTTTTCTCGAAATTTAACGAGTTTTTTCTCGCAATTTAACGACTTTAATCTCGAGATGGTTTTATTTTTTTATTATTGCTTGGCCCTAATCCTCTTCCGTAAAAAACTCACTTAATTTTGACTTATTTTTCCTAAAACAAGAAAATAATTTTTACTTGTCAAGAAAATGCTTCTTAATCTAAGAATTTGTAGATATTTGGACTGGAAACAAGACAAAAATTCTAAGTAAGAACAGCATTTTTTGCAGTGATGGTACTTCGTATTAATATTTTCTAAGAAAAATAATCAAAAATCAATGAAAAGAAACCAATAAAACAGTACTCAGTGCGATTCTGTGGACTTAACAATATCAACAATAACATTTTCATCTACAACATTGACCAAAGGCTGTGTGTTTTTCTACAACACAAACAATAGTAGACAACAAGTGAACACACACCAATTCAGAAAATCGGCATAAATACAGCTGTGTTGTGTTCAGTGTCTCTGTATGACCACATTCACACAGCAGCAGAATACACATCAGTCCTGTATTAATACACTTGCGTTCACACACAGTTCGGTTATTTAATGGAGTGACAACCGCATTCTAACCAAACTCACACACATTTTCAGATGAGGGAAAGGCAATAAAAAGAGTGTCGAGTGTCACACTACAAAAACACTTCTCCTTCACCCAAACCAAACAAGATGAACTGGAGTGTCAATTTCGTCAAGAGCTCATAAACTCAGCCCGGGCTTTCAGACAGTTTGTTTAATGCCTCTTTTACAGAGGTGTAAGAGGACTGGCAAAGATGTTTTGAGTGATCTCAGAGAAGAGCCATACAAACTAATTATTTACGATGCTGTTCATCACTGCGTCACATTTCTCAGTATGTTACCCTCCTCAAGGCAAAAGCCATAAACTCCAGATTTGATTTCATGGGTGTTTGAGGAACATACTGTGGAAAACATCCAGACCAGTGTTATGAGAGGACCAATGAAAGTCAGACAAAATTTAGGAGAAAAAATAAAGTTGAACACATTTGCATCATTGATTGTCACATCAGAGGATGAGAGGCTTTTCCCTCCGCTACCAAAACATCTTGTGAAGCTTTTTCCTTGACGTTTTTGATTGTTTTGAAATATGAATTGTGAAAAGTGCTACACAAATTAACTGTCTTGACGCTCAGTGTCTACTGGGTTAACCCTTCGAAATCACTGCTGCTTTATTCACCATTGAACTGGTGGACGGCAATGAGTACATTCTCTGCACAGAAACTATGCATGGAGTAATTTAACATGCAGAAATCTAAACGTCTATGAATATCTCTATATGAATATTCTTGTGTTTTCAGTGTGCAAGCTCAAAATATTGGATAAAGCTTCTGTCCAATCACCCCAGGTGAAAAAAAAGTACATTTCTGTAACATAAGTACTCTATTTTTGTGCACTAATTTTGTACTTAATATACTAAAGATTCTTCTTTAGTACTTCTTAAGATCATCTGAGTGTACTCAACTGTGCTATTTTGAGACAGCATGAAATATGAACTAAAATGTGCTTTTAATATACTATCTCTGTATTTAAAAATTTATTTAGATATCGTTTATAGTACATTTGAACCCATAGTGTACTACAAGTAGTAACTAAATATATATTTAAAATACAGAGATAGTATATTAAAAGCACATTTTAGTTCATGTTTCATTGTAATAACACAAAGGCAAATCACCCGTGGTGGCCGCTCTTAAAGAAGAATTTTTAGTATATGAAGTACAAAGTTAGTGCACGAAAAGAGAGCTCTTTAAGTATATTATAGAAGTGTACTTTTTTTTCACCTGGGACTGCAGAAGACAAACTTGCCCAAAATGGATCATGATATTATACAGTAGTGACCAAAATCCAGCCCAGAAAATTGACATCTTCACCCTTTTTCAAATATTAAAGATTTTGAAAGTATAGTTGTGCTTGGAGTCGATGGTTTTATTTGTGATAACGCAATGAAACACGACAAACTGAGAAACATCATTTTTGTCCAGACTGTCATACAAAGAAATTATGAACACATGCAAAAACAAGAGAACCGATGAAATATTAATAACTGATTCTGTTGTAGTCGATGTTTGCCTTTTCTTTTTTTTGATGCATTTTTTCCCTTAGTAGAAAGAAAAACCTGCAGCTGTAGTTTTTTTCAGATAAATACCTTAACCAAGTTTAGTGTTTTGTTTCCCCCTCATATTTAAAATATTTAAAAAGATTCAAATGTTGAGATACGGCTGCACACAATGAATCATTTCACCCGTAAAAAAGGCTAAGACACTTCACAGATGACAATATTCATATGAGAATTGTTCAGTGTTCTTTTATTTTTTGATCAGTTGGTTTGTCAAATAACTCAGAGGCTGAACATGTACAAACGCAGGGATTGTTTGCTGAACAGAAGAAAGGAATGCATCATAAAATCTGTGTCTGCCAGCGGGAACGTCACAATCTTGCGTTCATCTCCAGCACTTCTGATTGCTCACAGGCTTCGAAGTCTCAATGAATTCTCATAATTGAGGCAGAAATTCACTGTAATAACCCCACTTTTCCAGCATGGTTAAAAAAATTCATTTAAATTTCAGTTGTTAAACATTGTGCACATGAGAAAAACATAAAAATATTGTTGATTGGCCTGTGTTCAAAAACCCTTCAATAAAGCGCTGAGTACCTCAGGCTGTGATGCAAAACACAGGCCACAATAACTTGTGAAAATACATTTTAGTGAAAAAGTCTTGATTTACAAATATAAAGTACATTCTAATCTAATTCTAGTCAATGATATTGTGAAAAGAGGCACAAGGAATGAGCATCACTGTAACATCACATGGGACTGACAGGTAGATGAGGAGGTTAATTAGTGTTGATGGATTGATTGTGTCAGAGCGACTCTACGTCTTTGTTCATTTAAGCCAGACTCCTTTGGCGAGGTTTGATTCTCGGATACAACTGTTGAGGAAGAAAAGAAAATGATTATAATACACAAAGACAGAGACTTTACAGTCTTTGGCAAACATCAATTTTTGATTTCCAAATATTGCATGGATATTTTGCAGGCTTTAATGTAGTGACACTAAAGGTGAACGGAGTAAACTACAGTGCTGAGGGCAAGTTTTCTGTATTTTTACACTGAATGTCTTACTGACGGTTTCAAAGCAGCTTCACAGTGATAAACAGAAAAATAACTGTTAATGTAAAATTAATCAACTAAGAAATTCAAACTCTGCTGTGAAGCAGCTCTAAAGAAACAATAATGTCATTATTCAGCTCAATTCAGTTCAGTTCAATAACTGGTTACACTTCCATTAGCAGCAATAACTGCAACCAAAAGCGTCCGTTAGTTGTTTACGGAAGCTTGTTTCAGCCACAGAATAAAAAAAACAAAAAAGGCAACTGCAACTTCTCATCTCAGAATTTCTTTCTCAGCATTATGATATAAACTCCCAACACTGACTTTTTTTTTTTTTCTTTTTTCACAATTACAAATTACATCTCATAATTCTGGCTTTTTTTTCTCCAAATTGTGAATAAACTTGCAATTATTATTATTATTTTTTTGTTGTTGTTGCAATTTTGCATTAACTCGCAATTCTGACTTTTTTTCCCTCATAATTCTGAATAAATTCACAATTCTGACTTTTTTTCTCGCAAATGTGAATAAACTCGCAATTCTGAATTCTGACGCAGTTCTGACATCTGAATTGTCCTGTTTAATTTTTTAATTCTGTGCGAGAAACAAGCTTCCATAGGTGAGAGATATACAACCCAAATTCCAGAAATGTTGGGACATTTTTTAAATTTGAATTGAATGAAAACTAAAAGACTTTCAAATCACAAGAGCCAATATTTTATTCACAAAGCCATGCTGTTGTAGTAGCTGCAGTATGTGGTTTTGCATTGTCCTGCTGAAATACACAAGGACTTCCCTGAAATAGACGTCGTCTGGAGGGGAGCATATGTTGCTCTAAAACCTTTATTTAGCTTCAGCATTCATAGTGCCTTCCAAAACATGCAAGCTGCCCATACCGTATGCACTTATGCACCCCCATACCATCAGAGATGCTGGCTTTTGAACTGAACGCTGATAACACGCTGGAAGGTCTCCCTCCTCTATAGTCCGGAGGACACGGCGTCCATGATTTCCAACAAGAATGTCAAATTTGGACTCGTCTGACCATAGAACACTTTTCCCCTTTGAAACAGTCCATTTTAAATGAGCCTCGGCCCACAGGACATGACGGCGCTTCTGGACTATGTTCACATTTGGTTTCCTTTTTGCATGATAGAGCTTTAGTTGGCATCTGCAGATGGCACGGCGGATTGTGTTTACCGTCAGTGGTTTCTGGAAGTATTCCTGGGCCCTTTTAGTGATGTCATTAACCCAATCATGCCGATGAGTGATGCAGTGTCGTCTAAATAAAGGTCTTCAGCCTTGTCCCTTATGCACAGAGATTTCTCCAGTTTCTCTGAATCTTTTGATGATGTTATGCACTGTAGATTTGCAAAGACTTTGCAATTTGACGTTGAGGAACATTGTTTTTTAAAGTATTCCACAATCTTTTTACGCACTCTTTCACAGCTCTGCCCATCTTTACTTCTGAGAGACTCTCTAAGACATCCCTTTTATAGCTGTTTTCCCAGCTGAATCTTTTCAAAATTTCTTGCTTTTTCAGCCATTTGTTGCCACCTATTTTGAGACCTGTAGCAGGCATCAAATTTGAAATAAGCTCATTTAGTGGATAAAAGTGTAAAATTTCTCAGTTTAAACATTTGTGTTATCTATGTTCTATTGTGAATAAAATATTGGCTCATGTGATTTGAAAGTCTTTTAGTTTTCATTTTATTCAAATTTAAAAAAAAAAACGTCCCAACATTTCCGGGATTCGGGTTGTACTATTCCTCAAAGATTGCAAAAATGAAAGCCTGGAAGACTGAAGAAACGAAAGATGCACCAAAGGTCTGCAGCTCTTTTAGCACAGGAGAATCTGAACATGTGCAATGAGAGGAATGCGGTGGCGTGTCACTCACCCCCAGCAGGTTTCTGGGTATGTACCCCTCTCTGTTGCCCAAGCGCACCCACCACCACTCCGTCTCGTACTCGTCCTCCCTGTGGATCACAGCCATGCTGTCGCCCTCTCTGAACGACAGCTCGTCGTCCTGCTCGCTCTCATAGTCCCACAGACCGTACACCACCCCTCTGTTCATGATGCCCATCTTCTCCTGGACGCCTGAAAAACACGCCAAAAACAGCTGTGAAACACCTGAACCATAAAACACCTTTGGGCGGCTAGCCAGGTAAGGCTGAGTTGAGTTTATAAAAGCCATAATGTAATGCTTGAGTTATTTTGTAGCTCACTAGTAACAAAGTATTGATTAGCCTACATGTATTCTTTGTAATCTAATCAGGCTGGATTTGGTTATATGACATCATCGACAGGGGCCTCAAATGTCTAGAACTGGCACTGGGTGTATGCCGACAGTAAAGACACTTACTGTAAGATCATCATCTGTGCTGTGCATATAATGGCAGTAAAAATAACTTAGAGAATAACCAGAATAACGAAAGTGCATGTAAACGGGAGTGACGAGGTTTGATTGTGTAACATCTTACTGTGATTAAGTCCACTGGAAATAATGACATTATTGGTGCACATGTAGTGTTTGTCTTTGTAGGGCAGCACAGATATAAGGAGCAGCCGTCACTCACCGTAGAGGAACTGAGAGCACTGTGTGTAGCCTTCCTCCATCTCCTCACACTTATCAGCTGCCGTCTGCATGTCGCTGTAGGTCATGGCGAACACGGCCGCCCCAGACTCCACCAGGAACTTACACACCTGCACGTTATTACAGGACGCTGCACAGTGCAGGGGTGTCCTGAAACACACACACACACGGTTATGGCCAGACACCTTTACTGAATGAAAACAATCTTTACTTTTTACTTTAGTTATCTATTATTTTGTTGATATGTAACGAATAAAATACTGAAACTGTCTTGTAGGGATTTATTTTGCAATAAAGACTGGCTGACTGTACATTATCTCCCTTATTACACAGTTACTCAAAGCAATATTTCATGTTTTCAAATATTAAAAAAATATGGTTATAGTTATCATTCTTGGTGTGAGCGGGCCTTAAAGGATTAGTTCACTTCTGAATGAAAATTCCCTGATAATTTACTCACCCCATGTCATCCAAGATGTTCATGTCTTTTTTTCTTCAGTGGAAAAGAAATGAAGGTTTTTGAGGAAAACATTCCAGGATTTTTCTCCATATAGTGGACTTCACTGGGGTTCAACGGGTCCAAATGTCAGTTTCAGTGCAGCTTCAAAGAGCTCTACATGATCCCAGACGAGGAATAAGAGTCTTATCTAGAGAAACCATCGGCCATTTTCTAAAAAAAAAAAAAATTATATACTTTTTAACCACAAATGCTTGTCTTGCACTGCTCTGTGATGCTCCACGCATGACGTAATCATGTTGGAAAGTTCACGCGTGACGTAGGCAGAAGTACCGATCCAGTGTTTACGAAGCGAACGTACAAAGACTAAGTCAAACCTTTACAAAAAAAGGTAAAACAACGGATGTCGGATGATTTTGAAGTTGGAGAAAAAATTTTCGCCCTACCGCGGTACTTCCACCTACGTCACGCGTGACCTTTCCAACATGATTACGTAATGCATTGCACATCACAGAGCAGTGCAAGACGAGCATTTGTGGTTAAAAAATGTATAAATTTCATTTATTTTAGAAAAGGGCTGATGGTTTCTCTAGATAAGACTCTTATTCCTCGTCTGGGATCATGTAGAGCTCTTTGAAGCTGCACTGAAACTGACATTTGGACCTTCAACCCGTGTGAAGTCCACTATATGGAGAAAAATCCTGGAATGTTTTCATCAAAAACCTTCATTTCTTTTCCACTGAAGAAAGAAAGACATGAACATCTTGGATGACATGGAGGTGAGTAAATTATCAGGAAATTTGAATCCTGAGGTGATCTAATCCTTCAACTGTGACTGATGAGAAAGCATGTGAATGAACACTGTTTTGACAAAGTATGTATGACTGTATGACATGCAAACGTCACTCACCATCCGTCACTGTCAGCCGCGTTGACGCTGACTCCGTACTGCACCAGGAATTTAACAATCTCTGTGTGACCGGCACACACTGCATTATGGAGTGCAGTGATGCCCTCATCGTTCGGCTGACTCGGATCCTCCACCTGTTTGGTCAAGAAAAACAAAAAGATTTATTGTATCCATCATATTACAGCCATATTCAGAAGTCTCTTCTGCTCACCAAGGCTGTATTTATTTGATCAAAAATACAGTAAAAACAGTGAAATATGATTATAATGTAAAACAGCTGTTTTCTATGTGAATATATAGTAAACTAATTTATTCCTGTGATCAAAGCCTCATAACTCCAGTCTTCAGTGTCACATGATCCTTCAGAAATCATTCTAATATGATGATTTGCTGCTCAAGAAACATTTATGATTATCATCAATGTTGAAAACAGTTGTGCTGCTATATTCACATAGAAAACAGCCGTTTTATATTGTAATATTTCACTGTTTTTACTGTATTTTGTTCAAATAAATGCAGCCTTGGTGAGCAGAAGAGACTTCTTATAAGTATTCCACACTTTTGACCACTAGTGTATTATAAAACACTAATAATCAATCACAGTCACACATCACACACTCACAGACATATATCTTTAAGTTTTAACTGTGAAATGTAACTTTCCTCGTATATGACCCGCTGCACCAGATCGAACTCTCCCTCCAGAGACGAGTCCAGTAACAGAGCCAGAGGATTGAAGCGCACTCTCATGCCGTGCTCGATGCGCTCCGATCCGGCCTTACGCAGGTTCGTCCTCTTACCCTGGACAGAAAACACAGTCATCACACGTTTACAGTCATGCATTTGAAAACGCTTTCATCCGAGGTGACATGCATTGCATTCAAGGTACACCAGTTATAAATTAGCAGGGGCGTGAAGAATTTTACTGTTAATTGAAATGCGTGAATCTAAAAAAAAGGCAGGTAGACAGGACTTGTTTAGTGCACTTACGGGTGGAAAGGGAACCTGTCCGGTGACCTCTGGTGGCTTCATGTTAAATGTGTCTTCTGGAGGCTCCTGCTCTGCTCCACTGGGATACGGAGGTGGAGGATATGGAGGGAAGTCCTCTACGAAGCTCTCAGCGGGAGGAGGTGGAGGAGGAGGAGGGCTGGCCGGCTGAGGAGGTGGAGGTAAGAAATCCGTGTCGGGCTGCGGGGCCGGGTGTGGAGGCGGTGGAGGAGGGACGTCCTCTGCTTCTGTTTCTGTGGACGCCAGCGGCTCAGGAAGAGTTTGATCGGGTCCCTCGAGTGCCGCTTCATCAGCTCTGGGAGCTTCTGCCACCGTCTCCTTCTCCTCTTCTCCAGCAGGACTCACTGTGGTCTCCATCGCGGCGAGAGTGGTCTTCTGGTACAGGAGCTTTTGAATGTTGGGGCCCCCGGGGCCCTCGGGCTCTGTGATGGAGCTGCGTTTCTTGAGGGGTCTGGGTGCGTTGTAGAGCTTCTTCCGGAGAGCCTCCAGGTCCACGTCGCTCTGGTGGCGGTAGGGGTTTGAGATGAAGGGCAGCAGTTTGGTGGGACTGAGAGGTCTGGGAATACGCTCGGTCTCCTGGGTTTCTGGAGCAGGACTGTGGTCCCTCTCTGTTTCCGGGCCACTGGGCGTGTCCAGGTAGGGGTTCTCAGGGTACAGGTTTTGAGACTGCTGGCCTGTGGACGTCACTGGCTTCCCATAAACTACATGTAGAGGAAGGAAAAAACAAAACTGTTGATCAAACATTTTTCTTTTAACGTTCATAAGGTTTTATCCAAAGTGACAGTTTATCACAGAGCCTACAATATTCATAGTGTACAATGGCAAGCTTTGATATACTTCAAGCTAAATCTTGAACTAACCTGTGTGACATCATTTCAAACAAAATCAGCCAGTTCATATCTGTCTGGAAATGTTTGCTCCGGATGTTAAACACCTTTGAACCAGCATTGGTCTGTGGTGATGATGTAATAAAGTGGGTGTGGCTCTTAGGCTCCGCCTTCTTTGAGGTGTAAATCTTCTCTGGTTCTAGAGCTGCCCTCGACTAAAGATTTTTCTAGTCCACTAGTAGTTGTTCATTTAAGCAATTATTCAACTAATTGCGTTTTTATATTAATAAATCATAATAATGAGCCTTTAATCGCCTATATATAATGCATAGCCTAATCAGCGCTCAAACGCACGCATAAAGGCGGCATACATAATGTTTATGAATGTGGCATGAAAAAAAAAACAGAAGGAGACTTCTGAAAATTTTAATCATGTATTGATGAATTGTTTTGTATGTTTTCGGCTGAAGTCGATGAAGTCGAGGACGCTGACTCGTCATCACGTTTCATACGGATGACATAATCTGAGAATATTTGTTTTAGATTCTAATCTGTTCATTTGAAAGTAGACATTTCAAGCTTTCCATAGATATATTTCTCATGTCTGCGAGTTTCGGTTTATTTTGGTGACGCGCTCAAGTTCACTTGAAACAGACGGCAGAAAGCGCATCTTGTTTGTTTTCATTATTTTACAAAAGCACAACTTTTTGTTGTTATTATGAGTTTACACAAATAAAAGCACACAATCAAACAAATAAAACCATTTGCAGTTTCAAATGTTGGATTATTCTTATCTGTATGACAAAAAATTATGGAGTATTTTAAGTTAAATGCAAGTGATCGCACCGGCGCCTGTGTGTCATGCAGTAAGCACGCTCGCCACACACACACTTGGATATGCGGCAGATAAGGCACATTTTTCTAGGTTAACGTTAGAGTTGCTACTGTACTTGCATGTTTCGAGTGATAAGCCATATTTGAGTCCGATGAATGATGGGCAAATGTTTGGATTTCCTGTCGTTAACGATCTGTCCATCACAGACTGCATGATTTCGCCACTTCCTGTGGAGTTTTTTTTTTCTGCAACAAACCTACCAATACCAATTTTGGTCGACTAAGCCTCTTCTCGTTGACTAATGATTAGTCGACTATTAGTGGGGCAGCCCTATCTGGTTCATTTCTATTGTTCAGTCCGTCGAGGTCAGACGTGAGTAAAAACATGAACACACTGGAGAGACTCTTTATATCAGAAACTGAAGCTGTGATTCTAACTGAACGAGACACTGACACTGTTTTTCATCTTTAATACTGTGAAGCTGCTGCTTTAAAATCAATCTATTGTATAAAGTGCTGTTTTAATAAACGTGATGTAACTGGAGAGCTGAAGCAAACACACATCACTGCGATCAGATGCTTTCTGAACTGCTGTTTTCTCACCGCTGGCATTGTTATTGTGTGTTTATTCTGTTATTGAGAGGAAAGAGGATGACACATATATATATATTCATCTAAACATGAGAATAATTTTGATATTGTCAGTAATATTTCAAGATGAACACTTGCTGGACTGAAGCAGCTTAGGTTTACTTGATTATTTTAGAAAAATCTTGAGTATAAAATATGATAATTAGGCTTTTGAGGAAGGTTTACGACTGATATTTATTTGCATGTTTTGTTTCACCATCGATTGTTCTGGTGTGAACATGATGGGAAAGGGACGATGTATGTTGTGTTTACTCCAATGTAAGTCGCTCTGGATAAAGTGGTCTGCTAAATGACTTCAATGTCCTGGTAAAAAACAAGCCGACTCACCACTGATGAAGTTGCTGCTGCGGGTCTGGGCTCGGCCCAGCGCACCCTGCACGCTCTGCTGCTGCGCTTTGGTAGCCACGGACTGCTGCGTGTACATGGAGTAGATGGAGCTGGTGGTCAGCATCTGCGGCTTGTGCAGGATTTGCCCACCGGAGTCTTTGGCTCCAGGAGGATCCGGGCTGAAGGGGTGTACAGTGGCCGCTGGAGGAGCCTCTAGCTTGGAGGGAAGGGGTAAAGTACCTCCCTGTGATAAAGCAGACTGGGAGCCAGTGGGCGGCTGCTGAGCGGAAGATTTACTCTTCCCTGGGAAGGTACCGGCATTGACGGCCGTCTTGCCATATCCCATCTGGCCACCAGAGGGCAGGTTGGCCTGTTTAGGTTTAGTCGGAACTGGAGGAGGAACCTTGATGGTGTTTTTGATGGCATTCTGAGTGTAAGGAGGCATCAGTGTCACTTTTTACATGTCGTGTTGGCATATTGAGATGAAGAGAACATGTACTCTACAGGTCAAACATTTGGATATTTAAAATGTTTTTGAAAGAAGTCTCTTCTGCTCACCAAAGGCTGCATTTATTTGATCAAAAATATAGTAAAAACTGTCAAATATTACTACAATCTAGTTTTCTATGTGAATATATAGTAAAACATAATTTATTTCTGTGATCAAAGCTGAATTTTCAGCATCATAACTCCAGTCTTCAGTGTCACATGATCCTGATGCTCAGTTATTAGCAATTATTATTGGCGTTTAATTATTATAACGTTATTCTTATCAAATGTTTAAAACAGTTTTTGCTGCAAAATATTTTGGGAAAATATTTTTCAGGATTCTTTGATGAATAGAAAGTTCAAAAGAACAGCATTTATTTGAAACAATATTTTGTAATATTATAAATGTCTTTACTGTCACTTCCTGAATAAAAGTATTAATTTATTTTTTTATTTTATTTTGCTAACCCCAAACTTTTGAATGGTAGTGTATCATGGTTTTTCATAAATACTGTTTTCAACACTGATAATAATCATAAATGTTTCTTGATCATCAAATCATCATATTAGAATGATTTCTGAAGGATCATGTGACACTGAAGACTGGAGTAATGATGCTGAAAGTTCAGCTTTGATCACAGGATAAAATTACACTTTACTATATATTCACATAGAAAACAGCTATTTTCGACTAATAATGTATTTTTTTACAAATATATTCAGACTTGGTGAGCAGAAGAGACTTCTTTCAAAAACATTAAAAAACTTTTGACTGGCAGTGTATAATAAAACACATGCATATGTGTGTGAGGCAGTACCTGGATGTCTCTCGCGAGGTCCTCGCTGCTCTGGTTCTTCCGTAAAGAAGCTGCAGGGGGTTCAATGGACTCAAACATGGAGGCCGGACGCACCCTGGGGTCCCGTTTCAGCACGTCTGCTTTATCTGGAGCAGAAGCACATGATTAAATTCACAATACATTTATCAGAGTCTAACTCTGTGTTACAAATTCACTGAGGGATGTTGAGTGTAGAGGGTCACCTTGGTTTTTAGATGCCTGGGTCACCAAGCGTGGGAGACTGGTGGACCCATTATTACCGGCGGACTTCATATTGGCCGCACTCCAGTTAGACAGCTTTGAGGACGCTTTTGCTGATTGCAGACCTGCAGAATTAAAGAGGACCTGTTATGTTTTTTTCCCCATATCATTCTTTAGTGTTGCTGTTTGAGCATGAAAAAGTCCCTCCAGCAGGAGTTGTTCTCATATATCAGTGTCAGTGTTTCTGAAGTCCCTGAAACGCCTCCCTTGTAGTCTTGAGTTTTCTTCACAATATTCCTCATTTAAATAATTCATACGCAGAATAAAGGGGTGGAGCTTGGTGAGTTAGTTGATTTAATAAAAAAAAAGACTATCTTGAGGCCTGTTTACACCTAGTCACTTCATGCATTTTCTCTGGCTATCTGATCGAGGAAAGACCAGGTGTAAATGCTCTCTGAAACACTTTCAAGGCGGATTTAAATCCGATCACTTCAGGAGGTGGTCTGAGACACATCCCAGATGAAACTGGACAAGTGTAAATGGATCTGGTTGTTGAAGCCACATATGTAACTGACTCCTCCCAAAATAAGTGTGTGAGGGCGTGTTATAGGCTATATGACATGATTCCAGATATGACAGCGCTACTGCAACACGCATCGTCACAGACGAGCAGCTGAGTGTCTCTTCAGCAAACCGACACTCAGAACTGCCGCAAATGCATCTGAAAGTAAGTCGCAGATGCTCAACACATAATCACCTTCATTAAAAAACACAATCATCTTCAGTAGTGACGCTAAATGATCTTACCAGTGCTGATGCCGCTCTCTCTCCTATTGCGGCCTTTGATCTTGAAATTAGCTGATGATAAATAAAAGCAGCTCATATGTGTTGCTTTTGTTGAACAGAACAGAACAGATATAATACACAAGGAGTTTTGTGCACAATATCTCTTCTCTCTGAATACGGAGCAGGCGTAAGTGATTTGTGCCTTTAATATTAATGTGGTTTTGCGAACAGCAAGATTATTTAAAGCCTTGTTCTGTCGTATCGATCACTTCTTGTTGCCCTTTTAAAAAGCTGCGCAATACATTAAAATAAATGTCTTTTAAGTTTATAATTTATTTTCTTAAAGCTTATATATTTTAGATTTATATATAAATGTAAACCGTATATATTGCACTTACATTTATATATAAATCTTAAAAATTGTTTGGATGTACACTACTGTTCAGTTTTAGTTTTATATAAGATTTTTTAATGTTTTTACACTGAAGACTGGAGTAATTATGCTGATAATTCAGCTTTGATCACAGGAATAAACTGCATTTCAAAATATATTTCACAATATTTCACTGTTTTTGCTGTATTTTTGTTCAAATAAATGCAGCCTTGGTGAGCAGAAGAGACTTCTATAAAAACATTTAAAAAAAATCTTACTAATTTAATACTTTTGAACAGTAGTGTATATAAACAAATCTAATATATATTGTTTTTCATGAATGTATCTTATAAGAATACAAATATTTATAATTTTTTTTGTTTTTTTATTAACGTTTTAACCAGATCTGTTATGAAACAATTTCAAATTATTTGCATATAGTACTTTTCTGTATAAAATAAATTCTACTCAAATGTAAATGTATTTTTAAAGCGATGCTGTGCAAACCTGATCCAGGACGAGCGCTCTTCTCCTGATGCGGTACCGTTGCTGTGCCGTCGGGGTAAGTGTTTTTAATAAGCAGGTCCTGTTTACTGGGGCCCCTGGGCATCGTGGAAGACTGGATATAAGGGCCGACAGCAGCCACACGGGAGACTCCTGTCTGCTGCACCGTCTGCCCATCTGAAGGCAACTGTAGAGAGAACAAGTCAGCAATGAAATCATGAAAGAACACAACTGTGCACATTATTCCAGAGAAAAGGCCCATCTTATCTTTAGCCTTTTTAAAAAATCTAAAGCAAAATGTAAATGTGTGAAAAAAATGTGCAAATTAACTGATGTTAAACCTACTTATAACATTTGTCGGATCTGGTCATGAGAGTGTCCCTATGATACAATATTTTGTCATCATCTATATTTTATTTACATTTTCTAACTGCTGAAATGAAACTTGGTATGTAACTTTTGGTAAATGTTGTTTCACGATAGCACCATCTACAGGCTATAAGTGGTTAAAAATCTATACTTATAACATGCATCACTCTTTAAAGGATTAGATCACTTCTGAATTAAATTTTCCTGATAATTTACTCACCCCCATGTCATCCAAGATGTTCATGTCTTTCTTTCGTCAGTCGAAAGAAAAAAAACATTCCAGCATTATTCTCCTTAAAGTGGACTTCAATGGCCTCCAAACGGTTCAAGGTCAAAATTACAGTTTCAGTGCAGTTTCAAAGGGCTTTAAACGATACCAGATGAGGAATGAGGGTCTTATCTAGAGAAACCATCCAAAAAATACAAATGTATATGCTTTATAAACACAAATTATCGCCTTCCAAGTGGTTCCGCCAAAACCGCATTTCCGTATTCTTCAAAAAGCTTATGCTGTATGACCTACGCCTTCCCTATTCTACTTACGGAAAAAATGGAACTGGCGCCGCGTTCGTTTCGTAAGTTGAATAGGGAAGACCATTATTCCTCGTCTGGTATCGTTTAAAGCCCTTTGAAGCTGCACTGAAACTGTAAATTTGACCTTTAACCATTTGGAGGCTATTGAAGTCCACTATAAGGAGAATAATCCTGGAATGTTTTCATCAAAAACCTTAATTTCTTTTCGACTGACGAAAGAAAGACATGAACATCTTGGATGACATGGGGGTGAGTAAATTATCAGGAAAAGTTTATTTGAAAGTGGACTAATCCTTTAACGAACTGTCTGGAGTCAACAGGAGAAATTGGCACTCACAGGAAGGTTCTCTTTCTGCTGTAGGGCAGCTTTCTTCTTCCACAAGCGATCTCTCAGTTCGATCACTCGTTTGTCCATGTTGACCACGTCTTGGTTCCTCTTGTTCAAGTTCTCTCTCTGCTGCTGTAGTTTCGAGTTCTGCTCCAGGTTGATGTTTTTCCTCATCTGGTGAACACACACAGGTAAGATGCTTTGGACAGAGGCCTGAGGTTATGATGTTCACCCCAACAATCAGCTCTGGACCTCTGCTTGTACCTGCAGTTCCCTGTAGAGTCTGTCCAGCTCGGCCACAGAGCTCTGGTTACTGTGAAGCGCATCCATCTGTCCGTTCTTCAGGGTCTCCAGCTGTTTGCTCAGTTCCTCCACTTTAGACACGGCTACGACCAGCTCTTTCTGCTTCTGAAGGAGTAGACTGTTCATCTGCTCAACCTGCTCAACTGAAGCAAACACACACAGTATAACTTCCACTGCATGTACTCCAAATCCTTCGCTAAAAATACTGACATTTTTTAATTCATATATGATCGACCACGGAGCTGCGATGCTCACCGAGTTTTCCATTGCTGAGGCGCTTCTGTTCCACCTGACCCTTCAGAGCTCGGACCATCTTCAGCTGCGCCTCCTGTTTCTCCACCGCGTCCCTCAGATTCTGGAGCTTCTTCTGCTCTGAAGTGGTCTGATGCTGCCTGTGCTCCTGCTGCTTCAGGAAAAGCAAACGCTGCTCCTGAAACAAGACAGAGACACAGAGAGGCTCATTCACTGACCATCTGATGCCAGGGGATTGCAGGATTGTTATAATAAAATTTAAGACCTGCACAAAAAAAATTAATACCATATGTGTGGGCAGAGGAAGATCTATCTAAATCATAGAATGACTGTAAAAACCGCTTTCAAAATGCGGGGTATTGAAATCGCGTTTGAATGCGTGCTCGCATTTTACTTTCACTTTCTAATTCGTGGTCGTGCGTACTCTGTGTATAGGGAGCGGCGGTGCTGAGCACGCATTCTACAAGACATTTATAAGACGCTTACACCGTGTCCTAACCAGACGGGACGTGACGCCGTGATAAGTGATAAAAGGTATCTTTTCCATGTTAATCTGAGTTTTTGTCCTAACCAGCCACGATGGCGACATGCGAATATTCTATTTTAGAAACGGTTTCTATTTCTCCACGACGTCGCGGCTGGAACAACAACACAAAGTATGGCAATGATAATATCAGGTACTGTTTATGTGCTTAATTTAATGTTAAAAGCGTCTAATGTGAGTTTGAATATCATTCTGTGTTCCCAGCTTTTTAGCTGTAATGAAAACAACACTGGATAATTCACCTTAGATCTTGAAAATAAATAAATATGCACAAGAACGTTCAAACTGTCAACTCAATGCGAACAAACAAGTGTATTCTATGGCAAAGATTGGTTCAGTCACTCCTTATGTACTTTAAATAATGTTTGAATGGTGTAATATTTATGAATTTTACTATGTACTTGCCAATACATTGTGTCTGCTGTGCTCTTGCCGAGAGAGCCCGCCCACACTCTCTTCTGATTGGCTGTGGTTTTAGATTGATTTTATCGCTTCTCATTGTCACGTTGCGTCTAGTGTGGACAGTCAAATTGCTCGTCGCTGGAATATTATCACATCGCGTCTGGTTAGGACACAGTGTTAGGCTCTGTTACGCAATGAATCTTGTCAGTCATCTCGCCTTACTCTCGTCACATGATCAGTAAACTGATTCCTGCTGCACTGTGTGCGACTCTGCAGCTCGTGCTGGATGAGCAGAGCAGACATTTACAATTGAAGCCACCGTTATCTAACTGAATTAAATGGTTTTTATTTCTATAAAAAAACAAAACCAGTGGAGGTGGTGCTGCGGTGGGCACTGGGGGGCAGTCGTGGCCTAATGGATAGAGAGTCGGACTTGTAACCCAAAGGTCATGGGTTCGAGTCTCAGGTCCGGCAGGGATTGTCGGTGAGGGGAGTGAATGTCCAGCGCTCTCCCCACCCTCAATACCACGACTGAGGTGAGACCCTTGAGCAAGGCACCGTACCCCCAACTGCTCCCCGGGCGCCGCAGCAATGGCTGCCCACTGCTCCGGGTGTGTGTTCACGGTGTGTGTGTTCACTGCTGTGTGTGTGCACTTGGATGGGTTAAATGCAGAGCACAAATTCCGAGTATGGGTCACCATACTTGGCCACATGTCACTTCACTTCACTGTAATGTAATGTAAACATAGCAATGGCATATTCTATGATAATTTCACCCTCGCGCTCCATCATGGCGATATCACGAGTCAGCTCTTTGCTCAACGAGAAATCTAGTCACATTTTAATATCGCAAGATCTCACGGCATGAGATTTCATCACACACCTAAAAATGATCCACATTTCAGGCTTTAAACCATTTTTTAATAACCAATTATTATACATATTAACTTAAGATATGATTATATAAAGCCTAATATAGATATACCCAAGTTACCTTTTTATTCTGCATTTTTTGAAAGCACATTAGCTTCTTATCAATCCAACTAAATTTAGTTCAAGTTTAATTCAAGAACTTTCAAGGATCTGTGTTTGTTTTCACATACTTTCCAGTCCTTGAATTCATGTGTCTGAATTTCAAGTAGCTTCAAGAAGCGTGGGAACCCTGACTGTTTACAAGGTTACATGAGTCAAAAAACAAAGAACACTAACTTTTTGTACATTTTAGCAGGGCAGGTAGAAATCTGAACTGGCCCAACTGTGCCAGTAGAAAAACCCTTAGTGTTGAGCCCTGATATATTAAAGGCACAGCTAAATGTGAAATTACAATGGGTTTATGTGAAGATCATTTTAAGCTGAAGTGGTTATTTATTTTTAAAGCCTATTAAATGTTAAAAATTATAGCATTCAATTATACTGTAATGTTGAATGTCTATAATTAAAGTCTAGATTTATGAAAAAAAACTAATAGAGACATCAGTATCAGTGGCCTTCAATCCTGGCTGTCTATATGTTGTTTCTGCATTATTTTGGAGATTGAATGTAATAAGCATTACAATATAAAAATATACTAAAAACTTTAATGTTAGATGCAATTAATCGTGATTAATTACAGAAAAACGTGCAATTAATTAGTTAATTTTTATAATCGATTGGCAGCACTAGCATGCTCTGAGGTTTTCCGCTGTACCTTAGAGGCCAGGAGTTGTTGCTGGCCGTCGATTTGTCGCTGTTGTCTGGCCGCCATCTCCTGCAGCTCTGCTAGGGTCATGTCCATCCACGGGCTGCTCACCTGCACAAACATCAGTCGCTTACATCATTAAACGCTCCTCCATTTCCTGTTCGACTGGGCCACATTCCTCTCATAGTTTCATATGTAAGAGCTTGTCACAGAACACCTGGATTACGTTTCGATAGGAAATGCCACAGTGAAGTGAAGGCAGCCAAACTCACCCCGTTCTCTGGCCGTCTGTCAGCGGGTTTCTTCACGCCGTTCCTCTTCGGATTCAAAGTCCTGGAGTCTGAAACACAAGCACACGCTAAAACACACAATACTGCAGAAAACATTCTTTTAATTATCTTTCATTTAACGCTGTATCTGCATCAGAGGCTATATTCACGATTTTTAAAACTACAAATATTTGAAGTTTTAAAAATCGTTCTAAATGTAAAAGAGTATCAGAGTCCAATCAGAATCCATCCTGTTTTATCAATCTCGAGACATGCACAGAATCTTTACAGATTGTCTTCTCTCAAATCTCAAACATGCCTCCAGTTTTTGCTGAAGAAACAGGCATTTCTCCCCAGCTCTTCTCTGTCCGTACGGTTGTGGAAGACACATTATACAGGCAGTCGTGTTGTTGCCACACTTCCACAAGCCGTTCCTCCATTTCCACTGTCCATCTGAGCCGTACAGCAGCTTGTTTCATGGTCGGTGTTTCAAAACTTCTCTCTCATTGGCTATTGCGAAAGCACTGACGTAATCATAGTCATAATATCCCTGGTTTAAAATCCTAAATATCAAACATATTTGATATTATCAGGTCGGCGCCGATGTGTCTGCGAGCAGATGGGGAGGTTTGAGATTTTATCTGTAAACGCCTCACATTACCAGATAACCTGTGCCAAACATCGGGACAGACCGAGATCCTGGACAAGATTTTTTCGGGAGGGGTAAATGTGGGATAAATCGGCCTGTAACTCTGAAGTGTGGGCTCACCTGACAGCTGGCTGGGCGCTCTGCCGTGACGCAGAAAGAACCGGACCTCAGGCCGCGCCTGTCCCCACTGCAGCAACAGATCCATCATCTTCTCGCTCTCGCCTACTGCCCGCTCTGAACATAAAATTATATACATTTAAATTAGGGCTGTCAAGCGATTAACATTTTAATCTAATTAATTACATAATGTGGCGATCAATTAATCGCAAATTAATCAAACCAAATTTGGCTAAGAAATTACCCCCAAAAGATCATTTAAATTCATTATTGTGTTTAATTAGGAAATAGACATTACAAAATGTAGCTTTAGGAAGTAATATTTTATTTGATTCAACATAGAATTTACTAGACATAGATGTTTTTGTGTTCAGAAGCTGCATCAGGATTGGAATTTAGATATATTTTAGAGTTGTCAAAAGTACTGACATTTTTTAAATCTGAGCGAATTTGTAAACACCTCTGATTGGCCATTGTGTTGACGCACTCATCAGATATGTCTGTGATTGGCTACAATGATCAATGCACTGAAGTGTTTGAATTTGAAGGTGTTTTGAAAGCGGGAGTGTTTAAAAGCTGGCATCTGTCAGTGGACTGGTCGGCCTGCTTTCAAACACTCCCGTGTGTATCTGTGTAAGCGCTCTGTGAAGAGAGTCATTGCTAAGTATTTACAACATGTTTTTGAAGCGTTGATCGTCGTAGCCACTCACAGACATATCTGATGAGCGCGTCAACACAATGGCCAATCGGGTGTTTACGAATCTCTCAACAGGTACTGACTTGGTACCAAAGTCTGTATTTTTTCCAGCTCTAATTGCAGCTCAGCTCATTTACACTGCATTTAAAATTCAATAACGTCATGAGATTAATGAGTTTTATCTGGGTATTAAAGGGATAGACCACCTAAAAATGAACATTGTCATCATTTATGATCATCTGAGTATATGATGACACCTCTGTGAAGTTGGCACCCCATAAAATGAAATAATCCCAAAACTATGCCATTCGTTAGTGCCGATTTGTGCCGACAAAAAGAACATTTGTGCTGGTTTAGTGTTTGAGGTATTGAACATTATTTTTTTGGCTGTGTGACATCACTTTCCACCCCATGTCAAATCGCTCCAAACTGGTGCCATTAATTTGTGCGCAGTTTGTGCTGTTAAAACAAACACTGTAACTATTTTCCTTCCACAAATATAATTCAGGAGCTGAAACCGGTTTGGAGTGATTTGGATAGAATGAGGTGGAGAGTGACAACACATTTGTTTTTTCTAAGGAGAGGAAATAGATACAGTGTTTATTTTAACAGCGATTTAAAGGAAATGAGTTGGAGAGTGATGTCACAGCTCCCAAATTATTTTTGTTACATCTGCAGAAGGAAAATTGTGTTATAGTAGTGTTATGGCATATTTAATAGTGTTACAGTGCTTTAGTGGAGCAGCATGTCAATGTCACTCTGTGATCATGGTCTTATGTTGTGCTTGTTTGGGCTCGTTCGAGAACGCATGCTCTGAATAAAGACGTGATCTTCTAAGGGTTACTAATGTGTTTTGCGACGTTACAAACAAAAATGTGGCACAAAAGCATCATGAGTATACGGTTTACACGTGCATCGGTTGCACTTTTTCAGTCAAATACTTAGTATAGTTTGGTCTTTAACTGAAACAAATATACTTTTGTTGAATTCTGGTAGTTGAGACCTTTCAAGGTTTATCTGTTATGTGCGATGATTTTACAAAACATTTTAATGTAAAGCAGTTATTTTTTCACGCTGTGAAAATAGAGCACTTCTAGTATGTCAGCAAATGTAAAAGCACTTGTTTAGTGATGGTCATATTCCCTATATTCACTGTAAGTCAAGCTTCTAAGCTTTAAAACAACACCTATTTTGTGTTGGTTAAGAAACATGATAACTTTAGTAGCACCTGGATTGTTTCGGATTGTTAAAGTGTTAGTTCACCCAAAAATGAAAATAATACCATTTATTACTCACCCTCATGTCGTTCCACACCCATAAGACCTTCATTAATCTTCAGAACACAAATTAAGATATTTTTGATGAAATCCGATGGCTCAGTGAGGCCTGAGCAATGACATTTCCTCTCTCAAGATCCATAAAGCTACTAAAAACATATTTAAATCAGTTCATGTGAGTACAGTGGTTCAATATTAATATTATAAAGCCACAAGAATATTTTTGGTGCGCCAAAAAAAATAAACAATTACTTATTTAGTGATGGCTGATTTCAAAACACTGCTTCATGAAGCTTCGGAGCGTTATGAATCAGTGTGTCGAATCATGATTCGGATCGCGTGACAAACTGCTGAAATCACGTGACTTTGGCGCTCCGAACCGCTGATTCGACACGCTGATTCATAACGCTCCGAAGCTTCCTGAAGCAGTGTTTTGAAATCGGCCATCACTAAATAAGTCGTTATTTTGTTTTTTTGGCGCACCAAAAATATTCTCGTGGCTTTATAATATTAATATTGAACCACTGTACTCACATGAACTGATTTAAATATGTTTTTAGTGCATTAATGGATCTTGAGAGAGGAAATGTCATTGCTCCCTATGCAGGCCTCACTGAGCCATCAGATTTCATCAAAAATATCTTAATTTGTGTTCTGAAGATGAACGAAGGTCTTACGGGTGTGGAACGACATGAGGGTGAGTAATAAATGGTATTATTTTCATTTTTGGGTGAACTAACTCTTTAAAGGGATAGTTCACCCAAAGAATATTTAAAAAAAATAACTCTATACACCTAGGATGACTTGAGGGTGAGTAAACAATGGGTTAATTTTCATTTTTGTTTAAGTTTAACGATTAATAGATTACTTGATTGTTAATTTAAACAACGATTGATTATGGTAATTTATGTAAACTGACATCCCTAGTTAAGAACGCACATGTAATCATGCACAATGTGTTACTTGCTGTTTCTTTGTAAATAATCGTGACATTTACTAGCAGTTTACAGTGTGAAAACGGTTTCTGCGCCAGCGGTCTTTGAGTGTGACGTAAAGCTGGCGTTCTCACCGGAGCCTCGCCACACTTCAGCCAGATGACAGCTGCTGTCGCCGGAGTCTCTGCACAGATCCACCACGTCACGACACACCGTCTCAGGGGTGATGGGCACCTCGGTGAAGTGCTGGTCATTGTTGCTGAGATACACAGTCAGGAACATCTGAAAAACAGCAGCGGACAGTTTAAGAGCGACGCACAGAATCGAAGTGAATGAAGCGCACGGATATGAAAGTGAAGATTAAAGGGATAGCCATCGATCAATCACTGAGTTTCATTCACAACTGATTCAGACCAGAGAACTATGAACTCAACAGAGATGTAGAGAAGGTGCAGGACTAAAAACACTGTGATGTGTGATGCTGCAGGTCACATGACCGATGGAACATGGCTGTGAAGCTCTTATTCAACAGAAGTACCTACTCAGAGACTCTCCATCCTAATGAATTCATACAAATAACTGCATTTAATATGATTGGATATTATTGTTTTGACTTTATACATTAATAATCTTGTAAAGACACGGTAAGTAATGTAAGGAAGGTAAAATAACCGGTTCCTTTTTTCTTTGTTTGAGGTTTATATTTCATGCCACTGAATTATTATGAATTTGGAAAATAAAAATACATTCAGACGGATCGACAACCTCAAGAGTTTATGCCAGAAATAACCCTTTAAACGGTATTAAATGATTTGTAGTTATGAACATTAGTACGGAAGCCCATATAAGGAAATAAATCATGCTTAATTATGACGTAAAAGGCATTATTACGACATACTAAGTATTTAGAAAGTCGAAATTAGAACATACTAAGTCATTTACAAGATAAAAAGAGATAAAAAGTCGACTTTTCCTTCATAATTATGACTTTTTTGTCAATTTCGAATTTATTTCATAAATATAACGCAGTCAAGTATGTCATAATTTCGACTTTTTGTGTCATAATTACGTTTAACACATTTTCATGTGGAGAAAACATATTTACCATGTAACTTTCGACGAATCTAATACAGTAACACGCGCTTATGTGTCAAAATTACACACAATAATGATATTTTAATATAATCGAGTATGTAAACAAACGCTTCACTCACCGGCATCATTTTCGCGCCGCGCCTGAGGAGGTTTTCCAATCCGGATCGGAATGTGTGATTGTTCACTGTTTTAGTAAAGTTATAAATCAAAATAAGATGTTAGTTAAGCAAAGACGACCAGTTTCGTGTGAGATAAAACAAGTGCCGAAGCGTGTGACGTCAGAGGCCTTCCCAAACTTTCCATCCGCGAGAGTTTTCGCTCGCGAACATCGAACGACAGATCGCGAATATCGAAGATAGTTTTATTTACCGAAGAAGTATTCAAATGTTCACGCGGAAGTGAGTTTTCAGCGACTCTTATTACAGTCCAAAGTGTTTTTTCCTTCCTTCAGGTGTCTCGCTGTGGTTCAGACGCCTGTTGCTGCTGAGGGGAGCGTGACGTCACGGGAAGCTCATCCCTCTGGAAAGCCTCGGGCCAAGATGGCGGCGTGTTGTTTTTGTGCCCTTAGAAAATATATATGTGTGTCGTTGTACCCCGATTCAACAGTATGTAACGTAAGGATACAAGTAGTTGATGGGAGAAGCGGGGATTTTCGCAACTTTAAATCAGTTGAACCACTTCACAAAACGATTGGAAGCGCTCGAGACTCGCGCTCTGTGGCCATCTGCTGGTGAAGACGCGCAAGTGCAACGAGAAAACATCAGCGAACTGTACCTGTTCACCACTGCTGTCAATAAAGAACTGGGTTCAGCCTCTAATTTGCATGTTGACTCTCTTACAGTAGCATATGTCTACAATATAAGCATATATGTACTTAATATGTATCAACTTACACAGGAGATTTTTAGGTCTATGATACATATTAGGGATTTCATTTATGGTTCCATAGGTGTGTGTGTGTGTGTGTGTGTGTGTGTGTGATGTATTCTTTCATGTGCATACTGATGGAAAACATATTGAGTGGGTTTGGGAAATGTTGTGTAAATATGCAGGAACAACTTGCATTGGGTATTTTGTACGTCTTATACATCATATGGGATTTAACTTACGGCCCCAAACACCATTTGTGTTTCCCAATATACTTTTAACATGTTAATTCTATAGAAATATATAAGTTTAAGTATAGCTTTCTGTAGAATAGTTCTACCTTTGCTCATTTAAAGCAAATCTGTAGAATAAGCGGTTCTCTCAGCACTGGTTTTGTGTGTTTATCACTTTCTTTGCCAAGATCACACAATACTAGAAGAGTTGCAGGTGGGTCAATATGATTAATATGCCATATTCAGTAAAATTTAGATTTTTAATTCATTTTATTCACTGGTACAAACTACTTATGTCTATTTGATTTAGATTGAAATACTTAAAATGTGCACATTATCAGCAAATCGATTAAATGGTGACATGAAATTATCGGAAATTTATCAAAATGTATGAATTTCATAAGAAAGAATGAACTCAGATCACACAACAAAACTTTCTCTTAAAATATGATAAATTGTGTTTTTTAAAAACAACCTAATTAAATTTGACATGTTATAGTTTATATGTGCAATATAATGAAAATTTTATTTTGTGAGAATTTTGTGCAGATTTTATTGCACATGAACTTAACTAAAAAATATAAAAAAACTCTTTTAAATTTCTCTCTACATAATATATGTAAACATTTTATGAATCATGGTTTCATTAAAACGTTTTTAATTAGCTTTTATTTTTTTTATATATTTTTTATTTTCCATTTTTAGTTTTCATGTTAATTTTAGTAAAATTTTTTGGCCATTATGTGCTTTTGTCATATTAATATTATTTAAATATTACTATTTAGGTTTAATTTAGTTTAGTTAGTTTTAGTTTTTATTTATTTCCACAAACAAACAAACGTATTCATTGCCAAGGCATCATTTCAAATTTTCGTTTAGTTTAAGTTTTCAACTAATATTTATATATTTGTTTAATTTCAGCTTTAATTCAGTTAACATAAATGTTTTAGTTAACCATAATAACCCTGATTTATAGTTTATTTTAACAAATAATTTCGCAAACAAAGCCAGACGGTGGCGCAATTCAAGTCTGTGAACTGCATGACCGGTGAATGATTCACTTGTTTGAGTCGGTTCTATTCAATGAATCGGTTAAAATAGTTAACAAAAGGTTCTAAACTGGTTCGCGATTCATGATTTGTGAATCATTTGGACTGTTCATGCTCGCACTGAATCATTTGACTCGTTGTAAAACTATAACGCGCTACGAACAAATACAAAAACGCTGGATAAAGTGGAATATTTAACTACTACAATCCACTGAAAATGAGCCTGAAACGCGTTCTATCTTATGGTTATCATCAGTGCCATGTTTGATTTTACCGTCTTTGAACCACAGTTTCGCTAGCGTTACTGAATCCTGCCTGCAAGCACTGGAATTATTCAAATCAACCAATATTTGCTGACATATTAATCAAAGCAAGTCAGTTACGGAGACTCAATTATAGCATTATGTTCTGTTAGATTCCAAGACTCGAATATGTTAAATCGAATAGGTGGAAGAGAGTGGGCGAAAAGTACCCGGATGACTGTTTCCGCCGAGATTCTTAAGTGTGCATAAGATGGACACTTTACTATTCCATGAGGTCATGGGAGAATTTATGAATGGCAGTGAAGCGACGCAACTGATGCTGGTAGGTCACGTGATAATGACAACATGGCGGATGTAGTGCATCTGGATTACATTCATACTTCACACACATACTGTACATTCATATTTTATAGAATGTACTTTTTTAGTGCATGTAAAGTAGCTTAAATACTCATTCAAAGTAATTACCTACTCGAGAGTATGTGATTTCGACGCAGCCCCGGACAGAGCGGTATAAAGTGTCTTTAGCAGAATCTAATGGGCATTTATTGAGGGGCAAGAACCACCAAAATGCCAATATTGTTGCACTATCTTGTCTGTAAAACATACGTTTTTGGTCTGCCCAATTTTGAATGTCATAGACAACGATTTTAATCAAATCAAGTCATGACTTCCTGTATAAATAAGAGGCTAAACACAGGCTTTCCATCAGAGATTTGAGAATACAGTAATGATGTGCGACACAAGGGATCACAGATGAGGAAATGGCTGTGAGAAAATAGTTGAAAATGCTTGTTTTCTTACAGGGTGATTATCAAGAACTGTAGATTCACTGGAGAGATTATCAGTTAACCTGGAAAAGGTTGTATGTCAATATTAGCTCCAGTGAGGAGGATGTTTGAGTGGCTAAACAATTTCAGATGTTAGTTGGGCCTTGAAGTCAAATAGCCTCCACAACTGTTATCAGACAGCACCGACATAACCTCAACTTCGCTGGGAGAGTTGCCATAAAAAGCCTTTAGTGTCAAAGAACAAACTCCTACATCTAAACCTACCATCTGGACTGGATCCTGTGGTCAAATCAGACAAAATAGAGCTTTTCTGAAACCAAACCAGAGGTGGATTAAACAGAAACTTAGCAAAGCAACAAATGATTGGAGGAAAGGTAAACTCAGAAACCAAGGAGCACTGGATCCAAATGCAGATTAACTCTTTCCCTGCATCAGATCAAATCCATGTTTGCACTGTTATATGGTGGGTCTCGCTATTACACATCTTCTGAAAGAGTACAGAATGCCTGGATCAAAACACAGGTGAAAAAATAGCAGAAACATACAGAGCCCCCACACATGACATGCAGGGAAAAAAAGTTAAAGTTAAATCGCACAATTTACTGTTTTGTTCCCTCGATTTGCTGAATCGTGCGCATGATTTACTGTTTTGTTCCCTCGATTTGCTGAATCGTGCACATGATTTACTATTTCTTTCCTTCGATTTGCTGAATCGTGCGCATGATTTACTGTTTCTTTCCCTCGATTTGCTGAATCGTGCACACAATTTACTGTCTCGTTGCCTCGATTTGCTGAATCGTGCGCATGATTTACTGTTTCTTTCCCTCGATTTGCTGAATCGTGCGCATGATTTACTGTTTCTTTCCTTCGATTTGCTGAATCGTGCGCATGATTTACTGTTTCTTTCCCTCGATTTGCTGAATCGTGCGCATGATTTACTGTTTCTTTCCCTCGATTTGCTGAATCGTGCGCATGATTTACTGTTTCTTTCCCTCGATTTGCTGAATCGTGCGCATGATTTACTGTTTCTTTCCCTCGATTTGCTGAATCGTGCGCATGATTTACTGTTTCGTTCCCTCGATTTGCTGAATCGTGCGCATGATTTACTGTTTCGTTCCCTCGATTTGCTGAATCGTGCGCATGATTTACTGTTTCGTTCCCTCGATTTGCTGAATCGTGCGCATGATTTACTGTTTCGTTCCCTCGATTTGCTGAATCGTGCGCATGATTTACTGTTTCGTTCCCTCGATTTGCTGAATCGTGCGCATGATTTACTGTTTCGTTCCCTCGATTTGCTGAATCGTGCGCATGATTTACTGTTTCGTTCCCTCGATTTGCTGAATCGTGCGCATGATTTACTGTTTCGTTCCCTCGATTTGCTGAATCGTGCGCATGATTTACTGTTTCGTTCCCTCGATTTGCTGAATCGTGCGCATGATTTACTGTTTCGTTCCCTCGATTTGCTGAATCGTGCGCATGATTTACTGTTTCGTTCCCTCGATTTGCTGAATCGTGCGCATGATTTACTGTTTCGTTCCCTCGATTTGCTGAATCGTGCGCATGATTTACTGTTTCGTTCCCTCGATTTGCTGAATCGTGCGCATGATTTACTGTTTCGTTCCCTCGATTTGCTGAATCGTGCGCATGATTTACTGTTTCGTTCCCTCGATTTGCTGAATCGTGCGCATGATTTACTGTTTCGTTCCCTCGATTTGCTGAATCGTGCGCATGATTTACTGTTTCGTTCCCTCGATTTGCTGAATCGTGCGCATGATTTACTGTTTCGTTCCCTCGATTTGCTGAATCGTGCGCATGATTTACTGTTTCGTTCCCTCGATTTGCTGAATCGTGCGCATGATTTACTGTTTCGTTCCCTCGATTTGCTGAATCGTGCGCATGATTTACTGTTTCGTTCCCTCGATTTGCTGAATCGTGCGCATGATTTACTGTTTCGTTCCCTCGATTTGCTGAATCGTGCGCATGATTTACTGTTTCGTTCCCTCGATTTGCTGAATCGTGCGCATGATTTACTGTTTCGTTCCCTCGATTTGCTGAATCGTGCGCATGATTTACTGTTTCGTTCCCTCGATTTGCTGAATCGTGCGCATGATTTACTGTTTCGTTCCCTCGATTTGCTGAATCGTGCGCATGATTTACTGTTTCGTTCCCTCGATTTGCTGAATCGTGCGCATGATTTACTGTTTCGTTCCCTCGATTTGCTGAATCGTGCGCATGATTTACTGTTTCGTTCCCTCGATTTGCTGAATCGTGCGCATGATTTACTGTTTCGTTCCCTCGATTTGCTGAATCGTGCGCATGATTTACTGTTTCGTTCCCTCGATTTGCTGAATCGTGCGCATGATTTACTGTTTCGTTCCCTCGATTTGCTGAATCGTGCGCATGATTTACTGTTTCGTTCCCTCGATTTGCTGAATCGTGCGCATGATTTACTGTTTCGTTCCCTCGATTTGCTGAATCGTGCGCATGATTTACTGTTTCGTTCCCTCGATTTGCTGAATCGTGCGCATGATTTACTGTTTCGTTCCCTCGATTTGCTGAATCGTGCGCATGATTTACTGTTTCGTTCCCTCGATTTGCTGAATCGTGCGCATGATTTACTGTTTCGTTCCCTCGATTTGCTGAATCGTGCGCATGATTTACTGTTTCGTTCCCTCGATTTGCTGAATCGTGCGCATGATTTACTGTTTCGTTCCCTCGATTTGCTGAATCGTGCGCATGATTTACTGTTTCGTTCCCTCGATTTGCTGAATCGTGCGCATGATTTACTGTTTCGTTCCCTCGATTTGCTGAATCGTGCGCATGATTTACTGTTTCGTTCCCTCGATTTGCTGAATCGTGCGCATGATTTACTGTTTCGTTCCCTCGATTTGCTGAATCGTGCGCATGATTTACTGTTTCGTTCCCTCGATTTGCTGAATCGTGCGCATGATTTACTGTTTCGTTCCCTCGATTTGCTGAATCGTGCGCATGATTTACTGTTTCGTTCCCTCGATTTGCTGAATCGTGCGCATGATTTACTGTTTCGTTCCCTCGATTTGCTGAATCGTGCGCATGATTTACTGTTTCGTTCCCTCGATTTGCTGAATCGTGCGCATGATTTACTGTTTCGTTCCCTCGATTTGCTGAATCGTGCGCATGATTTACTGTTTCGTTCCCTCGATTTGCTGAATCGTGCGCATGATTTACTGTTTCGTTCCCTCGATTTGCTGAATCGTGCGCATGATTTACTGTTTCGTTCCCTCGATTTGCTGAATCGTGCGCATGATTTACTGTTTCGTTCCCTCGATTTGCTGAATCGTGCGCATGATTTACTGTTTCGTTCCCTCGATTTGCTGAATCGTGCGCATGATTTACTGTTTCGTTCCCTCGATTTGCTGAATCGTGCGCATGATTTACTGTTTCGTTCCCTCGATTTGCTGAATCGTGCGCATGATTTACTGTTTCGTTCCCTCGATTTGCTGAATCGTGCGCATGATTTACTGTTTCGTTCCCTCGATTTGCTGAATCGTGCGCATGATTTACTGTTTCGTTCCCTCGATTTGCTGAATCGTGCGCATGATTTACTGTTTCGTTCCCTCGATTTGCTGAATCGTGCGCATGATTTACTGTTTCGTTCCCTCGATTTGCTGAATCGTGCGCATGATTTACTGTTTTGTTCCCTCGATTTGCTGAATCGTGCGCATGATTTACTGTTTCGTTCCCTCGATTTGCTGAATCGTGCGCATGATTTACTGTTTCGTTCCCTCGATTTGCTGAATCGTGCGCATGATTTACTGTTTCGTTCCCTCGATTTGCTGAATCGTGCGCATGATTTACTGTTTCGTTCCCTCGATTTGCTGAATCGTGCGCATGATTTACTGTTTCGTTCCCTCGATTTGCTGAATCGTGCGCATGATTTACTGTTTCGTTCCCTCGATTTGCTGAATCGTGCGCATGATTTACTGTTTCGTTCCCTCGATTTGCTGAATCGTGCGCATGATTTACTGTTTCGTTCCCTCGATTTGCTGAATCGTGCGCATGATTTACTGTTTCGTTCCCTCGATTTGCTGAATCGTGCGCATGATTTACTGTTTCGTTCCCTCGATTTGCTGAATCGTGCGCATGATTTACTGTTTCGTTCCCTCGATTTGCTGAATCGTGCGCATGATTTACTGTTTCGTTCCCTCGATTTGCTGAATCGTGCGCATGATTTACTGTTTCGTTCCCTCGATTTGCTGAATCGTGCGCATGATTTACTGTTTCGTTCCCTCGATTTGCTGAATCGTGCGCATGATTTACTGTTTCGTTCCCTCGATTTGCTGAATCGTGCGCATGATTTACTGTTTCGTTCCCTCGATTTGCTGAATCGTGCGCATGATTTACTGTTTTGTTGCCTTGATTTGCTAAATCGTGCACACAATTTACTGTTTCGTTCCCTTGATTTGCTAAATCGTGCGCATGATTTACTGTTTCGTTCCTTCGATTTGCTGAATCGTGCGCATGATTTACTGTTTTGTTGCCTTGATTTGCTAAAAGTGCGCATGATTTACTGTTTCGTTGCCTCGATTTGCTAAATCGTGCACATGATTTACTGTTTCGTTCCCTCGATTTGCTAAATCGTGCGCATGATTTACTGTTTCGTTCCTTCGATTTGCTGAATCGTGCGCATGATTTACTGTTTTGTTCCCTCGATTTGCTAAAAGTGCGCATGATTTACTGTTTCGTTGCCTCGATTTGCTGAATCGTGCGCATGATTTACTGTTTTGTTCCCTCGATTTGCTAAATCGTGCGCACAATTTACTGTTTCGTTCCCTCGATTTGCTAAATCGTGCACATGATTTACTGTTTCGTTCCCTCGATTTGCTGAATCGTGCGCATGATTTACTGTTTTGTTCCATTTGCTATTTGCGATTACCGAGGGAACGAATTAGTAAATTGTGATGAATCCTGCGCACAATATACTATTTTGTTGCCTCGACTCACCAAATTGTGCGCATGATTTACTATTTCGTTCCCTTGATTTGCTATTTGCGATTTCAGAGGGAACGAATTAGTGAATTGTGTGCACGATTTAGCCTACTATTTTTTTCCTGCATGTCACGTGCGGGGCTTCATAGAAACAAGTGATAGAAGCATTGCTTATGCACATGTAAGCTAATGCAATCATCAAACAACATATAAAAACTGCCAAATGATAACAAATGAAATGTCGAACCCATAAAGGGAAAAAGACTGTGAAGTTTGATGGACTCGATCTACTCCATCTGTGTTTTGATCATCATTCTGAATCCCATCAGGATGAAGTCTTTGACAAAACATGATTTTCTCAGCTTTTTGTTCGAAATGTTGCTTTTTTAATGAAACTTACCAACATTCAATTGTTGATTTAAAAAAAAAAATGCATGAAGCTTGAATTTTCTTTTTGTTGATATATTGTATGTTCAGATATTCATACAAGAAGTTTTCAGTTATTAGACTTTCAGTGAAAAGGCTATTCAGTGATATAATGAGTGTTTTGGTGGTTTTAGTGTATTTTGGAAATGAAATCAGGTGGATATCTAGCTGCTTGTTTTGAGCTTGAGTTCGTATTGAGAAGTCCATGTAACCAACTGTAACAAACATTTGCCATCTAATTTTAGCCACAAGGGGGAGCAGTGGAGGAATTTGTGTGAAGTAAATCAGATGCAAAGTGTGGAGAAGTCTTTTCAGCATATCCTTTTGTCCAGAAAAACCTTTCATTAAGACGGACACATTGTTATTGTTATTGTTGCTGACACTTTACACTGGAAGGATACGCAACATTCTGTCATTATGTTTATTCATCGCATTATTTTCTTTGCATTGTTGGTTTTGTCTGACACACAAGAACACCAATAAAACCCAATACACAAATATGGCTGGAATGCATGACCTTTTAACATGCTTAATGCTTAAATGTATCATGCTATGGTTTTATTTGAATTATGCCTGCAGAGAATGTCATTGATTTTGAAAGGCATATTTTCATTAGGGGTTTAATTTTTACTATGATATCCACAGTTGGACCCTTTTGCTGGGAAGCGCTGGATGATGGCCATATCTTTTGCATTCCAAGCTTAATGTTGCAAAAGCATCTCATGGCATTCATTTTTCATATTCATTTAATTAACTATGACTTTCTCAAAAAGAATGGCTGTTCTTGTGATAAAACAGAGAAAACTTCAATCCAACTATAATGCTGAGACAATCCACACATCCATGTCATCATCAGAGGCAGGAAAATGACTGTTCAAGCAAACAAGGTGGACTTCGATTGTTCAGATTTTTTCCCCTGCTCCCTTCAGCCAAGGTTTGGATTTCAATAGAGTCATGCGACAAACAAACAACAAAAAAAGTCCACATGCTTTCCACAAAGGCTGTGTCATTTTGCTCTCTGCATTTCTAACCTTCCCCCATCCCAAAACATGATTATACACCGCTCTTTTGGGGAGGGGAGGGATGGTGGGGGGTATGGACCCCTCCCCGGGCCACTTTCTTCGCAGGGGCCTTTGCCTGAGGACGGGCTGCGGCGTGCCATGTGCCGTCTGAGCGGAGAGAGGGGAGTTTGAGGTTCTGGCAGGGGTGGGGGAGAGCAGGGCTTGATAGGGAGGGGTGCGAGAGAGAGGGTAGGGGGTGGGAGGAGTCCGGGAACTGCTATTTGTAGATCCTTGTGATGGATTACTGCCGTGTGTGTGTGTGAAGAGAGGAGAGAGATTTTTTGTTCCTTTGCTGTTCCGTATCCCCTTTCTTCAGGCAGACGGCTGAGCAAAAGCAGTGAGGCAGGAGCGCGTTACGCACGCAAGCGGCGAAGCAACTCCTCCAAGAAGAGGAAAAGGAGAGTTTGTGCAGAAAGTGAAGGAGCCGCTTTTTTTTTTCTGGGAGAGCACTAGCCTGAGCGCTCGCGTCTCAAGGATCATGCCTGGGAGAGGAGGATACTCTGTAGGCAGGCTGGTGGAGGCGTGCATCCGGATACTGCTGCTGTGTGAGGCTGCCACGGCGTGTCCGGCGCTCTGCACTTGCAGCGGCACCACAGTGGACTGCCACGGGCTGGGGCTCAAAACCATGCCCAGGAACATACCCAGAAATGCAGAGAGGCTGTGAGTAGACACTTTACCTCCATCTGCATGTGCGTGTGTAGGTGTGTGTGTGGGGGGGTGGTCTGCATCATTACCAAAAGGAATTGAATGAGAACAATAGCTGAATGAGGCACTGCCGTCCTGGACAGGTACAATCGGACGTGATCGGCACGAATGCGTCCGTATGTTGACACATGCTGCGGGAGGAGGGAAACTTCCCATATCACTCCTTCAGCTCTTGAGAACTTTCCCTTCTCCTTTCACTCTTTCGACCATCCACTTTCAAATAAGATGTTTTATACTTACTGAACAAGCTTTTCTCTGTAGGGTCTCTGGAATGCATCTCTTACTACAGTTCTGTCACTTTCAAATGTGATGTTTTGTATTTACTTAACGAGCTTTTCTCTGTAGAGTTTAGTCATTTACTAAAATGCAATAGTTCTGCATGAGGAAATCTCTGATGAATTATACATGTCAGAGAAGCACCAGAACTGCTTTGAGATTTCGAGAAATTAAATTGAATTGAATTTCAAGGCCAATCGAGTTTTTTTTTTTTTTTTTTTAGATTTATATTTTTGGCATTTTTGCCTTTTTTATTGAGATAGAACAGTTAGTTGACAGGAAGCAAATTGGGAGAGAGAGAGAGAGAGAGAAAGGGGGAAAGGGATCAGGAAAGGTCCACCAGGCTGGGACTCGAACTCGGGTCGCCCAAAGCGCAACCGTGCTATGTGTCGAAGCGCTGCCCACAAGGCTATCGGCGCCGACAAGGCCCATCTAGTTTTTTCGGCATTTTTGCCTTTTTATTGAGATAGGACAGTTAGTTGAAAGGAAGTGAATGGGGGGTGGGGGTTGGTGGAGGGATCGGGAAAGGTCCACGAAGGCGACTCGAACTCGGGTCGCCCGAAGCACAGCCCACTAGGCTATCGGCGCTGACAAGGCCCATCTAGTTAATAGAGTATAATATGCAAACTGCATCAGCCACAAGAGAGTTTGATCAGTTTTTAGTGGTTCAGTTGTGTGAAAGTGAAGTTCTTTTTTGGTTTATCCTCCTCATCAAGTCACATTACAAACAAGGCATGGCTGAGGAGTGAGTATGTACCCGACTGATCGACTGACGGAGCGTCTCAAGTGTGTCTACGAGGCAGGAACAGCCGTCAGTCTCCACACGCTCAAGTCTGATCATTGGGGGTAGATGAACAAAACTAATCTATTTGCACTTGTCAAGGGGCATTTCTATCAAATCCAGCCTTCTGGATGTCTTTGATGGATTTTGTAATGACTATGTGTTCAGGAAGTGTGAAAATCACACCCCCCTCCCCATTTCTCGCACCCCACAAGGTTTCCCCATTAACCTACAGTTCAGACCTGAAACACATGCTCACAGGCCATCACCAGACAAACATCTTCTTGGCTTCTGCCTGAGATTTTGGCCAATGTGAAGGTTTTTGAAGAGTATGAATGTGCCAGACAACTAAAGTAAGTAATGGAGGGAGTTGCTCACTGCACACACGGCACGGCTGTAAAAGTGAATGCCCCCTCTCATGCGTCCAGCGTATGACTGTTTAAAGCAGACAGATTATTTAATGCGCTCTGAGACGCATCAGACTCTCTGTTCTTTAAATGAATAATCTCAGTCATTTTATATGTACCCTGCATTCATCTTCAGACGTCCAGAGACTCGACCCTTCTTATTTTATCTATGCTAGTGCATCTATTTATACACACTTCGGAAGCTGCTGTGCCTGAGATCAAACACCGCTGATGAGCAATCTGATTGAGAATTCTCTTTAAACTCAGAGTATCGGGCCGCTCGCGCTGTGAACTCCAGCTCTGATGTACTCAAGAATTCTCCATGCAGGCCAAATGTCCCTGTGAGCTTCCTACTGATTGCTTATTGATTGTCTTGAAAGTGGACGGCGGCTCAGACTGAGAAACACTATCGGCTCTGCTGCTGGATCCCAGTGATAAATCTCATAACCAATACAAGATTAGCTTGTGAATTCAGAGCTTTTATCTCGTGAGAGGTCTTTGTGATGGCAGTCACATAGCAGTACAGATGAGTGTGTTTATTTGTTCTGTCTAGTGGGGGAAAAGCAGACATGCAGTGAATGGTAGTTCTTACCTCTTTCACCGCCAGCATTTTAAAAAAAGTTGCCACTAAGTTTTTGAAAAACCAAGTTTTTTTCAAAGACTATGTCTGGATTAGATTCAGAAAGATGATCAAAGCATAGATGTAGTAGATCGAGTCCATCAAAACCCCTAATGCATGCACAGTCCTGTAGCTCATCCTTGGTCAACATTTCATTCGGTAACATTAGGCAGTTTTGATTTATATGCTGTTTAATATTGATGATCACATTATTTTACATATGCATCTGCTTACATATGATATCACATGTTTCTGCTTCTTTTTTTGCCTGTTTTTTGATCAGGAGATTCTGTACTCTTTCAGAAGATGCATAATAGCGCCCCCTACTGTGTAACAGTGAAAACACAGAAAGCTGGAAATTTCCGTCAATGGCGGGGTTAAATGTCTTTGAGCATTTTCAGACCTGTAGATCATTTGGCTTGTTCCTGAAACAGGGATTAAATTGTTACCATGTTGCAATTTCTTCTTGGTTCGGTTCGCTTCGACAAGGTGGAACAAAATGTGTTAATACAAGTCATGTGCAAGGAAACTGTCCTCCCATTGGTCAGAGTTCACCTGTTCGTAGTCATCAGTCTGTTCTACGGAGCATTTAAATCCCATCTCTTTGAGATCATCGGTACACACCTTGCAAACTTTGGTATTTTTATATGTTTTGGGCAGCTGTTCTGAAATATTTTTGTCTGACCAAATTTCAATTTGCATTTCACTCCAGGTTTACCCATGATTCATTTGGAGAGGATAAGCAAAACAAACACTGCTGCTTTTCACACAACATACTATGGCTGCACAATATGTTGTTTTAACAACGATATCGCAATGTGCGCATCTGCAATTTCAAGTATATTGATCGTAATTGATCCATACAGGCCAGGCCCCATGATTCGAAACGCATGTGATTCTCTGATTATTTGCAAAGTTTAACCATCATAGAAAGTTTATCATTTGCAAGTGTTTTCAGTTTAAACATTCATGCGATTTAAAACCATATAAGTACAAGAAGACGTGAAAGAGAACTCAATTCTGTACTCACACTCTTTTCTGTACACATACTGTAGCACAGACGAACACCGAATTATGTTCTCTTTCATGTTTATTTGTGCTTGAACGGACACTTGCACATAAAATTATGTCAAAATGCCCATCTCAGCAAGCATCCTCATAAACACAGTTGCTTGTGGCTTATATGAACGTAAACAGTTGAGAAAGAAAACAGATGTGTATCATTATATTGGATTCGTGCATTAGTCTTGAAGTGACAGCAGCCTAATATTCCTGTTGCTGTCTATGTCATTAATGTTAATCAAACAAGAAAACACAAAGAGAAAATCACTTTTGTAGCTTTAACAAAGATTAATTAATTTATACAGTGAATCAAAATATTGCAATGTCAGTTTTTTCCAATATGGGTCGGATTGCTTTCTCACTACAAGTGAACCACTCCAGAGTTCGTTTTCAAGTGGGCCGAGACCATCTCACTCAAAACCGATTTTTTTCGTGCGGATCTGAACGCAGATTCATACAGTATATGCCTAAATGAACCGCACTAAGGTTCTAAAACAAACACTCCAAACAAGCCAGGTGTGAAAACGCCCAGTTGTAATGAAGCAAATTTGAAACAGCATGTTTAAATGCTTTGGCTTTCCCCCAATTAAAATGCTCATCAAATCTAATTAAGCAGTGGGGAAATGAATAAACAAGATTGGCCTATGCGGGATACAATACAAACATTATGGAAATAAGGAGCTGTTTACACATCATCATTCATTAACCTCTTCTTGACTTTTCGTTTGTAAACTGTATGATGAAGTTTCAGGGTGGTCTTTTTAGATCCTTGTGAACAACTCTACCTGAGAACTGCTTGATGGATCAGACTCATTAATGCTCCATAACTGGCCCACCAAGCCCTGCTTTACAGCATCAAAGGGTTTCCATGAAATGTGCTTTTTCTCTTTTAATTCATTTGCTGGTTAATGAGTGGTGGTTTTTTCCCCCTAACTCAACTGTGTTATGGCAGAAATGGTTGTGGCACTTTGCCAGTAGTAGAGATTGCTCTTTAAACTCGCATCACAGTCGGGTTTTAAGTGGTCTGAATGAGCTGTAATGAGCGCGCTTTATGTTTTACTGTGTCTGTTAGAACATACTCAACTGTGCTTGATGTCTCGCATGCATTCTTTTAGGTATAGATTATAGAGAAGCAGTAATTTCATATTTCAAAAGAATCCATCAAACTTGATTCACAATAAAAAAATATTTTAATTAAAATAACTTTCACATTGTATACATGTAAAAAGAGTGAATAGAATTTTGGTTACTGTAAATAAAAAATGGTTAGTTGCACAAAAAGTTGTTACACATGTATTTTTTTTATTTTCTTTCATTTTCAGCACTTTGGTCTACATTGTAGTTTTAAAGGGCTTTATAAATATATGAGACTTGATTTTCTACAGTGCAGGAGAGAGTAACTAAGTGATAGTTGAGATGAAGATAAAAACTATGTAATGTTAGTCATTTAAGCTACTCTTCTTCAGAAAACAAACCCTTCTTGGATAAAAATAGTGACCTGTGAGTAACGGTTTATTTATTGATAGCACATATGGTTAAATAGTTGCATTTAGTTACACATTCGTATAGTGCATGACTTTAGAGTTTATTGATGATGTTAAAAAAACGTTTGGGCATTTGAACTGTCCAACTTTGGTCTCAAATGGTGGTTTTCACAGCGATGCCATAGAAGAAACATTTTTGTTTCCCCAAATAACCTTTCAGTCATCAGTTCTTAACAGAACCATGTTTTCTTAGTGTGAAGAACATTTTAACAATCTAAAGAACCTGTTGTGGAATTGAAAGTTTCCATGAAAGTTAAAGGTTCTTAATGGAACCATCAAAGCCAATAAAGAACCTTTATATTTAAGAGTGTCCTGGGTGGATCATTAATAATTTAGGATGTGGTTTGATCAGTGAAGTATCACATCTGAAAACTGTTGTGTTTGCTGGTTTGGAGGAGCTTCAAGGATTGAGATAGAAACCCCTTGAGCTCCAGCATGAATGTTCTGATGGACGAAGACTTGATCGCCACAGGTGGTTTTTATTTCAAGAAGCCAAGTAGGTTTAGGCAAGTTAATTGATTCATTATACAACGTTACTGAGTTTGAGATATGAGAGTTCTTTTATATGTTAATTTACAGGCATTTTAAAGTGAGACAATAGTCAATTTCAGATGCACTTATAGGTTGATGTTTTGGTTACACTTTATTTTGGTAGTCTACTTTAGACTTTATACTACTAACTATAAGTAACTTTGCAACTAAATGTCAACTAACTCTCATTAGAGTATTAGTAGACTGTCAGGTTAGGGTTAGTAGAATAAGAATGTCAGTAGAATGTCTGTTGGGGAGCATCAAAATAAAGTGTTAGCAGATATTAAGCAGACAGTCTAGTAATACTCTAATGACTGCTAGTTGACATGTAGTTGCAAAGTTACTTGTAGATAGTAGAAAGTATTGGCAGATATTAAGCAGATGACCACTAGTTGACGTAGTTGCAATGTTACTTGTAGATAATATAAAGTCTGTTGGAGGACCATCAAAATAAAATGTTGGCAGATCTTAAGCAGACAGTCTACTAATACTTTAATGACTGCTAGTTGACATGTAGTTACAAAGTTACTTGTAGTAGAAAGTGTTGGCGGACCATTAAAAAAATGTTGGCAAATATTAAGCAGATGACCGCTAGTTGACATGTAGTTGGAAAATTACTTATAGATAGTAGAAAGTCTGTTGGAGGACCATCAAAATAAACTGTTAGCAAATATTAAGCAGACAGTTTAATACTCTAATGACTCCTAGTTGACATGTAGTTGCAAAGTTACTTGTAGTAGAAAGTGTTGGTGGACCATCAAAATAAAGTGTTTGCAGATATTAACTAACCAGACAGTCTACTGATACTCTAATGACTGCTAGTTGACATACAGTTGCAAAGTTACTTGTAGTAGAAAGTGTTGGCGGACCATTAAAAAAATGTTGGCAAATATTAAGCAGATGACCGCTAGTTGACATGTAGTTGGAAAGTTACTTGTAGATAATAGAAAGTCTGTTGGAGGACCATCAAAATAAAATGTTGGCAGATATTAAGCAGACAGTCTACTAATACTTTAATGACTGCTAGTTGACATGTAGTTACAAAGTTACTTGTAGTAGAAAGTGTTGGCGGACCATTAAAAAAATGTTGGCAAATATTAAGCAGATGACCGCTAGTTGACATGTAGTTGGAAAATTACTTGTAGATAGTAGAAAGTCTGTTGGAGGACCATCAAAATAAACTGTTAGCAAATATTAAGTAGACAGTTTAATACTCTAATGACTCCTAGTTGACATGAAGTTGCAAAGTTACTTGTAGTAGAAAGTGTTGGTGGACCATCAAAATAAAGTGTTTGCAGATATTAACTAACCAGACAGTCTACTGATACTCTAATGACTGCTAGTTGACATGTAGTTACAAAGTTACTTGTAGTAGAAAGTGTTGGCGGACCATTAAATAAATGTTGGCAAATATTAAGCAGATGACCGCTAGTTGACATGTAGTTGGAAAATTACTTGTAGATAGTAGAAAGTCTGTTGGAGGACCATCAAAATAAACTGTTTGCAAATATTAAGCAGACATTTTAATACTCTAATGACTCCTAGTTGACATGTAGTTGCAAAGTTACTTGTAGTAGAAAGTGTTGGTGGACCATCAAAATAAAGCATCTGCGGATATTAAGCAGACAGTCTACTAATACTCTAATGACTGCTAGTTGATATGTATTTGCAAAGTTACTTGTAGATAGTAGAAAGTGTTGGCGGACCATCAAACCAAAGTGTTGGCAGATATTAAGCAGACAATTTAATACTCTAATGACTCCTAGTTGACATACAGTTGCAAAGTTACTTGTAGAAAGTAGAAAGTCTGTTGGTGGACCATCAAAATAAAGTGTTGGCAGATATTAACTAACCAGACATTTGTCAAATTCTTCGAGAGTAGATCAGCTCTCAGAAAGACTAAACTACAAAACAATAATGCGCGGAGCATCTACATATCAGGAGATCCGGCCATGGCTGATGAATAGCAGCCCATTATTTATGTCCCTATCCCTGTGCACCTGTGTATACATCTGTCTGCAATCTCTCTGTCTCTGTTTTGCTGCGCTCCCAGGAGTGGTCATTAGAACCAATAGAAAGTGCATGACTTTGTATCCAGTATTCATGGGAGATTTGTGTGTGCGAGTGTGTGTTTCTCTCAGTGATTGGGGACGAGGTTTACAACAAAAAAGAAACACATGTTCCCAATAATGAGCAGACATTTGTGAAGAACCCACACAGTATTTTTCAGCAGCAAGCTTTACATTATATATAACTTCAGAATATTATGTGCCATCCAGTCTTTGCACATCATTCTTTAGAGTTGAAATCGTATTTATCCACATCGTTTTGTACAGTTATAGTGGGCAGTAAATGTATGTATATATTGTGTTGCAAAATAAGTAATTACAGCAATGTTATATCCATACCTGGATTGAAAATAAATTTACACGTAACTCCTGTTTCTTTTTCTAGGGAACTGAATGGAAACAACCTCACACGCATCAACAGAAATGACTTTTCTGGACTCAAATATCTTCGCGTTTTGTGAGTTGTTCTACATTTATACGTACTTCACAACTTGTATATAAATATGTGATGATCATCTTCAGAGCAGATGCTTCTTATTGCATGACTCCAGTTGTTGTGCACTTTACAATAAGGTCCCATTAGTTAACAATGAGCAATACATTCATTACACTATTTAATAATCTTTTTAACATTATTTAACTGTTCGTTGTTACAACCGAGTTCCGGAAAAGTTGGGACGTTTTTTAAATTTGAATAAAATGAAAACTAAAAGACTTTCAAATCACATGAGCCAATATAATATAGATAACATAACAAATGTTTAAATTGAGAAATTTTACAATTTTATGCACTAAATGAGCTCATTTGAAATTTGATGCCTGCTACAGGTCTCAAAAAAGTTGTCACGGGGGCAACAAATGGCTGAAAAAGCAAGAAATTTTGAAAAGATTTAGCTGGGAGAACATCTAGCAACTAATTAAGTTAATTGATCATTTATATTAGCTATAAAAGGGATGTCTTAGCGAGGCAGAGTCTCTTTGAAATAAAGATGGGCACAGGCTCTCCAATCTGTGAAAAAGTGTGTAAAAAGATTGTGGAATACTTTAAAAAACAATGTTCCTCAATGTCAAACTGCAAAGGCTTTGCAAATCTCATCATCTACGTCATCTACATCATCAAAAGATTCATAACAATTGTGCGTAAGGCACAAGGCTGAAGACCTTTATTGGATGCCCATGGTCTTCGGGCCCTCAGAGGACACTGCATCACTCATCTGCATGATTGGGTCAATGACATTACTAAAGGGGCCCAGGAATACTTCCAGAAACCACTGTCGGTAAACACAATCCGCCGTGCCATCTGCAGATGCCAACTAAAGCTCTATCATGCAAAAAGGAAGCCATATGTGAACATGGTCCAGAAGCGCCGTTATGTCCTGTGGGCCAAGGCTCATTTAAAATTGACTGTTTCAAAGTGGAAAAGTGTTCTATGGTCAGACGAGTGCAAATTTGACATTCTTCTTGGAAATCACGGACGCCGTGTCCTCCGGGCTAAAGAGGAGGAAGACCTTCCAGCGTGTTATCAGCGTTCAGTTCAAAAGCCAGCATCTCTGATGGTATGGTGGTGCATAAGTGCATACGGTATGGGCAGCTTGCATGTTTTGGAAGGCACTATGAATGCTGAAAGGTATATAAAGGTTTTAGAGCAACATTAAACGCAAAATATGTCAAAGACGACCACAAACTCTTCAGCAGCTGGAAACCTATATCAGGCAAGAATGGAACCAAATTCCAAAACCAAAACTCCAGAAACTCATTACCTCGATGCCCAGACGTCTTCACACTGTTTTGAAAAGAAGAGATGTTACACCATGGTAACATGCCCCCCTGCCAAATATTTTGAGACCTATAGCAGGCATCAAATTTGAAATGAGTACAATTTTGAATTGTAAAATTTCTCAGTTTAAACATTTGTTATGTTATCTACGTTCTATTGTGAATAAAATATTGGCTCATGTGATTTGAAAGTCTTTTAGTTTTTATTTTATTCAAATTTAAAAAAAAATCCCAACTTTTCCAGAATTCGGGTTGTAGTTCACATTAGCTCATATACAACTTTTGATTTGAATAATGTTTTAGTAAATGTTGAAATTAACATTGAGTCATTGTTAGTTTATGAACTAATGTTAACAAATGGAAACTTAGCGTAAAGTGTTACAATTTTGTTAGTTTATTTGTTGCAACAGCATGTACTATAATATAGATGTGTTTGCCAATGTCGATTGTTACATTTTTGAAGGTATAATCTCTGTTTGACATCCTCAAAATCTCAAAGGCAGACAAATATATTGATATTGCATTACAGCCAATTTATTCCTAATGTCTTTCAAAGGGAACTCTCTTCAGAGATATTACAGCATTCATACTGTAGGTCCAAATATAAAAATAACTCACATCAAAAATGCACCATGAAACTATTTAATATTTTGGCTTCTATAAAAACAAAAACACTAGAGTGAACTACTCACCCATTGCTGGAAAAACAATGCCATAAACGGCAATTTAAATCAACTCTATAAAGATGATTTAAGCAGTTTATATGGTAGCTAGACTTTGAGGGTCTGGTTCAATTCTGTGTATATGAACATTTGGGTGTAAATGTGCTCTCCCTCTTCACGTTATTATGAGTTACTTTCTCTTCACAACCAAATTTGTTTCTCAAAGGCCAATTTAAGCCTTTAAGCATCTTATAATTTCTCGCCATCAATGCTATTTTCTGTATAGAGTCACAGTTCTGTCAGTGTGAAGCCGCTGCTGATTGTGAGTACGGTGTGAAACAGGCTGCATGAAGTTTCCAGAGCTTTCATCTTGAGTGGCTCCTTCAAACCTCTCCTCAGATCTCACCTGCTGCCGTTTTAAAGTTCACCCAGAAATGAAAATTTCATGATTATTTATTCACCCCAAGGCCATCCAAGATGTGTATGACTTTCTTCTCTCAGCCAGAGCGAAATTAAGCTTTTGGAAAAAAACATTCCAGGATTTTTCTTCATTTAATGCAATGGTGCTTAACATTGACCATTTTTGGTCCAAAATCCATATATATGCAGCTTCAAAGAGCTCCCCGCGACCCCAGCCAACAAGTAAGGACAAATTTTCATTTTTGGGTGAACTGTCCCTTTAAGTAATTTCCTGTAATTTGGCATTTTTGAACAGGCAGCTGATGGAGAACCAGATTGGAACAGTGGAGCGTGGAGCGTTCGATGACATGAAGGAGCTGGAGAGACTGTAAGTGTTCTGGAGTTCAACATCAGTTTACTATCAGGGGAAATGGGTGCCTAATCTGTAAATCACTTCAATTATTTTCGGCTTCTCGCATTCAATTAGGCCTACATAAATTATATATTTTCAATTCAAAATGGCGAAATTTGACATAAAAAGAGTAGTTTGCATCACTGGATATTCTTGTTGTTCATTGTCAAATACTTAATGTTTAGTTATAGGATACATCAGTGGTTGTCAGCTGGTTTGCCCACATTTTCCCATGGTTATTAAGCTGCAACCCAATTTTTTTTTTGGAATTTGAAACAAGCAAATTTATTTCTCAAAAATGGTTGACACCCTCACAAGTACCATCCCACTTTACTTAACATACACATACATCTGATGAATAGACATTATAAGGTTATAAGGCTATTAAATAGCAGTCCCAAACTAGTTAGTAAGTTGGTATGAACCACCACAGTCATCAGAAATATAGAATTTGTGGTAGTTTGATTTAAGGTTAAACTACAGAATAATGAAACATATGGAAGCTGATCCCGATGAACAGAATGAACATCAAACATGCATGCAAATCCTTCCGAGTGAACACACGACAACACTTACATAATTTATTGGTGCTTTTTGGTAATTACAATGTAACTATGACATTGTATGCTCATAATTTTAACCGCAAAAATGTGTTCTGTGTAAAGCGGCCCTAACAAGTTGAGAAAATAACATTAGAATAATGACTCTAACATATAGCCTGACATCATCTCATCTGACCACAGATACTGAATCAGGACAATGCGAGACGTAGGGCAGTGGAAACACTTTTTTTTTGTTAAAGTTGAATACACAACTGTATTTTTACTTGAGTGAAATTATGCAAGCGCAACGGTCAAACACGTGTTTACATAGAAAAACAATGGAAAAGTAGTGCAGTCAGTGGAATGGAAAAACGCTGAAATGGAAAGTCTTTGCAGAAGAGTCAACAGCTTTCACAGACGTCTTTCAAAATAAAAGTCTCGCGTCAGAAAAACATTTAAATTTAAGTTTATAAAATGGATAGTTCCGGTGTGTCGCCCCAGGAATGGGGGCTCCCTTAGGACCCTGCGTGATCCCATTGGTTCAACGGCTTTTTAATGGGTAATATTTTTAGTGCCTGATTATAAATCCTGCAAAATTATGTAATGATTTATATCGTTTAAAATGCATTACAATGACCTTTAATGTCTTTAAAAAGACTGGTTTATATACTAGCTATATATATTTCTCATTCTTTCTGTTTTTTAGTTAGCTTATAAACTAGAATAAACACCATACAGTAGTGAAATAGGTTATAATTTGTCATCACGATAACAACTTTTGATCAGGCATTACCGCCTGGGTCCTAAAGGAGACCTGATTCCTGGGGGGACTCGATTCCTCATGACACCGGCCCTCGATTCTGATTGGTTGAGCCGCGTTTGAAGCCGTTCTAAATTATTCTACAATCATACACCTGTGACCTCATTGAAATAAATAATTTTATGGACTAATAATTTTATAAAAGCAATAAGCCGTTGTGCATAACAACTCCCCTTACACAGTAAAATCCCCAGAGTTAAATCAGCTCTGCTCAGAGTACATATGGTCCCTCTTTAAATAGTGTTAAAGTAACACTTGAAGCAGAGTTACTTAAAGGATTAGTTCACTTTTAAATAAACTTTTCCTGATCATTTACTCACCCCCATGTCATCCAAGATGTCCATGTCTTTCTTTCTTCAGTCGAAAAGAAATTAAAGTTTTTGATGAAAACATTCCAGGATTTTTCTCCTTATAGTGGACTTCAATGGGCACCAAACAGTTGAAGGTCAAAATTAGTTTCACTGCAGCTTCAAATTGTTCAACACGATCCCAGATGAGAAATAAGGGTCTTATCTAGTGAAAACATTGAACATTGAAAATTATATAAGTTTTAACCATAAATGCTCATCTTCAGCTAGCTCTCTTCTTCTCCTCCATTAGAATTCCAGCAGTGTAGACGCTGCTAAGCGTAATACTGCCCTCCACAGGTCAAAGTTTGAACTAATTTTTATATGCAATATGCTAGTTCAATAGTATATAACAATTAGTTTAAACTTTGGCCTGTGGAGGGCAGTAATACGCTTAGCAATATCTACACTGCTGGAATTCTAATAGAGGAGAAGAAGAGAGCTAGCTGAAGATGAGCATTTATGGTTAAAACTTATATAATTTTCAATTTTTTTCAGAAAATGAGTGATGGTTTCACTAGATAAGACCCTTATTTCTCATCTGGGATCGTGTTGAACAATTTGAAGCTGCAATGAAACTAATTTTGACCTTCAACTGTTTGGTGCCCATTGAAGTCTACTATAAGGAGAAAAATCCTGGAATGTTTTCATCAAAAACTTTAATTTCTTTTCGACTGAAGAAAGAAAGACATGGACATCTTGGATGACATGGGGGTGAGTAAATTATCAGGAAAAGTTTATTTAAAAGTGAACTAATCCTTTAATGAGATAATTAAGCAATTAATAAGGCTGTGACTGAAGTCAGTTGTAGTTCTTGTATTTCTCTTTTCTTTAGTGATTTTGCTTGTTAACAGCAGGTGTTTATCACTAATGCACAATCATCACTTAATTAATTGCTTAATTATCTCATTAACTTTAACTCTGCTTTAGTGTTATTTTAACACTATTTAGAGAGGGACCATATGTACTCTGAGCAGAGTTGATTTAACTCTTAACCGTTCTCAATTCACTGTGTGTGGGGCTTATTGCTTTATTTTGTTGTTGTTTCTTTGACTAAATGTGCCGCGACCCACCGGTTGAGAAACGCTGGCCTCACACTCCTTCACTGTTAAGCATCACGCCATGATTGACCTTTAAGCGTTCTGGAGCTAAACTCACATCTAAAGTTTGTCATTCGCTCATTCTTCCCATCAGCTCTAGATTTGCTGTTTCACTTGCTAGTATCATTTTGTGCATGAGTCAGAGGTCCCTAGGTTTAGTTTCCAGCGTTCTTCACGATATTTCAGGAAGTTTTGTTTTGTCATTATGTAAAGCATCTTATTCCCCTGTTAAAACTGAGGTTAAGTGTTCAAGGACATCTAAATCATCAGTTTTCCATCATAAACATGAGTTTGCTTGTCACCTGTAGTTCTGGAGCTGTTGTCGTGCCTTCCTTCAGTCTGTGAACGGGTGTTTGTTTCTTCTTTTCTCAAAGACGTCTGAACAGGAACCAGCTTCACCAGCTTCCAGAGCTTCTGTTTCAGAAGAACGCGGCTCTGTCCAGACTGTAAGTCCCTGTTTTCTGCTGTTTTGTTGCTTGGTTTTAATGTAATTGGTATGATGTTTTGATGATTCCTGTTGCCTGATGCATTTGTGATTTAATTCACATTCACATTTAAGCATTTGGAAAATAAAATGTTTTAACCAGTTATTGTATTGCGAGAAACCAGCTTATTAATACCTGTGGTGTCACTCGACATTTACAAAAGCGCTTTCTGACGTTGCATGTATGACAGTGGGATTGTATTTTGAGTGATTTTGCTAGAAGGATGGATGATTTTTAAGCCATGTCTTTATTGTTCATGTATTAGGCCTAAAGTTAGATACAAGGAAGAGATTCTTTCTTTCTTTCTTTCTTAGTGTTGTTGTATTGTTATGAATGAATATTCTGAATTATTATGAATATACTGCTGGGTTTAATAATCATTATTCGTGATCATCATTGTCAAATTGCTTGAAATACTCTTTATAAAGATTCAAGACAGCAATCACTTTATGGCTGTAATTCACTCAATATATGTGCAAATTCATGTGCCGATCAAGGGGAATGATTGTATGTTTTCCATTTTCTAGTAACTAATATTTGTCTGGGCTGAGGCCTTAGATCACCAGAATAAGATATTTAATGTCTGATCTATCCAGAAATATCTATACACTATAAAAATGGAACATCATGTTCAATTAAACAATGCTGAAAGAAATTACCAAAGATTTACTTACTATTCTGAATTTCTAATTTCGAACTTGTAGGAAATAATGTATTTTGATGCAGTTTTACTATTGATTTTATACATTTTTTAGTTGTACTTGCATAGCACTGTTGGATTAATACACCTTTCAAAAGTTTGAGGGTCAGTAAGATTTGTTTATATTTTTGACTCTTCTGCTCACCAAGACTTATTTGATCAAATATTTGATATACAGTAAAAACAGTGAAATATTATAATTTAAAACAGCTGTTTTCTATGTGAATATATAGTAAAGTGTGATTTATTCCTGTGATCAAAGCTGAATTTTCAGCATCATTACTCCAGTCTTCAGTGTCACATGATCCTTCAGAAATCATTCTAATATGATGATTTGATGCTCAAGAAACATTTATGATTATTATCAATGTTGAAAACAGCTGTGCTGCTATAGATTTCTGTGGAAACTGTCACATTTAATTTTTTCAGGATTCTTTGATGAATAGAAAGTTTGAAATAGAATCTTTTGTAACATTATAAATGTCTTTACTGTAACTTTTGATCAATTTAATGTGTCCTTGATGAATAAAAGTGGCAATTTTTTGACCCCAGACTCCAAACTTTTGAACGGTAGTTTATATATTTTACATTAATCAGTATAGTGTGACAAAGATGATCAAAGACAGTCCAATCAGTGCATTAGACTTAAATTATGTCTTCATAAAACAACAAATATGTCAAAACATCAAGGAAAATTTTATTCCTCATATCAAAATATGATTCCCCCTTTAAAATGAGCAGTTAGTTGACTCTTGCCGTGTTTCATGTACCAAATGTTGAGGTTTGTGTGTGACTTTTTAAGCTGTTTTTGTCTTCATGCCGATAAGCATTTTGCTTTCCATGTGCACTTATAGAAAACATGAGATGATGCATATAATAGTTTAAAATCATGTAAATAGGGAACAATATGCATAGAAGACATCTTAATGTATGTTGTTAGACTTCATCTGAATTAGCAAATTTCAAGCCATTCACGTCAACTTGTAGGTTTAGTATAAATGAACCTTTTAAGTTGCCTTATTATAGACATTGGTTTGAAATTTCCAAAGAGAATCAAGTTGCTCTAATAGCGTTCATAGATCCGTGTCGATTTGCTGTATGGTGACAGCACTGTTTATGAGAGCGAGTTTGCTTGGATTTTTTTAATCAAAATCAGTTTCTGGAAGATCTTAATTTTCATCAAAGAGACGCTCTGCAGTCTGATCATCACGCTTTGTTCCTGTTTCCAGCCGTTCAAGGTGGATCTTTATGTTGTTGCTGTTTTTTAATGATTTACGCAACTGAGACTCCACAAACCCATCTGAGGGAAGCCAGAGAGACATTTTTAAAAACATGCTGAAATATTCAGAACGAGTGGGACGTGGAAATGAACAACAGGGAGAGAGAGAGAGAGATGAAAAGAGGACAAACACAGACAGAATTCTCCATGTATGTACAAGCGATTCTATATTTCGCTGTCATCCATTATTCATAGGCAGGAGAGGCTGTGTGAAATATTCACAATGAAGAGCCGTCAGCAGGAGTGACGTTTCAGCGTTTCAGAGAAGGAGACACAGCCTCCCTCTGGGCCCATGCTGCACAACCGGCTCTTTCTCATAATAACCTGCCCTGTTAAACACATACTTCCACAAATGATGGATTGATATGACATGCAGAAGTCATTACACCGTTTTCTGGAGAAAAAAAGTAAGCGATTGAGTATTGCTGGCAGTGCAGACATCTTTATTCAGCGAGAGGACGGCTCCATTTCCTACAAACCCGACAACTGGATTATTTTGAATAAATATTAATATCATATTTTGAAGTTTGAATTAAAATCAAACTTAAATATATAAATAAAAGCTTTAAAGCTCTTTGTGAATCTATATAAATTATTCATTAAATGAATTCAGTTTTATTTTAGCTGCCTTTTCAAAACATTTGTGGCAACTGTGATGGTTTTTCCTGCATTTTAAATGTGTTTAAAGAGGACCTATTATGCACAAAGTCTTGATTGTGTTTTTGTGCTCTACTAGAGCAGGTTTTCCTGCTTGAATGTTGATTATTTTCCTCATATTCTCCATTGTTGCAGCTCCTCTCTTCCCAGTCTGTCAGTAACGCTCTGTTTAGTTCCTGTCTCTATGAAGCCCCTCCTTCTGAAAAGCACACTGTGCTCTGATTGGTCGGCTGGAGCAGTGTGTTGTGATTGGTGTTTGGGAAATGTCCCGCCCCTTACCATAACCGCCAGTTTCAACACACTACTAACTAACTCAACCAGGCCCCGCCCCTTTATTCTGCGTATGAACTATTTAAATGAGGAATATTGTGAAGAAAACTCAATGGAGGCGTTTCAGGAGTTCAGAAGTATGGCAGGACAGTTGTTACAATGTATTGCCAAAGCATTGCAAGTAAATCTAGAACAGATGAAAATGATAAAAAGTGAGTTCCCTCACTAAAGCTGTTATCAGTCTTGTATCTTTGCATTTTTGTCTGATTTTCAAATACTTTTGCTCTAAATCAAAGTTTGCAATGTTGTGATTCTTCTCGAAGCTGGTTGGCTTGATTCATGGCTTATAACGCTTTAATGAAAAGTTTTAAAAAATCCCTATAGGAAAAATGAATGGAAAACATACAGAACCAAAGAAAGTGGGTGGGCTCTAATGCACATATTTACATTTATGCATTTGGCAGACGCTTTTATCCAAAGCGACTTACATTGCATTATACTATACATTTGTATCTGAGTATGTGCAATCCCTGGGATCGAACCCATGACCTTGGCATTGCTAATGCCATGCTCTAACCACTGAGCTACAGGAAAGTATTATTGAAAACATATTGTTTCTGAAGTCGGAGCAAATTATTGTTTCATTTTGGATAGAATCTCCTCCTACTTTCCTCATTGCTCTGTCTCTGGCTCTCTTTCACTGTACTCCCATATTTTGTTGTAGTTAAATCTGTTTTTATGACCAAATAACATTTAAGTTTACATTGCTTTTCTGTTGTTTCAGTCAAATAAGTCAGATAATTCTCTGTTAGTTAGTCATAAACTCTGGAACAAACCCTGACTTTACTGAGAACATTATCACTCTATAAAATGTTGGGTTAAAAACAACCCTAGTTGGGTTAAAAATGGACAAACCCAGCGATTGGGTTAAATGTTTGACCAGCGTGCTGGGCAGTTTTATTTAACTCAACTATTGTTTAAAAATGACTGTATGACTGGCTTAAAATGAACCAAAAATAGGTTGGAAATTAAAATAATATTGTCATAATTACTACAGGCAACAATAATAATCAAAAGGTGAACATTTATTTATAAGCAATTTAATAAATGTTTATTGTTTAATTATTATTCATTAAACTTATTAATAAATGTTCACTTATTAAACTTATTAATAAATGTTCATTTCCAACATACTTTGGGTTCATTTTAAGCAAGCAATACAGTCATTTTTTTAACATTTAACCCAATTGCGGGGTTTGTCCATTTTCAACCCAACTTGGGTTGTTTTTAACCCAGCGTTTTATAGAGTGTAGTATCAAGCGTTGTGAGACAGCTGAACCCGCTGGTTTTGAAACTCAGAGTTTGTTCAACACACTTTGTGCAACACTAGACAAAAAGTCAGCTTGTACAGTGTGATGCAAGTTTCCCTCAAAGCAGTCAGACCACAGAAAACAACAGCGTAAGACGAAAAACAAGGCCTTTTTTGGTGTGTTTGTGACGTCGTTTTGAAGTCAGCGTAATGGCTGTTAACATCTTTTCACGACTGATCAATCTAGTGTAGTTTTCAGTGGTGAAAGCATTCATATTACTGTCTTTGTGAGCAGGAGCATGTGGGAGGCTGGCAGCGACTACAGGTGAACCCTGCAGAGACGCACACAGCTTTCTCCGGCTGCGGGAATAACTGTGCCCTTGTTCTTGGCCCAGTTAGACAGGAAAGCAGTGGCTTTGACTCAATGCACCGCTTTCAATGTATGGCAGCAACTGAAGAACGAATGCTATTCTCCCAAACAGACAAATATTGTGATATAAGATGCTGTTCGTGCTGGAGCGCTCACATCCCCTGAAGCTGGGAGATGATGAAGAGTACGCGGAGGTTAGATTGTGTGCTATTCACACTCACGCCTGTTCATATAGAGCTGGAACGAGTCCAGGGGAAAGTTTCCACGGGCGACTGGCTTTCAGAAATGTCTAAAGGTAAAAGATACTTGAGAGACGATTGAGTCTGCCTTCTTGGCTGAGGCATGATGGGAGAAATCTCTTTAGTGCCTTGGATGAAATTATGGCAGGCTTCCAATTATAAAAATCATTCCTTCCGAGCGGCACAAAACACGTCTCTGTTTTACGCATTAGTATGTAGATCTGCGCCGATCGCAGAAAGCGTGTGTATGCGGTTTATCCATGGTGAGGTCTCGAGCAGGAGTGGGAATGGTATAGAAGGGTTTGTTAACAGCTCTATTAACTCTTTCCCCACCATTGACAAGATTTTCTGTCATTTATGACACAATGCTTCCGATTAGTTTTTCCGGCTTTTTTGTTGAACCCACGAAGAGGAAAGGACTGTGAAGCTTTGATGGACTCGATCTACTCCATCTGTGATCATCGTTCTGAATCCCATCCGGACAAATCACGATTTTCTCAGCTTTTTGTTGTTGCTGTTTGTCTTTTTATGAAACTTACACACATTCAAGTGTTAATAAGAAAGAATGCATGAAGCTTGAATAAAATGTTTTAAATGCATTCACTTCCTCAGGAACCCAGAACATGAATGCAATATTTGCATTTGCTTTTGTAGATTGACTAGAAGTAAGAATTGACTGACTTGACAGCTCTTTTTTGGCCGCAACTCTCGTCTACATTCAAGGGATGTTGTTTTGCATCTCAAATGAGCCAAGAGTGTCTCCGAACATATAAGCATCGTCACTGAGATGGGAATGGCCAAGGACAGCATATCGTCTTTGAATGCTTTTTTTCTACTTTTTGTGCATCAACCTATTCTTTGTGGAAGACATATTCCCATTTGAAATGAAGTGTAAACTGGATGTTTTATGAAGGACAGTTTCTGCATTGCCTAAAACTGTCCTTCATTCTCTTTCCCAACTCCTCTCTTCCTCAAACCAACCCCTAAAAACACACTCATGTTTGTTTCACTATATTAGTGAAGATATCTCATAGACTTACACAGATTATTGCTATCTCCTAAACATAACCCTCACAGAAACCTGTGCAAAAAACTAGATTTAAATCCAAACATGATTCATCAAATTTACATTTATTGAGGTCCTGCTCACTAGTCAAACAGGTTTCACTATATTAGTGAGGAATAGTCATGTTATTTTAGAAGTATATTCACACATTTTGAATACTTTTCTTTTGTTGAAACAATGGCCTTATTTATTGGTTGTTGTTAGTTTAATTGAATATTTACATTGCACTAATTTTGTTGATGATCTTATTACATTCACTGAGCCAAATTATGGACTTAATGGACATAATTTATAAAGTTTATTGCACCTTCATGCATTGAACTACTTTTTGTGTTGAAAAGCTAATGAAAATTTCTGTTTATACATTTTGTGGTTGATTGGATCAATTGTCAAAATATCATGATTGCACTACATGATTCTGAGCTTCTAGCAACTCTTTGAATAGTATAGATCTTAATGCATATAAATGTCCTAACTCTCATTAGAGTATTAATAGACTGTTAGTTTAGGCTTCAGGTTAGTAGAATAAGTTGACATGTAGTTGCAAAGTTACTTCTAGTCAGTAGAATGTTTGAAGTGGACCATGGAAAAAAGGTTATCCCCAAATGTCCATCAATTCCACCATATTGTTCAGAGAATGTCAGAAAAAAATATGCTTAAATCAACTAAAGTAGTTTAGAGTAAATGTTCAATTATCACGACAAACAAATACATAAATATTGGTACGAAGGTACATGTACAAGTACAATAGTTTTCATTCTGCACTATTTAGGGTCCAGCTGACATATGCATTAACTGTGTTGACATGCCTTTTCTGGATCAGCACAGCTTCTGTATATCCATATACAGACAATAAACTGAAGGCTGAGATCCGGCCGAGCCGGAACGGGAATGTACATGTAGTGCGTATACGTGTATACGGTGTTGCAACAGTTCTGTTTGTCCAAGTGCACACTTGATGACTGGACTCCATGAGATGTTGCAGTTGTTGTTTGTGTTTGTCATGAGACTACGCTATAGGTAAGAGCCTTCAGGACAACATATTTCTACATTTTCTAGACCTAATATTCTCCTCCATCAATCCAATTAGGATCTCTCCATTTGTCATATTCAAATCTCCATCATTCCATGGGGTTGAGGTCAGTTTCAGGCTCCCAGGGATATTCATGAATAAGGAATGACTATTGCTTTTCAATGACATGTATGGTGAATGGTACAATAAGTTGTTAAGGGATAGTTAGCTTCTCACTGTGAAGTTGTTGCCGCTTGAATTTGTTGGTCTCGTTTGGGTCTTTCGGAAGTTTGTGTTGAAATTGCCCAGATTTTTAGAAGAATAAAGGGTTGCTTATCTTGCTGTGAAGGAGTCGTGCTGTCCATTTCATCTCAAGCAGAAAAAAGATTTATCAACTGGTTAATTTGCATAGACGACTCTGTGATTTGCCATAATTGGTCTCTGAGCAGTCGTATTCTTGCTTCAGTTCAAAAATCTTCTTTCAGTTGATGTCCAATCTGTATTAAATCATCAAGATTTTAAACACGGCCCCTTAACTCACTGGGCAGATGTTTTTCAAGATCATCTTCTTGTCTAAAGTCAGCTGACATGGAGTTGCAAAGTTATAGTTTTGCTAACATTCCCATTAAAGGGGACATATCATGAAAATCTGACTTTTTCCATGTTTAAGTGCTATAATTGTGTCCCAGTTGCATCTACCAACCCAGAAAATGTGAAAAAGGACAACCCAGTAACTTAGTTTTGGCAAGCCTTTCTCTGCAAGCATGTGAAAAAACGAGTTGCTCAGATTTCACTCCCCTGGTGACGAAGGATGGGGATCTTATTATAATATTACTGCTCCTTAATCTGCACGTTTCCATCCACGGTGCCACCATTGTGTTTACGCAAGCGACAACGGTGTACCAGTTCTAACGCCATGGCAAAAGTTCGAGCAAAGCATGCTAACTGTTTAGGCCATGTTGGGCTGCTTTAGAGAAGAGGAAGAGTTGTTGTAGTAGAGTGTTGTTGACATGCCGTCATTTTACGCCGGACTGCTTCACAAACGAGGGTCAATTCAACACAAAAGATGAACATGACGGCACATGCTAGTGGATGAGTTGAATCAACTCCACAGCAACTACATAAATTTATCCACTAACCATTCAGAAACGTCCAGTTTCATTCTAAAAGTTGTAACTTCTTCCTGAGTCTCTCCATCAGTGTCGACTCCGGTTTGAACAATGTAAGGATGAACACCGTTACTGACAATCCCCACATTCTGGGGACACCAGAGACTTATATTACATGTATTACTTGTGAAAGGGGCATTATAGGACCCCTTTAAGTTCTGAAAACTGAAAGGGGTCCTATAATGTTCTGAATTTCTGAATGTTCTCTGAATGTTCAAAACATCCAGTTTATTAAATGTTTTAAAAACTTTCTTAGTTGTACAAAGGTTAAGGGAACATTCCATTTTGCAAACATTATGGGAACGTTACTTTTGAATGTTCTCTCAACGTTCCGAAACAAGTAGTAACATTTAAAAAAAAATTATAAAAAAAGCTGAAACATTTCAGGAAAAAAGTTCCATGAGCAATGTATAAATAACGATTTGAGAACATTATTAAAGGCCAGATAAGTTTGAACAAACATTTATTTAATGTTAAAAAAATATTTCTTCATAACATCTATGTTCTGAGAACATTCCCTGTTAGACACCTCTGAACTGTTTCTGAAGTCAGGACTATTCAAATTGAAAGATTTGGTTGTTCTGCAAACGTTATTAATAATGCATAAAGCATGATTTCAAACAACCTTTAGTAAGAACTACTTTAAAACAAACGTGTATTTCTGTTGCAGGTGTAAAACATTGGAACTCTTTGGAAGGAGATTAAAAAAAATTGTTCAAACATTTTACAATTTAAGCATAAATGCAAACAAAAAATGGTGAAATTTTATGAAAATGTTTAGAAAATGATTGTGTACATGATTGTGTATATTAGGCTATTGTAATTGCTTTTTGCCATCTGTATTTTTGTTACTTTTTCTTTGAAATAAGATTGGGGTAGGTTAAATAAGAATTTGTTCTTCATCCTACTCCTGAGTTTGCACTGAACGTTTAATGTATGTAATTATTTTGAAAGTTATTATTATTTTTTGATGAATTTGTGCAAGCGCAAATAAAGTAAAGTAAAGTAGTAAAGTTAATTTTTCAAGTATATTTCATGCCACATGCTTCTGTATATAGTTTATATATATGCTGTTAGAAAAGTGAAATAGCATAAATCACAAGTGCTATTCTTCAAGAAAAGGTTATGAAGTAATTGTTGAGCGGCATACTATACAGATGGATCTGAAGAAATGAAGACGTGTAGAGGAGAACCCAGGGGCTTTTTCAGAGGGTTAGATCTGTAAGAGCTTTCCCTTCTGCTTGTGTTTCGAAGTCAGAGCAATGCCACCTCTTGTCTAAGTGAAAGAGCCTGGCCTTTCCTCGCACCATGGGCTTTCCCAGGCTGCCATTGTACTCGGTCTCCAAGTGATAGGCCTTGCAATGTCACCAAGGAGATCGGGGACCTGCATGTTTGATTTTGGGTCAGGCGTGATAAAGAATGGCACAATGGGGCCTGGCATGTCCTGAAACTCCTCTGCCATTTAGTAGCCCATTCTTCCCCCTCTCGCGTCCTTCAAGGCCTTTATTATGAAGACTAGCAAAGAGCGTCAAACTAGAAGAAGATCGGTTAGACCACCACAATCATGCAGAGTGCATGAGTAACACTTTACAAAAGGTTTCATTAGTTAATGCATTACAAATGCAAAATGCTTAGACCTCAAACCAGATTTATGAAAGCACAAAATTTATTTGTAATCAATATATATCACTTTGTGATATACAGCGATGATGCCGATCATTATTATTCTGTTCTGTGTGCATCCTTTATGTTTCCAACCAAACGAGCACAAACACTCAAGGCTAAACAGTAACAGAGCCCTTTATAATCACGTTTTGGCCTTGGTTCAACATCTCGAGACCTTACAGCTTCCAGAAACAATGCAAGTAATGAGTGATCTGGTTTGAGAAACGTCATTGTTAAACTCTGTGCAATGTTAGTTCAGATGACCTTTAAGAGTGTCGCTGTAAACGTCATATAAATTACCGTTTCGGCTCGGCCGGATCTCGGCCTTCAGTTTATTGTCTGTATATGGATATACAGAAGCTGTGCTGGTCCAGAAAAGGCATGTCAACACAGTTCATGCGTACGTCAGCTGGACCCTAAATAGTGCAAAAGGAAACTATTTTACACATACATGTGCCTTTGTATGAAATCTTGGCCAATATTTATGTATTATGTATTATAAAATATAAATATATTTACTCTGGACTACTTTAGTTGATATAAGCATATTTTATTCTGACATTCTCTGAGCAAAATGGTGGAATTGATGGACATTTGGGGATAAACCCCTGTTTCAATGGTCCACTTTAGACATTTACTGACTAGAAGTAACTTGTCAACTACATGTCTATAGACCCCTTTGGAGCAGATGTCACAGTTACGTCACTTGCAGCTGCGCGCGCATAGTGGTTGCAGAAAAATAGCGGTAGCAATTGGAGGAAAATGTGCAAAATCCACAGAATAAGAGAAAAATGTTTTGTTGTGCCTCTGGATGTTGGAATCAGAATGCAAAAAAATATAGTCTTCACTTTTAAAGAAAACCATCGTTGAAAACGTCCTTTGAAGCTAAACGGAGATGTTTCACAGGCTGGACTGATGACACCTGCAAGGATAGTTTACTATTAAAGCAGGAATTTGATATAAACAGTAAGTCTACATAATATTCACATATGCAGTTCAGAAGACATTTACATTTATGCATTTGGCAGACGCTTTTATCCAAAGCGACTTACATTGCATTATACTATACAACTCATGCATACATAGCAGTTACAGCATGAAATCATATTTAAATCTATAACATTTTACATAGATAACTTTTAAACATAGTCTATAAAATTTTTATTTCACAATTCTGACTTTTTTTCTTGCATTTGCGTGTTTATTCCCCCCAGTTCGGACTTTATAACTCGCAATTGTGAGTTTATTTCACAATTCTGAAGGGAAAAAAGTCAGAATTGCAGGATAAATTGCAATTCAGAAAAGAGTATATCTCACAATTCTGTTTTTCTTTGTAAGAAATGTGAGATATAAACTCAGATTTGCGAGAAATAAAAGTCAGAATTGTGAGATATAAACTCGAAATTAACTTTTTTTATTCTTTTATTTCGTGGCTTCCATAGACCGCTACTGCTCACTGTCATTTTCTGCAACCAGGTAGGCTCCGCCCACAAAAAAACATCATCGCTGTTTGCAAACACCAAATTGGTCTATTAGCAGTCATTAGAGTATTAGTAGACTGTCTGCTTAATATCTACCAACACTTTATTTTGATGCTCCCAACAGACATTCTACTGACTATAAGTAACTTACGTCAACTTATTCCACTAACCCCATTAGATCAGTATACCTATCATGTGGCACTGTGGAGCAGCTTTTGTTTTAATTGGTGTTTTTTGTACAAAGGCTTTTCATTGATCAAAATGCGTCAATGTGACTTAAGAAGTGTCTTTTGAAAGAAGTGTTTATTGATTTAAGATGCTCATAATGGACTTACGGTCCATTGTGTTCCACGGCTCTTGGTAATTTACAGACACTTCTGCATGCAACCTAGATTACAGTGCTTTTGGGAAACGCTCCATCAGTGTTGGGTAAGTTACTCTAAAAATGAATAATTACAAGCTACTAATTACATCTTCAGCAGCATAATTAGATTACTGTACTAATTACTCTCTCTAAAAAGAACTAATTACTTTATGAATCCCATATCAATCTCGACCAGTTGAACAACACAAGGATAGACACGAAACTGCTCTTTTAATCCTTTCAAATAAACAATATAAAATGTTAGTTAATGTTATTGCATTGGACTAAAACTTACTGACGTTGCCCATACAGGATATAACAACATCCCAGATTTTTTGGGATACTTTTTGTACTTTTTGGGGGATTTTTTTCCCACCTTGTTACACTTGTTCCAGGTCAAAAATAACCAGCCTCAGAAAATAGCTTATAAAACTCTTGTTATGCTATTTTATCAACAAATATTGGATTCAATCTTTTTGCCATCTGAAACTGATTGTTCGTAGGCCTCATTAATCTGAGCCTGTGTTGCATAAGGTAAAGGGGAGGCAGCTTTATAGTTTTTCAATGAGAGTGATGATCTTTGTGCTGGAAAATATACTATATCTACTCTCAACACCGACCCTAATCAAATCCTTAGCCAGTTTATATATACAGGAACATTGTTTAACAGGCTTCATTATTACTTTATAACAAAACTGTATAGCATTATTGAACAGTTTAATAATAAAATGCCTTTAAAAAACGGACAAAAGAAGGAACACAAGGAGGAATCAGGAAAAGTTGTGCCTTGTTTGAGTTCAAGAAGTGGCTTTTGTTTTGTTCTCGTCAAAATCGTCGTTCTTTAACTCTAATGTCTTTTGCGTGAACTCTCCCTCCACTCTGACAGTGTGACATCTGTGTAGAATATGCTGGTCTGTGAACGGCTGCTCCGTTCATTTTGGATATGTTACAAAAACGTGTGATGCAGAGGAACATCCTGCCATCAAAGTATTACAGTTGAGGGGTTTTATATTCTCCACTCCATTATGTACAGAAAATATGCTCCTCAACTTTGAGTTACTCCCTGTGTGAAATGAAGCTGTTCTACAGATGTTACTTATGTGCACAAACCAGGTCAAAATAAATGCTTACGACTTTCATGACATTCAGACGTTCGTTTTCTGTTGCTCTTTGGACTTGCTTATTATCCTGAAGTCTGTTCACTTCATCTAGTCTGTCACATGCATTTAATTTTGTGCAATCAGTTCTATTTCTCAGAGTGAAAACAATAGCGGTCCTGGGACAGAACCTTGAGGGACACCATACATGACACGTGTTTCCCCAAATAGTTTAAATGTGTGTTTGTTAATAAACATCACTGTAGATCAAAGATACTTGTATGAACACAAGGATTATGTTTATTCCTTCAGCCAGTGTTTATTTCTGTGTCAGTTTCATTCAGGCAAAGAATATTTAAACAATGATCTGGAAAGATTGAAAGAATATCTGAACTAAGCCAAATGTTTAAAAGTGTTAAGGTCAAATGAGTTGTTAAGCTGTTAAGGTCATTACAGATTCACAGCTTGTGAGAACAAATGGCTTCAGTATAAAGTAACTGCTGAACAATAAATAGATCTACTAAGATCTGCTAAATATTACAAATTTGAACAGTTCTCCAGGAAATGTAGGATATTTCCGTCGTATGAATTGATGTTCTCACACATCAACGTTTCACAACGTTCTTAATGATTAGGCAAAAACATATATTAATGTGTATCCAAAAATACAGGTTGAAGGTTTGAGAAATAAAGTAATACAATTTAGTGTACTGATTAGACTGTATAGAGACACACATTTAGTCACAAAAAGCTTTCTGGCAATTTATACTGTTCCTATGTGCAGTTTTTTGTAAAAAAAATAAATGTTACTACACTAGTATGGAAAATAAAAGAATAAAAAATGGATATCTTTGAATTTCATGTCACTAACCTGTCTAACTCAAGCAAGTTCAGGAATTATTTAATCCTCAAAAGTGCTCTCGGTATCTAACTGGTGCCTTGTAAATGTGACTTTGGCTGCGTTCTTGCACAGGCGTTCGCATTCTGGTGAAGTCTTGGGTTTGCCGTTTGTCATTTTAGATTACAGAATGATGTTCTTTAGATTTCAGAATGATGTGCCCTCGGTGCACACTGATAAACTCTCCAAAGTTGCATGAAGCCAGTTAAAATCTGTTCATCATATAAAGCAATTGTGTCTCTTCAGAAGACTTCGAATAAACCGTTCAATTCATTTGAATTTATTTTACGATCTTTTATGAACTTTTTAAAGTTTGAAAGTGTTGTTTTCCTTTACTTTCAATGAACAAAAATGATGAGAGAATATTAAAAATATCTTTATTCATAGTCTGAAGACGAACGAAAGACTTGTGGGTTTGGAAGGGCATTAGGTTGAGTAACTGATGACAGAATTTACATTTTTGCATGAAATATCCCTTCAAGTATTCTTCCCATCTCAATAATGGAAATCACAACACATCACTGATTCTGCAAAGATAAGTGACTTGCAGAGAAGTGGAGTCACGGTGGCAATGTGGTTTTTGGAGTTTCTGTCGCTCATCTACACCGAGAGGCGGATGAAGCTTCTGTTAATAAATAAAGTGTGTTTGGAAATGAGAGCAGCTCTCTGTAGGTTTGCTTTGAGACTGGCTAATCTAGGGCTGCATCAGTGGATGCTGGAGAAGTGATAGAACTGGAGGTGATTTCACACCAATATTATTGATCTCTTATTTATGGAAGCTTTTCTGCCACGGAATGAAAATGGTAAAAATGGTAATTGTGACTTTATATATCACAATTCTGAGATATGAACTCAGAAATGTGAGAAAGTCTAAATTGCGAGATGTAAACTCGGAATTGCAAGAAAATAGTCACAATTTTTATAAACTCATAATTGTAAAAAAAAAGTCAGAATTGTGAGAAGTCTGAATTGCTAGATATAGATTCAGAATTGTGAGATATAAATTCACAGTTGCGAGAAAAAAGTCTGGATTGCGACAAACAGAATTGAGGAAAAAAAAGTCAGAATTGCAACATAAACTCAGAATTGCGAGAAAAAAAGACAGAATTGCAAGACATTAATTTAGAATTGCGAGAAAAAATCTGAATTGTGACAAACAGAATTGTGAGGAAAAAAGTCAGAATTGCGGCAAATTACAATTGTGAGAAAAAAGTCAGAATTGCGGCAAACAGAATAGTGAGAAAAAAAGTCAGAATTGTGACAAACTTGCAATTGCGATAAAATATCTGAATTGTAACAAACTCTCAATTGTGAGAAAAAAGCCAGAATTTCGACATATAAACTCAGAATTGTGTGAAAAAAGTCAGAATTGCAAGATATTAATTTAGAATTGCGAGAAAAAAATCGGAACTGCGACAAACTCGCAATTGCGATTAAAAAAAGTGAATTGTGACATATAAACAGAATTGTGAGAAAAAAGTCAGGATTGTGAGATATTAATTTAGAATTGCGAGAAAAACTTCTGAATTGTGACAAACTCGCAATTGTGAGAAAAAGTCAGAATTCCAAGACATTAATTTAGAATTGCGAGAAAAAATATCTGAATTGTGACAAACAGAATTGTGAGAAAAAAAGTCTGAATTGCGACAAACTTGCAATTGCGATAAAATGTCTGAATTGTAACAAACTCTCAATTGTGTGAAAAAGTCAGAATTGTGAGAAAAGTCAGAATTGCAAGATATTAATTTAGAATTGCAAGAAAAACTTCTGAATTGTGACAAACTCGCAATTGTGAGAAAAAAGTCTGAATTACGAAATAAATTTGCAATTGTGAAAAAATGTCTGAATTATGACAAACTCAGAATTGTGAGAAAAAAGAATTGCAAGATGTAAACTCGGAATTGTGGTGAAAAATAATCAGAACTGTGAGATGAAGTCGCAATTACCTTTTTTGATTATTATTTTTTTAATTCTGTGGTGGAAAAAAGCTTCCATACTCATTTCCCCTCCCACTGTTTGTGTTTCTTATGCTTTATGCACAGCACTCGACTCATAAAAGCAAATACTGCGATGAGAAATAAGAAAAGTAGGCAACCAAATAGAGAACTTACTTGCGTCTCATGTGCAAAACAAATATTAAAAACGTCTCTGTGAATCATTGCATGTTTAGCCGTGCGTTTGGGAATGACCATTGTGCTGCAGTTTCCCCTCTGCAGACACATCAGCGATTCTGCCCTACTTCTGAAGTGTTAAAGAGAGGACAAGGACATGAGTTTGCTCCTAATGTTCCACTTCTCTGAAAGTCTTTACAGACTTAACCTTGATCAAACCGCCAACATGCTCCAGTGATATTAATTACACAGAAAGGAAAGTCTTAAAATATTTAGAGACTCTGTTTGGAGCATCAAGATCTGAGGAATTCCAGCGAGACACAACAACCAGATGACCAAAGAGAATGGTGAATGTTGCTGTCACGGCTGGGCTGATCCACGTCTCGCTTACACACAGTAAACTGGCTGCATTAGAGTCCAAACGGAGACTGCCTTGATGGTGTATATCATGTGACTGACTGTCTGACGATATCCAGACACTCAGTTTTGCCCTGTATAGCAGAGCTCACATGAGCAGATTGCATTATCATTGACTTTTGATGTAATTGCGTGGCCGTTTTCAGTGTAGTAGTGCTTAAATGCTGTTATTTCTGCTTTTCCACTAATGGCACCTTCTATTGTCTGAGCTCTACTTCAGACACCATCCGACTCTCACTGGATTTGACCATTTTCACCACAAAACAGCCTAATTCGTATTCAGAAAGACCGTCCGCAGTTCAAAAGATACGGGAAACAAAGAATCAGTGAAGTGTGTGTTATGGTGCATTAACCTGTATGCTTTTATATGTTCATGTGAGTGCAAGAATGTGTGCATTAATGGGAGACGAGATAACACATTCTCAAAATTGTCTCCACGTCTACCCTCCAATTATTCCATTTTACCCATCCCATGCTGCTCGGTAACCCATTGCCTTGTCGCCCTTTCATTCGCCTTTGCAAACATTGAAAGCTAAAGAGGAAAAAGCCAAATCCATGAGCAAATATTAGCCAAGCGACACAAAGGCATTCCAGAGCGGCTTGTTGTCCTCTCGCTCCCTGACTCATCCTTAACCTCTCGTAGGGCTTCTCTCTCTCTCTCTCTCTCTCTTGCGTGTGAAGCACTGTTACCTTATTTAAACCTTGTCCATCACACCATCTAAAAACATTGCAAACTATTCTAAGTGTTCATACATCTGAAAAGCAGATTCACTACTTCTAAATGCAGCCCAGGCTCATTGTAGCGACATTTCAGCAAAATATCACGTTACGTATTGCACGTTTTGTGACACTTTCAAAGTGAAATGCCCATTTATTTCTGAAACAGATGAACGTGATCTGGCATCCATAACATGTTTTACGTAATGCAGCAGTTCAGACATTAAATGTCTGGTGACTTAAAATACATATATAATAAAAATGAGGCAGTAATAATTGGTTTACTGTACATAAAGTATCAAAAGCAAGTAATTTTATGGTTTTATTGAGCAACACTGTTAAAATACTTAATGTAATATACATAATATAAACATAATCAACTTATGTACATGATGTATTATAACAAATGCCTGCAGAGGGCGCCAGCGGCCTGGTGATTGTTGTTATTACACTTTACAGCAGAAATCCTTTTTTTTAATATTGGCCAAACAACATTTAATTCAAATGTTCACTTAATCTTTAATATTTGGCCACTTCTTTATGATAGAAATGCTGCAGCCACTGTAATGTCTTGAACAAGAACACGTGGACATCAAAACATACAAACTCAGAGCGAGGGTTTTAACTTTTATTTTAAAATCGCCATGAACAGTTTGCATATTTAGAAAGATATTCTTCTGTGTGAGTGTAGGTTTATAAATGATAGCACTGTGCTATGCTGTATTATGATTTTTAAATTGTTTTAGTATATTGTGCAGCCTTAGAAAATGATCTAGTCATGCGGTTCATGGATTCTCGTTTGTGGAAAGCGTCATTTCCGGCATTTAATTGAACCCAAACAGCCCTTCACTAATCATCTTATAATTAATGTCACTTCAGTTCTACTTTCTGAGTATGAATTGTAATATGCAGTAAAAGACAGAACAATATATAATGCAAGCACAAACTTCACAAACGTTTTTTCACAAACTCAACTTTTTTTCCTGTGGAAATAATTTCTTTATGCCTTAAAATAGCTTGAATGTAACTCTACACCCTTCATTTAGTATACACGGAACTATGAATATGCTAATTAGCCCCGCCTTCCCTGAAAATAAATTTATGTAGTTGCTGTGGAGTTGATTCAACTCATCCACTAGCATGTGCCGTCATGTCAATCTTTTGTGCAAATCCAGCGTTGAATTGACCCTCGTTTGTGAAGCAGTCTGGCGTAAAATGACGGCATGGCAACAACACTCTACACAGCAAAATCAACTCTGCTCAGAGTACATATGGTCCCTCTCTAAATAGTGTTAAAGTAACACTGAAGCAGAGTTAAAGTTAATGAGTTAATTAAGCAATTAATAAGGCTGTGACTTAAGTCACTTGTAGTTCTTGTGTTTTTTCTTATTTCTTCAGTGATTCTGCTTGTTAACAGCAGGTGTTCATCACTAATGCGCAATCATTACTGTAGTCCTTAAAAAGTGAACTTTGAGCGTCATAACTTTGCAGATGTTGTTTATGCTCAAACAGCAACATTACACACTAACTGAAGTTAAAACAGTGAAATCATAATCAGCCACCCCTTTAAAGCATATTAAAAACAACACATAGTCATATAAACAACATTTAAAACTTGATTTTCACAACAGGGGGACTCAATCAATATTATCCCCCTGTAATCACAGTTTGCATGAGAAGTAATGGAAGTTGTTGGTGTTTTACTACCTCTAACTTTTTGGAGTTTTGCAAAGATGTAGGTAGAGGCTTGTTTTTCCAATGCCTGTGTTGTCTAAACGTCATTGTAACTTCTGACAGGGAATGTTTTAGTATAGTAGATGAGCAAAGACTCTATCAACCAGTGGTTGTACTCTTGGGAAGGGGGCTGTACCCTTGACACATTTACACAGCAGTTTTCACATAACTCCTGTGAAGAAATGTCCAACCCAGGAGCAGCGCTGCCATTGTGCAGCAGACGCGTAACCCTGATCAAACCGCCCCTCTTTATTTAGTCTGTCACCCTTGGCCTGGGGTCTAAATGCCGTTCCCATCGCTGTCAGGGGCTGAAGATGGATTGGTCCGACTGGGCCCCCCTGGAGCCGTGTTTGCCTGAGGAAGTCCTGAGGTGCAGAGGTCAGTGTGGTGGACGGCGGGGGGCGCAGATGATGTCCACGCTTTATTGAGAGCTCTTGCTGCCTATTCACACACCAGCATGGCTTCCCAAAGAGGGAAGGTTGTAAATGCCTCAGAAGAAACAAAGATAACCCGACACCCATCCCCGCTGGCAGGGGCTCAGTGAGATTGGATTGTATTGATTGTGTTGTGAGCTGAAGCCCTGCAGACATGAGCTGTGATTGCTGCTGTCTCTGCTGACGCTGGTCCTCGCTTTCAAATCCATTTCTATAATGTAACAAAAATGTTTCTGAACTCAGTGTGAATCTATACAGAACTCTAGGATTCTTGGCTCAATTTTAAAGAACCTTTTATGCCAAAAAGGCTCTATATAAGGAGATATGTAACGGATTGTGATTATTTTCTTCGCTTCAATGGTTGAAATGACTTGATCTCTTCAGTAATATTTCATGTTAAAAGAGAGACTGAGAATGAGACTCTTGTTTTCGCAGAAATCTTCCTCGTCTCATTCTGTGAATTCATCTTTATAGACACAGATGCGAACTGGGACTGAAATACATTCATTTTTGTTGTTAGATTTCGATCCTCTTGCAAATCATTAGTCCTTTCGCATATCTGCCGTTCTAAAGATCTCAATATATATATATATATTCGCAAAGTCAAATTTTATTTAAAGAGCACAAATTTTACATAATCGTAATAATAATTTTAATTTTAATTTAATTTTTAGTCATTTAATTATGTGCTTTTGTCTTTCTTTTTTTAAATTGCTATATAGGTTTAATTTATTTTTGTTTCAGTTTTAGTTAACAATAATAACCCATATATATATATATATAGTTTTATTAATATTATTAATAGCTTTTATTTTTAGATTTTTAGTTTTCGTGGTAATTTTACTTAAATTTTTAGTAATTTTATTATGTGCTTTTGGCATTTTATTAGTTGTTTTTAATATTGCTAAATATTTAGGTTTAATTTTTATTTTAGTTTTAGGGTTTTTTTTTTATTTCCAGTTAATAATTTTAGTGCTTGAACTTAAACTTATTTCAGTTTATTGCCAAGGCAACATTTCTAATTTACATTTTTCAAATAATATTTATATTTAATTTTATTTCAGCTTTATTTCAATTAACTGAAATGTCTTTATTAGTTTTAATTTACGATAATAAATCTGACATATGTATATGTGCATATATATATATATATACAGATATATACTGATATATATCTTAAATGTTTTTATATAGTTTCATATTTTTATTGTATTATTGTATTATTATGTGTCTTGTTGTAGTATTTATATGTTTGTATATATATATATGTATAGGGAGGATGAGGTTTCTGAGAGAAGAGAGAGGTTTGGTTTTCTGCAGGATACTGTGGGAGTTTGGAAGTATGAAAACATTAACATTGCTGAAAAAAGTGATCATGAAAGACTCTCACATACTGACTCCTGTCTGTTCCTGCTCCATTGTTCCTGACTACACACACACACACACACACACACAGTTCCAGCTGGGTACCTTGGTCTCCTAGCAACCTTCACCTCAGTAATTTGACTGGCGGCACCTACGGTGAGGAATCATTGATTCACAAAGCCTCAGGACATTTATATTACACCCGCAGAAACAGACGCAGAGACGAGACCTTTAGATTTCTGTGGGCCATGAATAAATCGCTGCTGTATTTCAGGCCGACATCACATTATTTGCTTGGCTGTATGTCAACATGAGCGAAAGATAATAGTGCCGTTCGTTAGCGGGTGTAACGATACAGTCATGTCACGATTCAGTTAGATACATGATTCCTTACTGTCATGATACTTTAAACAAAGACAAAATAGGGTTAAAATGGCATTTTTTTAAATATTACTTCTAGGACATATGATAAACAGTTAATAAAAAGTACTGTTCATTAAAATGCAAAATGTGGTATTACATTATGAATGGACTTGAATAGGCTTCCCCATGAACAAATATTCATAATTCTGCTTAGCTAAAAAATTAGTTATGTTCGACACATATGCCTACACACCATTAAAACCATTTAAAGGATTAGTTCACTTCAGAATTAAAATTCCCTGATAATTTACTCACCCCATGTCATCCAAGATGTTTATGTCTTTCTTTCTTCAGTCGAAAAGAAATGAAGGTTTTTGAGGAAAACATTCCAGGATTTTTCTCCATATAGTGGACTTCACTGGGGTTCAACGGGTTGAAGGTCCAAATGTCAGTTTCAGTGCAGCTTCAGAGAGCTCTACATGATCCCAGACGAGGAATGAGAGTCTAATCTAGAGAAACCATCGGCCATTTTCTTAAAAAAATAAAAATTATATACTTTTTAACCACAAATGCTCGTCTTGCACTGCTTTGCGATGCGCCACGCATTATGTAATCATGTTGGAAAGGTCACGTGTGATGTAGGTGGAAGTACCGCGGTAGGGCGAAAAACTTCATTGTGCTCTGATTGGTTGGCTGGAGCAGTGACTCGTGAATGTCAGCAATTTACTCATCTGTATTTTAGTTATTAAAAATTTATTATTAAAAAGTTAGTTATTAAAATAAATATTATTGGTCTATTACATGTTTATTTCATGGTAACCCACCAGTCACCAATTATCATAATACAATATTGGATAACATTTTATTTGGTAACACTTCATTTTAAGGTGACATACAGTATGTCACATAAGTGAGTACACCCCTCACATTTTTGTAAATATTTTATTATATCTTTTCATGTGACAACACTGAAGAAATGACACTTTGCTACGGTGTAAAGTAGTGAGTGTACAGCTTGTATAACAGTGCAAATTTACTGTCCCTTCAAAATAACTCATCACACAGCCATTAATGTCTAAACCGCTGGCCACAAAAGTGAGTACACCCCTAAGTGAAAATGTCCAAATTGGGCCCAAAGTGTCAATATTTCGTGTGGCCACCATTATTTTCCAACTCTGCCTTAACGCTCTTCACCAGAGCTGCAAAGGTTGCCACCGGAGTCCTCTTCCACTCCTCCATGACGACATCACGGAGCTGGTGGATGTTATAGACCTTGTGCTCCTCCACCTTCCATTTGAGGATGCCCCACAGATGCTCAATAGGGTTTAGGTACCCTCAGCTTCTTTAGCAAGGCAGTGGTCGTCTTGGAGCTGTGTTTGGGGTCGTTATCATGTTGGAATACTGCGCTGCGGCCCAGTCTCTGAGGGGGGAGGATCATGCTCTGCTTCAGTATGTCACAGTACATTTTGGCATTCATGGTTCCCTCAATGAACTGTTGCTCCCCAGTGCCGGCAGCACATGCAGCCCCAGACCATGACACTCCCACCACCATGCTTGACTGTAGGCAAGACACACTTGTCTTTGTACTCCTCACCTGGTTGCCGCCACACACGCTTGACACCATCTGAACCAAATACGTTTATCTTGGTCTCATCAGACCACAGGACATGGTTCCAGTAATCCATGTTCTTAGTCTGCTTGTCTTCAGCAAACTGTTTGCAGGCTTTATCGTGCATCATCTTTAGAAGAGGCTTCCTTCTGGGACGACAGCAATGCAGACCAATTTGATGCAGTGTGTGGCGTATGGTCTGAGCACTGACAGGCTGACCCCCCACCCCTTCAACCTCTGCAGCAATGCTGGCAGCACTCATGTGTCTATTTCCCAAACACAACCTCTGGATATGACGCTGAGCACGTGCACTCAACTTCTTTGGTCGACCATGGCGAGGCCTGTTCTGAGTGGAACCTGTCCTGTTAAACCGCTGTATGGTCTTGGCCACCATGCTGCAGCTCAGTTTCAGGGTCTTGCCAATCTTCTGATAGCCTATGCCATCTTTATGCAGAGCAACAATTCTTTTTTTCAGATACTCAGAGGGTTCTTTGCCATGAGGTGCCATGTTGAACTTCCAGTGACCAGTATGAGAGAGAGCGATAACACCAAATTTAACACACCTGCTCCCCGTTCACACCTGAGACCTTGTAACACTAACGAGTCACATGACACCGTGGAGAGAAAGTGGCTAATTGGGCCCAATTTGGACATTTTCACTTAGGGGTGTACTCAATTTCGTGTCCAGCGGTTTAGACATTAATGGCTGTGTGTTGAGTTATTATGAGGGGACAGCAAATTTACACTGTTATACAAGCTGTACACTCACTACTTTACATTGTAACAAAGTGTCATTTCTTCAGTGTTGTCACATGAAAAGATATAATAAAATATTTACAAAAATGGGAGGGGTGTACTCACTTCTGTGACATACTTATAACTTATAATGTACTATACTATACTTATAACCCTAATCTTAACCCTATAGCAAGTGCATTAATTAACATTATTTAAGCATATAATTACACTATAACAAGGACACCTAAAAATACACTGTAACTCAATATTACTGCCACAGGATCAGTTTCACAGTTTACCTGAAACCCAACGGTCTTCGTAAGTTGTGTTTGTGGTGATGACATCACTGAAAATGATGGTGTCCTCTGTCATCTAAAGATAACGGCCTGTGAAGCTTTATGAACCGATAAAGAGCCAATCACTGGCCTCTGACCGCAATCCACCCGACTCATTACCCATGGTGCACTGCAAGCCTAGAAAGAGACGGGCTCGCTGTGTGTGTGTGTGTGTGTGTGTTTCACAGAAGCCTTCTATCTATATTTATTTATTTAGTCCTCATGCTCTCCTCTCTGCTCCCTAAAGTGTGTCAGAAGAGTGACACACATAATAGCCCACATACAGCAACACACACACACACACAGGTACACACATCAACACAAGAGTCTGTCATACGTGCTTTTAGTGCCAGATTCTTTTGCACTGCCGAGTTCAATAGGAATATTTTCATGGCGTCGGGAGACGATGTGTGTGTTCGTCTGATTTACCAAACACAATCAACAACATAAAACTACCTGACAAACCTGGCTTTGAATATTCATATTTTGTACATCAAAAGCCAGAAGGAATAGAACGCCTGAGAAAATGTGTGAGAAGAGCAGATATGAATGAATGCGGTGCTTTACACGACAGACACTGAATAGAGCGGCACACAAAAGACACTTCACTGCCGTTAACGAGGAACGTTTCTCTCTGTCCGGCACATTTTCACTTTGTTCAGTCCAACGCCGCTTTGGCTGGAAGGAGCAGAATTCATTACAGTACAATTAATCGTCCGCTGTCATAAAGTGCTGATTATATATTATGTGAGGGTTATATACAATCAATTATGTGTTTTGTTTAATTTGGAGGTATGCATGATTATGCATTTACAGTATTTGCTCCATTTGTCATGTCGTGTTTTTAATTAGATGGGCATTTCCAACACATTACATTGTGGGAAATGGAAACCACAGTGTTCAGGATGTATACATTTTAGAGGCGTTTTTAAAATATTGAATATACTCTTGCCTTGGGGTAAATTGGGACGTGTATTTCAGATGTTCTCAGAGAAACGTTTCATTGCTCCTTTAACTAGAGCTGCATGATTTTGGGAAAACATTTAAATGTGATTCTTGGCTGTTCTGGTTTGTAGGGCTGTAATGCACAACTAGCTGTGGATTATCCCGCTTATACCAGGATCATTTGCCAACTTTGACTATTTAAAGCTGTTATTGATGTTTGCAGCACAGTATTTAACTGGAAGAGTGAAAATGAGGGTTATTTTCATCAGTTACGGCTTGTTCTATAGCGTTCTGTCTGCTTTGAATCAGACACAGAGATATAAAGTAGTGCAGTAAAGTTACATTTATTTGAATGAACTCTTTCTCTGCCACTGACAGAATTTTCCAGCAATCCGTGTTTTCACTGTTATACGACAGGGGCACTATTACGCATCTTCTGAACGAGTACAGAATCTCCTGATCAAAACACAGGTGAAGAAGCAGAAACAAGTGATAAAATCATTGCTGATGCACATTGTAGTCTTTGAAAAAACATGATTTTTTTCAGCTTTTTGTTCAAAATGTTGCCCCCAGTTTTTAAAAGCAGAGGCTCTGTTCTTTCTTTTGATATATTGCATGTTCAGATATTCATAAAACAAAATATTCTGACATTTTTGTGAAAATTATAAAAATGCTTCTGGCCCTCTTCGGTCATTTTTGACCAAAAAATTTTATATTTTGAAATGTAAAAAATCGTAGCTTCGTCAGAATGAGATGACACTTAGTGACTTTTGTCGCATTAGCAATATGAACACACAAAAAAAATCAAGGACATGATTTGGACATAAAAAATAGTCACACTTACCTTCTTTCCAGTCAAAAATGACCGTCATAGGAAATGAATGGGAAATATACGAAAAAATACGACAACTCAGAGAATCTTTTGTTGGTACAAACTACAAATCAGACACAGAAAAAAAGAAAAAAAGTCCACAGCACTGAAGGGGTGACATTTTAAAATTCCAAGAGTGCAAAATAGGCACACCCCACCCCCCTCCACACACACACACATATATATGAACTAGCCTGACTATAACACAGAGCAAGTTTATGCAAATGTGTGAAATAAAATCAATAATTCAGCCACAAAGCAGTAAAAAAATGAACAGCAAGAAAGAGGTTACACTCAAAAACACAGAGAGTACAAAACAGAAACACCCACTCAAACACACACTCACTTACACACATTCACAGACACACACACACACACAACACACCATTATACACACACAAATGGACCGGCGTGGCTGTAACAATATGGTAAAATAGAGCCAAAACTCAAATAAGAGGATGAAATCAGATCAGACCCAGATTTAGTAAACTGTAATAAAACATACCCGTTCATTTTTGTTATTTTTTTATTGACTTTTGATGTTATGTGTGACAAAATGCCCTCCTTTGTGTTCAGGTTTGACTGTAGTAAAATTAATGCAAAAAACGACACTTCAAATCAACATTTCAAAAAAAAAAAATCTAAACCTTGACAAAAAGAAGTCTTTGAGAATGTCCAAGTATAAATCCAAATGCAAAACTTAAGTAATAACAAATAAGTATTTGTGTCTAAAAACCACTCGAGAATTTATAATCCACTTTATATAGAACTATATAGGAATCTAGTGGTTACACCATGGCATTGCATAAGTTTTTCTTTTTTCACTCCCACCAAATGGAACTATTTTACCTTTAAAAAAAAATGGATTTTAAATGCCTTGTCTCTATCTTAACATGGAATACTGCTTTAATTGAAAAATAATTAAAAAATGTTAGAAAAAAATGTTGTATTTTTTCAATGGGGAAAAATAGGCAATAAAAATTGTATAAATACTGCATAGTATCATAAAATACCCTCAAAATATTATTGAACAAAAATATATTACATTGGTGTAACGGTGCTGGTGTGTTCTAGTCTCCACATGAGGAAGTGCAGATACAAAGTCTTTAATTAAACTCAGGAGATAACAGAAGAACCAAAGAATCATGAACACAATCTAAATTAAGACAATACAGGACAAGGAACTAACTCAAACTGAAGGCTTATATACACAGCAGACAAAGGGAGAAACTAACTAGACACACCTGAACTGAAGACACTAATTAATCAGTAACCAAGGAGACAAACAGGCAGGCACACAAGGAGAAATGAAACAATTAACAAACAAGAAGATTAACAAGTGTAACAGAAATCTGAATGAAAACAGAACATACATGTGACAATTGCATTTACTGAAAAACAAAAAAGTTACTTTTAAAGGCTTCAGTCACTTTTGACCATAAAGAAGGCAAGTGTGACTCCTAAATGAAGAGGGCCAGAGGGTTAAAAACGCTGACGGGGAATTAATTATGGAGTGAGAGAGATACGTGTGTGAACTGCCTGCGTCTGTGCGGCGACTTTCTACTATTAGTGAAGATGCAAGTTTCCAAAACTTCAAAAACAGTGATAAAACAGTCAATAAGTAAAACAGTTACTCACTTCATTGCTGAGAAATAGTGAGTAGAGAAGCTATTTTATTAATATAAGTCGCGGGGCAGCGTTGACAAGTTTCTGTGCTCGTGAATGTTTCTGTGTGCAATCTCCCATCTGTGTGTGTGTGTGTGTGTGTGTGTTTGGTCCCCACGAGGAAACAAGCTTATAAATCATTCTAAACGATGTTTTTATGAAAATGTAAAAATGCAGAATGCTAGTGTAAGAGGAGAAAATATACAGTTTGTACAGTATAAAAACCATTACCCCCCATAAAACGTGTGTGTGTGTGTGTGTGCACCTTGTCTATATATTGATGATAAAAAGAGTTTTTTGATGTACGTCTTTCTCTGAACTGCCTGTATGATCTGAGATGATCACAGGACGGATGTGTTGAGAGGTTTGATGTATTTCTCTCATGTCTTGTGTGATTGTTTACTCTGCTGTCGTTCAGTATGTCGAGGACAGAAAGCAGTATTTTTGGCGTTGTCGTTTCTGTTCACTCATCTGGCCCACTGTACGTCAACCTGACTGAACTTTGCACCTCATTTGCACAATGCTGGTTTTCTTTTTCATGGGTATTCTTTTTTTGTAAAGGTTTGTATTTATTTTTACACTTGAGAATGGCTCTTGCAGTGCTAAACCTCACATATGTGCATGATGGGAGTAAATCACAATGAAGAAAGCTGAGGCAGGCTTTCATTGTTGGTCTGAATCTGGAGGGAATGAAAGCTATTTGCGTTGTCTCTGTGGTTACTGGACTTCCTCCGGAGGCTTCCAGACCATTCCCTGAGAGAGAGGGAGAGTCTGCAATAATGAGATGAAGAGAGACATTCCTAATTCTGTGTTATTATTACTGACAGCATGTACTATTAGACGAAGTGTTGGGTCATATTCTGAAAGATTGGAGTATTACATTAGTTTTGAACCGGCCTGTTTTGAGATAAATCAGTCATGGATTCAGCTAAATAAATAAGTAACACTGAAGACTGGAGTAATGATGCTGAAAATTCAGCTTTGATCACAGGAATAAATCACACTTTACTATATATTCACATAGAAAACAGCTGTTTTACATTGTAATAATATTTCACTGTTTTACCGTATTTTTGATCAAATAAATGCAGCTTTGGTGAGCAGAAGAGACTTCTTTCAAAACCATTATCAAGTCTCACTGACCCCAAACTTTGAGCAGTAGTGTGTGAATAATGAGGCTGGTGGACGTGCAGCGATCACTGCAGAAACCTGTGTGGCCCGTGTGTCACATCCGTTAAGAGCCAGACACTCTAACACACACTCATTAGTTCTGCCTGCTTTAATCGCACACACACACACACACACACACACACACCCTCTCTCAACCCTTAATCTACAGCGAGAAAAAACACTGGAGTCGTGTCAGGAAATGATCTGTGCTGCTCTTCGTATCAGCAGCACTAAAATCTCAGTAAATAGCTGGATGAAAGTGAGTGTTGTAAGAGAAAGGAACTGCCAGTGTTTTCTTCTCATTAGTCTGTTTAGAGATATGCAATTAGCCTCTTAAACACAAGCGTGTAATCCGCTCAGATTACCCAGAGAGCTTTGTGCTCGGCAGACGATCACTTTAGAGCATGAAAACAGGATTTAGGATGCTGCTTTTCAGCTGCTTTTGTGTCGTCTGCAATGACATGTCTGTCTTCATTTTAATTTTCAAAAATGCTCTGTCTGTTCACACTGCTGATGCTTTGTTTCACATCTGAAACAAAGAACACTGACAGTTTTTCAGCGCATGATGCATACGCCTTGTACAATATGCAGCAAATTCATTTACCTTTTGTTTTTCAGGTAGATCATCATTACAGCAGTTTTATGTCTTCCACTATAATTCAACAAAAATGAACATTCTGTTTACTGGCCCTCATGTCGTTTCAAACCCGTAAGACTTCATGTCTTGTAGCACAAAAGAAGAAAATAGTGCTGGTGGCTCTTTCCATGCAAACTGAAAAGATCTTCCTCAAAAGAACAAGTGCTCATGAAGCAAATATCTGTAGTTTTCTCATGTAATCAGAAGGCTATAGTAACAAAAACTATACAAAAGAAAAACATTTTTGTTACTTGAAATGAAATAAAATAAAATATAAAAATTGTATTTGTTTATAAAACAAATTGTTTCATTTAGATTAATTTCTCTGGTGAAAAAAATACTACAATGTATATGAAATAAAAATTTTGTGCTAAGTATACTACAAATACATTTACTTATTTATTTGCTTAATAGAAATACCCTGCAATTGTACTTTTGGTGTACTAAACTGGTATACTTAAAGTCTGCTAAATTGGATCATCTAATTTTGTACTTAATGCACTTTAATTGAGCAGAAGTAGTGCTGAGGTCCAACTAAACATATACTGTAAGTATATTTGATTGTGCTAAAGTGGAACTATTGCAAGTATACTTTAGGTACACTTTAAATATCTTGCATTTAAAGACTGATATTATACAGAGATCATACAATCTTTATTAATAGTGATATTAAAACTTTTTAGGCATAATATTAAGAAATGTGCATTGTGCAATAAAGAAAAACTACAAATAATGTTTAATTATAATTTTGTATCATTAAGTCTTAAGTGATGTGTCTATAAATATGTTAATGGATTTGAAGTATGCTTATTATGAAATAAATGTAGATTTTGGTATTGTTTTTTTTTACTAGGGTTGATTTGCTAAAATAAACTAAAATGGAAATAAAAATTAATAAAAACTGCATAGACATATTTTTAAAAAAATTCTAATAAACATGACAAAACATTAATAAATAAAATTAAAATGACTAAAACTTTAACTAAATTTAAAAAAGGTAAATATAAACATTTAATTAAAAAAATAAATAATTTTAATAAAAACCATAACAGTATCTTAATGATACTACACTAACACTGTTCCACATTTCCATCGTTATTTTTCATTGTAAACGTGCTAGATGGACGCGTTTAATCTTTTGCTGTGTCTCGCGCATGAAGTATTTTCGCGCTGTTCCTTGCACACTACTATGTTACTAAGATAATACTTTGACACTTGCATCACGTAACCAGCTCCATTTGTATGGCTTTTCTAATGTAGTAAACTTGCTCAGTAGCTCACCTGGTACAGCAGTGCACTTTTGATACGAGTCCCGTGAAACACGAGTCACCATAAAAGAGCTCAAAGAAGCAAGTTAAAATGCCATGTTCGCTTTAGCAAATGTGTTTTATGTCACATTTGCTTTTGTTAACTATCTGTATGTTTAGAGTTTAGTGTAGGTGCTATTTTTTTTTTTTTTTTTTTTAAACATACTGGACATAAAAAGTATATACACTTGAGACACTGGACTTGCATTTCAAAAAAGCCATTGTATTGGCACCAATACTCTGTATTATCTGCTTAGGCATGCAATGCATTTGGGAAAAGCAGCTCCAGCGTCTCCAGTGAATACTTGATCACTAACTGACAAAATGTTTAATGAATAATGAGTAAGATAGCCTTATAAATCATTCATTTGAACACCTGATGTCAAAACAGAGTGTACGTGGATAATGGTTTCTGTGTAATCTCTATATTCCTATGATGCATTAATTATTAGTCTCTCATGAACATTTTGAGATGTAAATTAAGAAACGGTTAACTCAATGTATCTAGTTTCATATATTAACTGTTGTGTGTACCTGTAATGTCATTTAAGAAATGCCATTATGTTGGCTCTACTATCTATCTATCTATCTATCTATCTATCTATCTATCTATCTATCTATCTATCTATCTATCTATCTATCTATCTATCTATCTATCTATCTATCTATCAACAATTTGTTATAATATATTAGCAGTGTGCTAGAATATGTTCAAATTTTAAGATGTTTCAAACTTTCACACTTTACTCATCTAGTTAATCCTAGTTTTTTTTTGAACAGAGACTTGAGTGAGAACTTCATCCAGGCGATTCCCCGAAAGGCCTTCAGAGGAGCCACGGACATCAAGAACCTGTGAGACTCATGACACGACAGCACAGTACAAGAGATCAGACTCCAGCGTTTGCTAAACATCATTTCACTCTGTGTTTTAACAGTCAGTTAGACAAGAATCACATCAGCTGCATCGAGGACGGCGCTTTCCGTGCGTTACGTGGGCTTGAAGTTTTGTGAGTATGAAAACATACACTGTTAAACATACCAACTGCATCTCAGTACCTGAAGATCGATCAGGAACTGAACATAATCTATGGCATGAACAAGAGCGAATCTCTACCTGAGTTCTAGTCATTAATTTGTTGGCATAGTCCCTGATTAGTGTCACATCTGTTCCCTGTTCCTTTTAATTACTTTCCTTGAGTAGCCTTCAGTCTTCCACAGTTCTTTGTCGTGTGTTAACTTTACATTGTGTATGTGTAGTATTCTCTTTGTGTTTATTAAAAGTATTATAATTATTCGTTCATGCTGCATCATGCATCATCTTTGGATTATCAACTTTACCAACCGCTGACAGAACGAGAGACCTAAGAAAGGATATTTTATGGCGAATTAATAGCTACGGACATGCCCGCAGTTAGCCTCTTCCTGCTGAAGCAGGGGGATCACCCCCTCGAGGATCACACAAGGAACTTTCTCAACCTGCCGTTCCTTACTCACTCCCCCGACCGCTCACCGTGTGCATTCTACCACACCGTGCTTAACGAGGACAAAGGTACACCTGGGTGCTGATACTTAATAACTCACCGTTCACTGTCTGCCCCATTGAGGAAGACCTCGCCAGCCACACTCCAGAATCAGAGCCCAGCCAGCGGTCAGCCATGCCCACTGCGGGAATACCTGAGCCTACCACTGAATCTGAGGCTAAGCCCATCATGACAACAGAGCCAGAGCGATCGCCAGAGGCTGATTTCATCACCGAGCCTGAGCTCAACGCAGAGTCTGTGTAGGTGTGCAAGCCGGCAACAGCAACTGTCATTTAGGGTATATTGGTGGAGTTGGTGGGGATGGATTGGATAGATTGGAGACCCACCCTCCCTCCCACCCCTGAGGTACAGGCATAGAGCTGGGCTACGGTGGATTTGTTATATTATGAACTGGATGAGGAGGTGTTTGCTGTGCTACAGTCACTGCTGGTCCCATCCACACTGCTGGTCATCCAAGTCATCACTGTCGTCCAGGTCTTCATTGCCCAGCTCCAAATCTCACATCATAGATTTTCCCGCCCAGCCTCCCTCTCCCTCCTCCACTGCCTAAGTTCCTCTGCCTCATCTTCGATGCCTCCCTTCAGCCCGTCGGCTCGTCCAGTGGTTCCACTCTGCTGCACGGATCCTCCAGGGGCTTCCCAGTCATCACCCAGCCTTGGCTCGTAGATCCCGCAGCTCCACCTTAACCCTTCAAGCCCCGGACTCCACCTCGGCCCTGTGAAACATCGGCCTCCACCTTGGCTCAATGCTCCTTCGGCTCCACCATGGAACACCATCCCTAAGGCTCCGTCAGGCTCCCTCGTCCCTCTGGCTTCACCTTGGTCAGTCGTCGCTCCGGCTCCGCTTCATACTTCTGAGTCAGCTGCTGCATCTCGAACTTTCACCCCTCTGGCTCCGCCGGGCTCCTCCTTCCCTCCGGCTCTGCCATGGTCCTGATTCCCACCGTCTCCACCCTGGTCTGCCAAGCCCATGCCTCCACCTTGGTCACGCCCACCTGCACTTCGGCTCTGCCTTTGTCTCCACCTCCACCAGCTCCACTTCAGTCAGTGGTCTCCCTGGTTCCGCCTGGCCTCTCCACCAAGGCTCCAGATTGGACCTTCTTCACGTCAAGGCTGGGTCATCCTCCTGCTCCTCCTGTCTTTGCTTAGGTCCCTCCTGTCTCCGCCCTGGCTCCTCCCACCTTCATCCCCGGTCATCATCTCCTCTGTGTCTTCCTCATTCTGCTCCTCGTCCTCCTTCAGAGCCTCCTCCCTCCCTGTTCAGTTTGAACTGTTTTACAGCATGAGGACGTACTTTCCATGGAATGAGGAGTTATGTCATGGTCATGTTTTGTTCTCTGTCTTGTTTAGTTTTAGTCATTGTTTTCATTGTCTGTTTTGTCCTAGTTGCAGTCATTCATTTGTTGCCATAGTCCCTGATTAGTGTCACACCTGTTCCCTGTTCCTTTTATTACCTTCCTTGTGCATTTAAGCACTTGCTATTTGAACACACACACAAAAATTGTGGACATAATTCAAAAAGGTTAAATGGTCCTAAATATAGTCACTCATGGTCAAATATGACCACCATAGAAATGAATGAAAAATTTAAAATTTATGTATACATATTAAATTCTTTCAATATGTTTTGATTATTTATTTATCATTAAAAAAGGTTTATGTAATATTGTGTGACAAATGTATAATATGGTGTGACTTTGAAAAAACGGTCACACCATATGACGTTTTGTTCAGTTAAGATAATCTCTTGGTTAACTAAAAACAGCTTGATGTTTAGATAATATTCAGATAATTTTTTGGGGGTACAATCTATAAATCAGCCATGATGCAGAAAAAATCAATGAAGGGGTTATTTAAATAAAAAAAAGGGGGAGGGGGGGGGATTATGGATTAAATAACTGTATTGCATTGTAAAAATCGTGGAAACAAATTTATCATAATTATTGCATATATGTTACTTAGTACCATAAAATTCCAATACAAAATATTAAATAAAAAGTATTATTGAACAGAATTGCATTATATTGATTTTACTGAAAAGAAAAAAAAGATTACATTTGAGGTGTTCGGCCACTTTTGACTGGAGTATGAGTGAGAGCCCTAAATGAGGAGCACTAGAGGGTTTAATTGTCTTGATATTTTGCAGAACGCTGAACAACAACAACATCAGCGGCATTCCAGTGTCGAGCTTCAACCACATGCCCAAGCTCAGGACCTTGTGAGTCACACACAGACACACACACACACATGCACAAACACTCATAAACTCATGACACACACAGTGTCATTCCATGCAGTTTTGGCGGGACGGCACAGGCCACACGGCTCTGCCAGAAGCCACAGTCCCTGATTCACACACACATACATACAGCAAATTACCCCAGAAATAAACACCCACACTGTTTTTATGAAATGTATATTCTGGTATTTCTCTGGAATTTCTAAACCGTTTTACCACATGGAGTTTCTTTCTCGTGATGTTCTGGTTTATTTATTTATTTCTTTTGTTATTCAGTTACAGATTTATGGTTCAAAACTGACATTACAGGTTTCCATTGAAGAATGTCATGAGGTTTTAGAGAATGAAAGCCAGATCCACGTAACTGCAGTCAGTTTCTACGTTCCCTGTTTATTATTTTGAAACAGTTTGCATCAGTAAAACAGGATACTTTTTTGTAGTTAATTCTGAAGCATGAGTCCCATCATATGCAGCACACGATCCTCCTTTACCTAACAGAAAAAGAGCAGATGATGGAATTACTGGGTAAAGATAATTGTGTATTGGCCAAATCAAGTCAATCACCTTTATTTCTATAGCGCTTTAAACAATACAGATTGTTTGAAAGCAGTTTTACAGTGATAAACAGGGAGTTGTTCTCTATAGCAGTGTCAGTGTTTCTCCCTGAAACGCCTCCATTGTGGTCTTGAGTTTTCTTCACAATATTCCTCATTTAAATAATTCATACGCAGAATAAAGGGGCGGGGCCTGGTTGAGTTAGTTAGTAGTGTGTTGAAACTGGCGGTTATGGTAAGGGGTGGGACATTTTCCCTGACCAATCACAACACACTGCTCCAGCCGACCAATCAGAGCACATTGTGCTTTTCAGAAGGAGGGGCTTCATAGAGACAGGAACTAAACAGAGCGTTACTGACAGACTGGAAAGAGTGGATATGAGGAAAATAATCAACGTTCAAGCATGAAAACCTGTTCTAGTAGAGCACAAAAACACAATCAAGGGCATAATATGGCCTCTCTAACATTCGTGCTTGCATTTTTCCTCCTTCAGCCGTTTACATTCCAACAACCTGAACTGTGACTGTAATCTTGCCTGGTTGTCGCAGTGGTTGCGCGAGCGGCCGACCATCGGTCTGTTCACCCAGTGCAGCTCTCCAGCTCCGCTACGAGGACTTAATGTAGCCGAGGTCCAGAAAAATGAATTCAGCTGTTCAGGTAAGACAAGCCCTCAGTGACCAATCTGCCGTCCATTCTCGATTGTATTTTTCATGGTTAGTTCTTTCATTGTTAGACTACTGGAACGTTATTGTAAAGTGCTGCCACCTACAGTAGTTCTCCTGACTGCTAACTTCATATTCGTTATGACTGTCCCTCTGCAGGTCAGTCTGAGAGCGTTGCGGTTCAGTCGTGTAGTTTGGCCACGGGCTCGTGTCCGGCCGTCTGCACCTGCAGTAATAATATAGTGGACTGCAGAGGGAAAGGACTGACGGCGATCCCAGCCAACTTGCCCGACAGCATGGCGGAGATGTAAGTTCCTGTAGCTCAAACAGTAGAGCACGACGCAAGCAATGCCAAGGTTGTGGGTTCAATTCTTAGGAAATACATAAACTGATAACACACATACCTTACATGCAATGCAAGTCGCTTTGGATTAAAGGTGCTACAGAGGATGTTTTGTTTTATACATTTTTGCAATATTACTTGAAACTGTCTTTACTAACTGATAAAAGACTATTTATTAGGTGCACTGAAAGGAATAATATGAATATACATCATCTGTGCACGAAGTAGGGCCTTAAAAACATCAGCCAATCGTTTACACGATCATCGCGTAAACGATTGGCCCTCTGGCTTGTCAATCACTGCCATGACGTTCCTTGTGAGAGACGCGCGGCTGCGCGCTCCAGTAACTTTCCACACTCCACAGGCGCCGCATGCAATGTTTTTGTCAGGAGACAGGAGTAACAACTGCAGATTATGAGTTACCTGCGATGAGTCCGACATAATGAATCCACACATCGAATGCCGGTGGTAAACACTCGTGTTCCAATACTCGTGCACGAGTTTTGGGAGGCGTTCCCTCGAAATGAGCTGTGAAGGAGGGGGGTTGTTCTTACGCATGCGCTCATTTCAAAAACTCACTAACAGTCTTTGGTTTCTCAGTCGACAAAAAGATCCTCTGTAGCACCTTTAAAGTGTCTGCTAAATGCACAAATGTATAGTAAGTTTGAGCTTTTGAGCTTATGTCTTTTTTCCCAGTACAAATATCTAAACATTCTTAAATCCTTCTTAAATCAAGATTAAATTCTTAAATTAAATTCTTAAATCAAGATACATTTACTGGAGAAGCAGTAATTATTCAAAATATTAGGTCTTGTTTTCTGAAAAATGTATCAAAATGAAGTGAGTCTGTGCTTAAAACAAGAACATTCTGCCAATGGGGTCAGAAAAGTTACAAAATACCAAGTCACAAATTCACTTGATTTTTATCTTCTTTTCTTTTTCCTCAGAAGTCATTTTGCTTCTCCAGTAAATGTATCTTGATTTAAGAATGTTTAGATATTTGTTCTGGAAAACAAGACAGAAACACTGAGAAGGAACCTTTTTTGCAGTGCAATCTCTTACGATCTCTAGATTATAGTCACATGATCCACGACAGATGTATTTGGACTGAGACTGAACAGACCACAGGAATGTGCTGTCTGGAATCACTGCAATCCAAAGAATGTAAATTGTGTTTCTATATTTCCTACTGAGTGCCCTGTGTTTGAAGAGAAGGGAAATTCTGCAAGTGTTTAAGTCAAACTGTTATTGCCTCTGGCTCTGAAGGCTCTAAATGACCCTGACAAATGACTTTCCTGTTTTAAATGAGGCTTTTTAGACTGAAAACAACTGCTTTCTTCACAGTACTGTGTTCTGAAGCCGCATGGTGTGCCATTAAAACAAACCCTTAAAAACACAACCAGCCGTCACAGAGGCTAATGACATCTAAACCAGACGAAAAGACAAACCTCGTCCCACCTTTATCAGCGCAGGCGATGTTCGCTGTGTTCTCGAAGTTTCTATCTCAACAGAATGATTATATTGCCATAAACATATCCTATGACAGATCGTTCCAGCCAGGCCAGAAAAATCATACACACATGGGAAATGTATTTTTGGAAGAATTACAGTAAACTGTATTTACCTGTTTATTCTGTTATATCAGTTTGTGAATGTACTCTCCTTAAAGCAATTTGCAAATGGACAGTATCCACCTTATTTTTAACATAAGAGTGGGCGCGGTTATTTGTATATTGAATGTCAAATGAAACTGGCTTTCAGTGTCATTCGCATCCAGTAATTTTTAGCTGTACATAACAGTTTCTTATGCTGCTTGATACTGCTGTTTTTTTTGTTTTTTTTACCATATTTTAATGTATTTTCTTAATTATAAACACATTGGTTTGTTGCACAGTTTTACCATTTACTGCACTTTGTTATTCATCTAGTTATTTCCCTATAGCGTCTCATATGTTCACAGAAAGCAGCTTCTGTGTTGCAAAGTAAGGTGGATAAGTTAAGGCAGAAACATGTTCCCTGCTGCTTGGAGACGCATGATAAATTAAAACAATATAGGTGTTTTCACACTGTGCTTAACCCGTTATTGTCGTTCTGAACACCGTTTTTAACCCGGGAACATTTTACTCAGAAGCGGGGTTACCTGAGGTTACGCGTGCAGTGTGAAACAATGCAGTGTTATGCTGCATTCCTGACAATCCAGAGCACATATTTTTCCCACCTCCTACTCGGAAATAACACCTGGAACACCGTTCGAAGTCGCAAATCCGACCTGTGAACTCGGGACAGATCGATCAACCCCAATCTCAACAATACACGTGAACCACAAGCCAGAACCCACCGCAGAACCAGAGCCGAAGCCTGCCCAATCTGACCAGGTGTGTGAGCCAGTATTGATGTTCATCCCTGAAGGAGTGCTGGTAGAGTTTGACATCGTCACTCATCCTCATGCCCCTGAACTCTGCACCTTCTCATGTGAACTCCTTGATTTCCTCCTACATTCAAGCCTTATCTCCACTGTTGGTCCCTTTCAATCCCAAGTTGTCTTTGTCGCCATTGGCTCTCTCCAGTTCCAAGTCATTGCTGGTCAAGCCCAGCTCCTAGTCTTCATTGCCCAGATCCACATCTCCTTCATCATGGATGGCCTTGCCCAGCCTCCCTCTCCGTCCTCCACTGCCAAAGACAGCCAGTTCCTCGGCCTCACCTCTGCTGTCTCCCTTCGGCCCCTTGGCTCGTCCAGTGGTTCTGCTGTGCTGCTCGGATCCGCCTTGGACTACCCAGTCATCAGCTCCACCATGGTGTCTGGGTGCCTCAGCTACACCTCTAGCCTCCGACCCCTAGACTCCACCTTGGCTCTATTCTCCCTCTGCTCCACCGTGGTCCGTCATCCCTCAGGCTTCACCAGGCTCCCTCTCCCTCCAGCTCCACCTTGGTCAGTCATCACCCTGGTTGTGCCACGGACTTCTGATCCTCTGGTTACACCTCATCCTTCCACTCCTTCGGCTCCACCAGGCTCTTCTTTCCCTCTGGCTCTACCGTTGTCCTCACTCATTGACATTTACATTTTAACATTTAACAGACACTTTTATCCAAAGCGACTTACAAAGCAGAAGAAGCAATAAAACCAACAACAGGGCAACAGTATGCAAGTGCTGTGACTAGTCCCAGTTAGTCTAGAACAGTACAAGGTGTTTTTTAATAGATATATAGAATAGTATTAGTTTTAATAGGTCAAGTGTTGACAAAAAAGATGTGTCTTCAGCTGTTTTTTGAAAATGGGTTGAGTTAGGCAGGTCATTCCACCAGCAGGAAACAGTTCAGGTAAAGGTCTGTGAAAGTGATTTTGTGCCTCTTTGGGATGGTACAAGTTGTCGTTCACTTGCAGAACTCAATCTTCTGGAGGGCACATTGGTCTGAAGTAGTGAGTTTAGGTATAGGGGTGCAGAGCCAGTTGTTGTTCTGTAGGTAAACATCAGTACCTTGAATTTGATGTGAGCTGCAATTGGCAACCAGTGCAAGTTTATGAATAGAGGTGTGACGTGTGCTTTCTTCGGCTCATTAAAGACCACTCTTGCTGCAGCATTGTGGATCAGCTGCAGAGGTTTGACAGTGCATGCTGGAAAGCCTGCCAACAAGAACTTGGACAAGGAGTTGTGTAGAATGCTCCTGTAGGAATGGCCTGATCTTCCTAATGTTGTAAGGCAAATCTGCAGGATGAGGCAGTTCTAGCAATATGGTCTGTAAAGTTTAACTGATCATCAATCACAACTCCAAGGTTCCTGACTGTCCTGGAAGGAGTTATGGTTGACGAACCTAGTTGAATGGAGAAGTTGTGATGAAGTGAAGCAGTTCTGTCTTCGTAAGGTTGAGTTGAAGGTGCTGGCCCTTCATCCAGCAAGAAATGTCTGTCAGGCAGGCCAAGAAGCGAGCAGCTACCATCAGATCATCTGGCTGGAATGAGAGGTAAAGTTGTGTGTCATCAGCATAGCAGTGATAGGAAAAGCCATGTTTCTGAATGACAGATCCTAGTGATGACATGTAGATGAAAAAGAGAAGAGGTCCAAGCACTCCCACTGGCTCCGCCCCCAATCTGCCATCTCCGCCTCAGTCCTGCAAGCCTGCGGTTTCACCTCTGCCCTCCAGTCCATCGGTTTCACCCCGGAATCTTCGGCTCCTAGACTCCTCCTGGGTCTCCACCTCCATCGGCTCCACCTCAGTCAGGCAGGCTCCTGGCTCCATCTTGCCTCTTCCCTCCAACGTTCCCCTGTGGGTCTTTGTCTTTGCACTGCTCTGGATCACACTATGGCCCCTCACTCTGTCTCCTCCCTGGCTTCTCCCTCCACTCCCCCCGGACTGTTCTGTCAGCCGGGAGCCGATGTACAGGATGGGGGAAGTAATGTCACAGACTGCATTTCCCATCATCCTCCCTGGAACCAAACCACGCACACCTGGAACTCATTTAGCCCTCATCACCAGCACTATATAGAACACACACACTCCCTCAGTCATTGTCTAACCTCGTCTGATGCCACAGACTGCTTACCCTGCAAATGTTCCTGCTGTTAACTCATCCAAGTCGATCTCCAGTCATCCAAACCATTTTCCAGTCATCACGTCATCCAAGTTGTCTTCCAGTCATCCCTCGTATCAATGTTGTTCCCTCATGTGTGTGTGCTCCATCAGTTCTGTAAGCCAAAGACTCAAAGTTAACAATTCAATTCAAATCTATCTCATCTGCCAACGATCTCCAGTATCATCACTTAACTATTTATGCATTGTGTTCCTGCCATATCTGCAAATAAACCTACCTGTTTGAGTTCTACCTCAGTTCTTGTCTAAGCCTGAGCTTGACAAGTATTGAGAAGAGCCATAAAGTACACAGTGATTGTTTGTTGTTCTTTTCTGCATCCAAATTGCATCAGCTATTCAATTAATGACACCCTTTCTGGATTTCTGGGGAGGTTTAAATATCACCAGATCCTAAAACAACAACTCAGATATCATGCCAATTGAATTCCTGGATGATGCACATCATAATAGGGCGAGATGAGTTAGCAATAATTCTGCTTTACTGACAAAGTAGCTTCCATATCGAAGTTGAAGCCAATGGGTCTGTCATCTTAAACACTAGGATAAAGTGAGAGCAGACACAGAACCAAAAAGGAAAGGAGAAAACTGTGTATTTGCTTATCAGAAAGACATAAAAGCTGTACAAACAGGAATAGAGTGCAAATAGAATGTATGACAGCTGCTGTTCGTGATTAGTGATTCTTTATTCAGTCCCTCAAGGATTTTGTGATCACGGAATTTAAATCAAGCAAACAATTTTTTGGAATTGCCACAGATTTTTTACAATATTTGTCCTATCGCACATTCAGCCAAATCCTGCTTCAAAGTAAGTGCATCAAATATGAGTACAGCTAATAGGTCTAATTTACCAACAAACATCACTGCGAAAAACCGTGCAAAACAATATCTGGATGACGTATTTGCAAGTTGATGCATTGGTTACATCCTGATAATATGATGCATTGTTGGCATTCTTCTAAAGTTAAAACATTGTTTGCAGTCTGTGAAATTATAAATAACTTATGCAATAATAATGCTAATAAGTCAAATAGGAAATCCAGAGAGAATATTGATGGCAGAGACTACAGTATTAGTGAAGACTAAACTCAGACACGATCAAGGCTGTGACTACTTGATGGTGGGTGAAATGAAGTGGGAGTGTGTCTATTAGAGAGCGCAGGGAAATGTTAACATTGCAATAACGCTTGTGTGTTTCTCTGTTTCTCTTTTTGCAGACGACTGGAACAGAACGGCATCAAATCCATTCCTCCCGGAGCCTTCTCTCCTTATAAGAAACTGCGCCGAATGTAAGTTCGCAACACAGCTGAGAAAACTCTAAATGGACTCAGGATTGACTCTGTTAAAAAAATTATTCTAAAGTGTTTGCTGAGCAATATAAGATAACTTAAACCATAACAATTTAATAAAACATGTTTTGGAGATGCTGGACTCTGGCATGAGGATCATATAATTTGATATTAAAAACTTGTGTTTATACTGAAACGTCCTATTCGGCATCATGTATATATGATATCTGATCCCAGAGATTGTTAAAAATTAAAACTGTGGCTTTTACTTGCAGTAGGGTTAAGTATTTAGTATGCAGTTTGTTTGTATTCAGTTAAACAAAAACTTGAACTGAATTGATCTGAATAATAACACTACTGTCTTCTGTAGAGCTGCTTTAAAGCCTCATATTTGATGAAGTTTGCATCAATTCTGTTATTTTCCTGTTTATTACTGTGAAGGATCTGTATTATATGAATGTGACTCGACTTAAAGTTGAGATTTTCAAGAAGCCGATTTGCTCATGTCTTGTAAAATCCCACCGCTCTACATCTTGTCGAGAGTAATTTCTCTCTGGTTGTCTGCAGTGCTGTGCCTGCGTGTGGTTTGATGGGTAGACCACAGGCTTATTAAAGTCTTCTCCGTGGCCTGTAATGCCTGCCGTTTACTAATAGTCCTCACCACAGCCGAGCTGAAGGTTCAGACCTACCCATTTACATACCGACTGCCACATGAGCCAAAAACAGCCCAGACCCAGCGTGATCCTGGCAAACTCACTTCACATGTCGTCTGCTGACACTTTGAACCAAGTCTTTTTCTGTCTCACTTTACAGAGATCTCAGCAACAACCAGATTTCTGAGATCGCTCCTGATGCCTTCCAGGGCCTGCGCTCCCTAAACTCACTGTGAGTGTTTGTGTGCTGTACGTCACAACGAGTGCTGTGATAGGTTGTTTGTGGCTTATCTCATGCATATTAATTAGGCCATGCTGACTTTCAGGGTGTAAACTCATTAATATTCATGGGACAACCCTTCACCACATCTTAACTTACTGTACATCACTCAGACACTATATTGTGTAAGTTAGTGGATTTATCCACAGATTTTCTTAAATTCAGCTTGAAAAGAAAATTCATGTTTCATTTTTATTTTATTTATTTTTTAAATCGTAATGTTTAATCAAAATGTCATAACCGGTGGAGCGTCAGGCTTCTCTCTGGTGACGTATGCAGGATTCTCCAATCAGTTAGTCCGGTTTAAACTCCGCCCCTGTAAACTCACGCTCATCTGCATACACTTGAGTGCACGCCCACATCTCAACATCCAATCAACAACCAATTCACAGAACCAAGTCCTGCCCTACCATTTTTTCTTTTTCAATAATCCATTACACTCAGATGCACGTTACAATACGAAAGAAAAGATCTGTTGCTAATTCAATTTCATCGCAAATTTTATGCAAAAATTCACAGCAAAAATATGTTCTAAGAACGTTTTGTTAATGTTCCCGTTAAGTTATGAAAATGTTATTTCTTTGAACATTCAAAACATCCATGTTTTAAAAACGTTTCATTGTATAATTTTTCAAACATTATGGGAACGTTACGTTTGAATGCTCTCTGAACGTTCTGAAACAAGTAGTAACATTTAAAAACTGTTAGACAAACATCCAACTAAATCATTTCAGTAAAAAACGTTTTGTGAACGATGTATAAATAACGTTTTGTGGTAACGTTTTAAGAACATAATATATGTTATAATGCATTATTTATTTTCATAAATAATTGTAACCAAAGTTAAAATGCATTATATTTGCATTTTCCTTGTTACATCTGAAATTGGTTATTTGTCGCATTTGAGTGTATTACACTTTTTAAAGGTGTAACAATGAATATATTTGTATTATAATGTATGTAGTTATAATTATGCATAATTAATGCATTCAAATATTTTTTACCTATGATTCTTAGCTCATCTAGCAGTAAGGACAAGTGTGCATGCTCATGTGTTGATTGTCTCTCTGATGTCCAGGGTTCTGTACGGAAACAAGATCACTGATCTGCCCAAAGGAGTGTTTGATGGACTCTACACCCTCCAGCTGCTGTGAGTGTCAGAGCAGCATCTCATTGCTCAGAGGTTGCGTAAGAATGCAGAGCTATAAATGAATGTGGACAGAACAGCTCAGATAATTCAGCATTGAAAGAATTTGCCCTCCATTTAATCTCAGTTGAGATACTGAAGAGTTTCCATTTCATAAGGGCTGGGAAGTACTGAATAAACTGCTCACTGTTGTTTTGCATGATGTTGTTTCATCAGCGTCTCTCTCTTCCTCGTGTGCTTCCAGGCTTTTGAATGCAAACAAGATCCACTGTCTTCGTGCAAACACCTTTCAGGACCTGCAGAATCTCTCGCTGCTTTCTTTATACGACAACAAAATCCAAACGCTGGCCAAGGGCACCTTCACCTCGCTGCGCGCAATACAGACCCTGTGAGCACACACACATTCATACCACACGCTCTTATTGAGCATTCTTTTATCATCAAAAGAGAACTTTTTTTGCATGCATAATGTTAGACTTTTAATTGATATCTAATGCATTTAAATTTAGTGTTATATTTTCATAAAAGCATAGAAGAAGAACACACAACAAAGGGGGCGTGGCCATGTTGGGCTGCTTTAGAGAAGAGGAAGAGTTGTTGTAGTAGAGTGTTGTTGTCATGCCGTCATTTTACGCCGGACTGCTTCACAAACGAGGGTCAATTCAACGCTGGATTTGCACAAAAGATTAACATGACGGCACATGCTAGTGGATGAGTTGAATCAACTCCACAGCAACTACATAAATTTATCCACTAACCATTCAGAAACGTCCAGTTTCATTCTAAAAGTTGTAACTTCTTCCTGAGTCTCTCCATCAGTGTCGACTCCGGTTTGAACAATGTAAGGCTGAACACCGTTACTGACAATCCTCATTTTGGCTGCGTGAGATTCTCCAGCTTTGTTGTTGTTGAACAACCGAAGCGCAAGCTGTTGAAGCTCCGCCCTCTTCTGGAAAAGGGGGCGGGAGCAGCAGCTCATTTGCATTTAAAGGGACACACACAAAAACGGTGTGTTTTTTCTCACACCCAAATAAGGGCAAATTTGTCAAGCTATAATAAATGATCTGTGGGGTATTTTGAGCTGAAACTTCACAGACACATTCTGGACACCAGAGGCTTATATTACATTTTGTGAAACGGGCATTATAGAACCCCTTTAAGGAATTATAGAAGTTTAAGTTTGTTGTAAAGCAAATGTACTGTACTAAACTTGTTTTATTTATTACCAAACATTTATTTTACAAAATAATTTATGAATTCAAAGCCATATCTCTAACCTAATTGTGTTAAAAATTTAAAGTTGATATCGCAAAAATTCGTTTGAGATTTTGATTAGGCGCTTTACCAAAACAGCCACCGGCTGACAAGCACACCGTTGCGTTCTCCTGTCACAAATTAATACATTTCTGCCACAATAATATGGAAGCTTGAGACTTAGACCTTCCCAACAATGTGTGATTTGTCAAGATTAGCAAAAGATTTGATTAGCAAAAGATTCACTTTTTAGGTCATGAATACCATTGTGTAATTTGTAATCCGTACCAGATTACATTTCAGAAGTGATCTATACTCACAATGTACTGTAGATGATTTAAGGTTCCCCACATACAAATATTCTGAAAATATTTAGAAAATGTACAGATTCCCATCTAACAAGATTATGTTCTAAGAATGATCTGCTAATGTTCCCATTAAGTTATGAAAACATTATTTCTGAGCGTTCTCTGAATGTTCAAAACATACATTTTTTTATATGTTTTAACGAATGTTAAGGGAGCATTCCATTTTATCATTCTTCAAACATTAAGGGAACGTTATTTATGAATGTTCTCTGAACGTTCTGAAACAAGTAGTTACATTTAAAAAACGTTAGATGAACATACAAATAAAATGTTTCAGAAAAATGTTTTTGTGGTAATGTTTTGAAAACAGACAGATAACCTTCTATTAACATTACTGGAAGAACTTTGCTCATAACTTTGAGAGAACCTTACCAGAACGTTCCCTGTTAGCTGGGTTACAGGAGGTCAAAGCACAGATCCTGGTGGATTCATGATCATGTTTGACATGTGACCTGATCAACATATGGCAAGCTGCACTTCGAGACGATACCAGTTTCTACTGAAGTGATGTTATACATGAGGATCTGTTTGTCAGACAGGCCTGTGGTTCAATAAGGTGGATGTGTTTGTCCTGTTTTCAGTCATTTGGCTCAGAATCCGTTCATCTGTGACTGTAATCTCAAGTGGCTGGCCGATTACCTGCGCTCCAACCCCATCGAGACCAGCGGAGCCCGCTGCACCAGCCCTCGCCGGCTCGCCAACAAACGCATCGGCCAGATCAAGAGCAAGAAGTTCCGCTGCTCGGGTAAAGCTCTGGAACACACTTCTCAAAAGCACACAAAACCTCAAACTTTATGCACTATTCAAAACTAAAGTAATCTCAAAGGCTATCCATTACAGTGTTTGATTGTGACCTCTTTTGTAATGAATGAGTAGTTATTGCCACACATTAAATTAAATTACAGCAAGTATCACAATATATACAGGAGGTCAAAAGTTTGGAATAATTAAGTCTCTTCTGCTTATCAAGGCTGCATTTATTAGATATAAAACAGTAAAAACAGTGAAATATTATTACAATTTAAATCAGCTGTTTTCTATGTGAATATATAGTAAAGTGTAATTTATTCCTGTGATCAAAGCTGAATTTTCAGCATCATTACTCCAGTCTTCAGTGTCACATGATCCTTCAGAAATCATTCTAATATGATGATTTGATGCTCAAGAAACATTTATGATAATTATCAATATTGAAAACAGTTGTGCTGCTTCATATTTCTGTGGAAACTGTAACATTTAATTTTTCAGAATTCTTTGATGAATAGAAAGTTCAAAAGAACAGCATTTATTTGAAATAGAATCTTTTGTAACATTATAAATGTTTTTACTGTCACTTTTGATCAATTTAATGTGTTCTTTCCAGCACTGTATCATGAAACAACAGCATGTTTTGTTCTAGAAAATAGATCACAAACATATACAGGAATCTCACGTTAATCATATTAAAACTGCATTATTGCTTGGTGTGACACGCAGTACTTGTATGCAGTGTTTGATACACAGCTGATTCTCACACATGCAAGCAAAGTTTTTACACCACAGCTGGTCAAAGGGATTGACAATATCAAAATACAAGCCATCAAAATCACTGTTCATTTCACAGTATTTCAAAACCCTTTACCACATTGATTTTTACAATTCAGTCTATATTTTATTCGATGCCGTTGCGTACATCTAATATATCTTGATGGCAGTAGCACAGTATAATTGTTGTAAATGTTTCATGCTGTACACAATGGAAATGTACTACCATATACATACACTGCACAAAAAGGGCCTATACAGTTATAATACTTCAAAGCATGTCTTTGTTGGGATCATGTATTTGTATTCTGAGATGCTGATGGTGATTATTGTCCTCTTGTGTTTCCATCACAGCCAAAGAGCAGTACGTCATCCCGGGTGAGTGTGTGTCGAATTCACTTAACATCAAACAAATAAATGGTTTTCAAAGAAGAAAATACTATTTCAGTTTTTCAAAATTTCATGTTCAGTGTGTTATTTGCCATTTCTTTGTAAATGTTTGTGAAATTTACTAGCGATTTCGGTTACACTTTATTCCGATAATCCACTTTAGACATTCCACTAACTATAAGTAACGTCATGTCAACTAACTCTCATTAGAGTATTAGTAGACTGTTAGATTGTTAGGGTTTGGGTTAGTAGAATAAGTTGACATGTACAGTAGTTCATTGTGGATCATTGAAATAAAGTGTAACCACAATTTCTGAGTGAAAATTGTTTTTAAGTGTACAACAAGGAACACTCTTAGAATAAAAGGTTCAGTGTGGTTCTATATAGAACTTTAGGGTTCTTGACTCAGTTTTAAAGAACGATTTATGTCAAAAAGGTTCTATATAAGGATTAAAGAATAATTTCACTTCAGAATTAAATTTCCTGATAATTTACTCCATGTCATCCAACAAGATGTTTATGTCTTTCTTTCTTCAGTGGAAAAGAAATGAAGGTTTTTGAGGAAAACATTCCAGGATTTTTCTCCATATAGTGGACTTCACTGGGGTTCAACGGGTTGAAGGTCCAAATGTCAGTTTCAGTGCAGCTTCAAAGAGCTCTACATGATCCCAGACGAGGAATAAGAGTCTTATCTAGAGAAACCATCGGACATTTTCTAAAAAAATAAATAAAAATGTATATACTTTTTAACCACAAATGCTCATCTTGCACTGCTCTGTGATGCTCCGCGCATTACGTAATCATGTTGGAAAGGTCACGCAAAAAAGGTAAAACAACGATGTCGGGCAATTTTGAAGTTGAAAGAGAAAATTAGATTTTTCGCCCTACCGCGGTACTTCCGCCTACGTCACACGTGACCTTTCCAACATGATTACGTAATGCGTGACACATTGCAGAGCAGTGCAAGACGAGCATTTGTGGTTAAAAAGTATATAAATGTTTATTGTTTTTAGAAAATGGCCGATGGTTTCTCTAGATTAGACTCTTATTCCTCGTCTGGGATCATGTAGAGCTCTTTGAAGCTGCACTGAAACTGACATTTGGACCTTCAACCCGTTAAACCCCAGTGAAGTCCACTATATGGAGAAAAATCCTGGAATGTTTTCCTCAAAAACCTTCATTTCTTTTCCACTGAAGAAAGAAAGAACATCTTGGATGACATGAGGGTGAGTAAATAATCAGGAAATTTTTATTCTGAAGTGAACTAATCCTTTAAATGATTGCATAATACTTTTACGTTTAACGAGTTATTTCAGCTTTTTTTCTACTGATAAAGTATGTTTGCGAGCTGTTTAATTCATAACATTTAATTAAAATAAAATAAAAAATGAACTAAAACAAAATTAATTGAAACTAAATCCATAAAATGATGGGACCCCTAAAAGGTTTTATCTGTGAAGCGCCAGACAGAACTCTTTAGGGTTTCATCTAGAACCTGTTCTTCAGAGAGTGTGAGAAAGATTGAAGAAATTATTATGATGGCTAATTTTAGAAGATCTTGTAATCATCACTCGCCGTCTCCTGGAGTGTGCGTTAATTATTGAGCACTTGTTAGATAACAGCCTTGTGCTTCGGCGCATGTAAACACTTCCTTTGTTAAAGTATTCTGACAGTTTCCTCATCCCAAGACTCTGTTCAACCCAGCAAACACAAATATAATGTTCCCATTAAGTTATGAAAACGTTACTTTTGAACGTTCTCTGAGTGTTCTGAAACAAGTAGTAAGTAACATTTAAAAAGCCAACCAGCTAAAAAATGTTCCATGAATGATTCATAGATAATGTTTTTGTACTAACGTTTTATTAAAGACCAGATAACTTTGAATGAACCTTCTAATAACGTCAATGGTTTATTCAAAACTTTGAGAGAACGTTCTGAGGACGTTCCCTGTTGACTGAGTTGTTTTTGCTGCAGGAACGGAGGACACCAGACTGAACAACGACTGTAATAACGACCCCGTCTGTCCCGCCAAATGCCGCTGTGAGTCTAACGTAGTGGACTGTTCCAATCTGAGGCTAAACCGCATCCCTGAGCACATCCCAGCATCCACCACTGAACTGTAAGACAACATCAGACAATATTTCTGATAGATTCCAGAAGTCTGTTTCCTTTAACCTCATTTTCCCGTATGTTTTCACAAGCCGTCTCAACAATAACGAGATCACGACGATAGAAGCCACGGGTGTTTTCAAGACGCTTTCTCACCTGAAGAAAATGTAAGTCCCGCTCTCGCGTCCGTGTGACTGCTTGTGGCTCTTTACTAACGCTGCCTTTTGACCTGCAGAAACCTGAGCAACAATAAGATCTCTGAGATCGAGGACGGGGTGTTCGAAGGGGCGTCTTCGGTCAACGAGCTGCACCTGACGGCAAACCAGCTGGATTCGGCGCACAGCGGGATGTTCAGGGGTCTGGACGGCCTGCGGATGCTGTGAGCCCAGATTTAGTCAAAAATCAATCGTAATATATAATTTTCTTCTTCTGAATTCATGCACATGGTCTGTTTGTTTTCTAGAATGCTGCGGAACAATCGCATCAGCTGCATTCACAACAACAGCTTCACAGGCTTGCACAACGTCCGTCTGCTGTCCCTGTACGACAACACGCTGACCACCATCACGCCCGGAGCCTTCGACACGCTGCAGAGCCTCTCCACCCTGTAAGAGCCAAACCGCTGCTTCATCTGACCCAACACTGGCAGAACTCCCGAGAAGAGTTTAGCATGTGGTGCTAGAGACAGATGTTTCCTGTAATCATTAACTTGAGCTGGGCCAAGATAACTGGGAACGATCTCTGGCACGGTTCATTCAGAGTTATGAACAAACGTTCTTCCAGTAACATTAATAGAACGTTCGTTCAAAGTTATCTGGCCTTTGATAATGTTCTCATTTATACATCAATCACTGAATGTTTTTCTGGAACATTTCAGTTGGATGTTCGTCTAACTTTTTTAAATGTTTCTACTTGTTTCGGAACGTTCAGAGAACAATCAAAATGGAATGTTCTCTTAACGTAACCAAGAAAAAAAACTAATTTGAAATTTAATTTTTAAAAAAATGTTTGCTTCATCAGAATGGGATGACACTTGGTGACTTTTGTCGCATTAGCTATGTGAACACTAAAAAAATATCATGGAGTTGATTCGGATATGTTAAAGGCCTTCAATCTGTTTTAATCTGAAATACTGCATTAATTGAAAAATAATTTAAATAAAAACAATTATATTAATTTTAATGGAAAATATAGCGCATAATAATTGCATAAATATTGCATTGTATTATAAAATCCCCTCTAAATTCTAAATAATAATCAAAACATATTATTGAAGAAAAATATATTACATTGATTTTCCTGAAAAAAAAAAGTGTTAAATTTCAAGGCTTCGGTCACTTTTGACAGCGAAGGGACCAAGTGTGACCCAAAAATAAAGGGGCTTAGCGGGTTAAAACATTTAAAAAACTGGACGTTTTGAACATTCAGAAAACATTCAGAAATAACGTTTTAATAACTCGATGGCAAAATGCTCTTTGAGCTACAGAAATGCAAGAAACAAGCACAAAAAAATACAACATTCTGTAACAAACTTTAAAATAATGAGGTCATGCTATAAAGACCCTGTGTCTGTCTTTCGCCACATTTTCATTTAGGCTTATTATTGCCAGCATAAAGACCCGCTCACACCGAGAATGATAACTACACTCTAAAAAATGCTGGGTTAAAAACAACCCAAGTTGGGTTGAAAATGGACAAACCCAGCGATTGGGTTGTTTTAACCCAGCGGCTGGGTTAAATGTTTGCCCAACCTGCTGGGTAGTTTTATTTAACCCAAATATTGTTTAAAAATTACTGTATTTCTTGCTTAAAATGAACCCAAAATATGTTGGAAATTAACATTTATTAATATGTTTAATAAACAAACATTTATTAATACTTTTTTTGAATAATATTTAAACAATAAACATTTATTAAATTGCTTATTAATAAATGCTCATCTTTTTGATTATTATTGTTGCCTCTAGTAATTATGAGTCTGATTTTTAATTTCCAACCTATTTTGGGTTCATTTTAAGCCAGACATATAGTAATTTGTAAACAATTGTTGGGTTAAATAAAACTACCCAGCAGGTTGGGCAAACATTTAACCCAACCGCTGGGTCAAAACAACCCAATCGCTGGGTTTGTCCATTTTCAACCCAACTTGGGTTGTTTTTAACCCAGCATTTTTTAGAGTGTATAAAGAATAACTATAATGATATATTAGCGTCCACATCAACACACGACATTGTTCTTTTTATTATAAGTGTGCCGCAGGTTTGTCGTCTGTCTCTTTAAATGCTCGAGCTCTTTAAAGCAGGATGGATTCTGATTGGCTATCAATGTTTTAATCCTTAAACAGCTGGGAAAAAAAGGATTCTGAAAGTGATTTCAAAGATATTGTGTCTTTATCATTATAGTTTAGGACTTTAGTATCCTCACAGAATTACAATGATTATTAAAACTTCATCTTTATATTTATCATCCTTAGTGCGAACGTCTTTGTTACTGATTGTCGACAGCATGATGCAAGTTACTCCCGTAATTCTCGCAAAGCATTATAGGATGAAGAAAAAAATATTTAGATATCAGTCATTTCTTTGGGGACACATTTTAATGCTTCACTATACAGTAAAGAACCAGCGTTGGACGTAATGCACTGACCTTGCGACAGATATATGAGTGACAGCCCAAACAGCCAATTAAATCGCTGCACTAAAAAGCCTTGTTGCCATCTGCCATTTTGTTTGTCATGTTTTAAGGTCCATTGTAGTGATCCCATTGGTTCAAATGGCTTTTAATAGGTACTCTTATATGCCAACTTATAGCTAACTTATTTTAAGAAAAACACACACAAAAAACACAATTACCCCTGTTTGCATCTGTAAGCCTTGCCTTCTAAATAAAAGGGCATTGCATCACTGCAGCTTGGATATCTGATGTTTCCCCATTCAAAGAGATGACATAACTGGCCGAGAGGTGTTTCAAAGATGGCCGGCGAGTGAAATGACTTTGGTTTGGTCTAATTAATATCTATTTTTGTGTGGCAGAAACCTGCTGGCCAACCCGTTCAACTGCAACTGCCATCTGGCCTGGCTGAGCAGTTGGCTGAGGAACCGTAAGATCGTCACGGGGAACCCGCGCTGCCAGCGGCCGGCCTTCCTCAAAGAGATTCCCCTGCAGGACGTGGCATTACCAGATTTCCGCTGCGAAGACGGTAGGATCTAATTCAACAAACTGCATGTCTTGATTCCCAGTGTTCTGAGAGGGCTAATGATCCCTTCACACGGATGTTTCTCTCAGATCAAGAGGAAGCGAGCTGCACGCCGCCCATCCAGTGTCCCGCCGAGTGCACCTGTCTGGAGACGGTGGTGCGCTGCAGCAACAAACATCTGCGCCTCTTACCCAAAGGCATTCCTCGCAACGTCACCGAGCTGTGAGTCTGAGCCTCAATGAGCCACAAAACTATTACACTGAGGGTCCTAACCAGGTGCGGCCCAATGGCCAATCAAAACTATCCAAAAGTAGCTCAATGACCATATCCCAAATATCAAAATATGCCATTCCCATACTTAAAATACTCATTTGTAGTGACTATATTGTAGTGATCAGAAAACTTAACATCTAGTGCAGTTTTATTATAAAATATTTCAATACAACAATAGTCAAATATACAGTAATTTATGCAATATGTCAAACCTTTAACTCATTGGGAAAAAAATGACCAGTTTAAAAGTAGCCCAATTTCACTGGAAAACCACAGACTTGGCAGCCCTGCAACAAGCTTCCAGCAGCACGGAAAAAAGAGACAAAATCACAGCCAATCAGAGCATATGTCATGTTAAAGAGGGTCAAGATGAGGACCAATGAGATTTCACGGTGGGCGGAGCTACTCAGCAGTTCACAGAGATAGAAAGCCAGAAACTGAGAAAATGTTAATTGACTTATTTGGTTATTTAATCAGGGACAATACATGGAAAAATGTGCTAGATTTGGCCAAATTGGCTAATTTTCATCCGCAGTCCCTTGTTGAGATTCACTCAAAGTTTTATATTTAAGATTCATATGTTTAAATTGTATGTAAAATGTCCATCCATTTAGTTTATGTAGTTTTAACATGTAATGTGATGCATATTTGTCAGTCACACAAAAATGAAACAGATCAGATTTCTGTAATTGTACTAATAAACTGAATGTGTTTTAAATACACAATAAACAGGTTTATGTATTTATCATCCAATTTCTTTAAATCTCACCCATGTTAATTGGATATTGCTTGTTCCACAGATAGCCATATTTGGTAACACTTTATTTTAAGGTGACTTATTACATGTTACTACATGTACTTACTATGTTATAACAGTAAATTATGCATAATTACACGTAACTAACCCTAAACCAAACCCTAACCCTAACTGTAACTCTAAAGTAAGTACATGTAGTTAATTAATATTACTAGTACTTATTTGAGTAATTACAATGTAACTACGTCACCTTAAAATAAAGTGTAACCCCATATTTTCACCATCTTTATACTTATTTTCACAATGAATAGATTTATGCTGATTCTGAGCAATTGAATAAATGCATTTTGATTATTTAAATAAAAATATTTAATTAATACAATTTAAATAACATTTATTTAAATAAAAAAGTATAGACCTGTTTCATTCATGTATGACTGACAGATATGCATCGCATTACGTTTATTTATGTTTGTTTATGTTAAAACTGTGTGATCCAAATGCATGGAAGTTTTAGATGCAATTCAAACTTTAATGAACTCTAATATACAGGATACAAGCTACAATTCAGAAATACACTTTGTTATTCTGCATAACATTTCTTGGTAACACTTTACAATAAGGTTTAATTTGTAAACATTAGTTATCATGAACTAACAATGAAAAGAACTGAACAAACATGTATTATTAATTGCTAATTTCAACATTTAGTAATACATTATTAAAATCAAATGTTAATATTTAATGGACTTGAGCTGAACAAATGAACAAGATAACATTAACTGAATGGGATCTTATTGTAAAGTGTTGTCGTCCGGGGCGAAGCTGTTTTGTTAGTGAGTGTAATGAGTGTGTTTTTGAGTGGGAGTGACACACATCAGATGCCTGCCGTCCCTCAGAGCGTGAAAACCTCTCATTTACGCAGTGCTCTCACTGACTCTAGAGCCGCGTCCAGGTGTGCTGCGCTCTCAGCCCGTCATTAAACCCGTCGCCTCCATGACCAGGTGCTGAGAGGCTTCGACATTCCTGTCAAATACAGACTTTCACAGGCATTGTGTATTTGGTCTCTCAGCTACAGCACACACACACACACACACACACACTTGTATATGTGGTTTATGGGGACTCTCTACCCTTAAAGCTACCCATCACAGAAAACTTTCTGCATTTTTACATTTTGATTTATAAGCTGTTTTCCTCATGGGAACTAAAACACGTCCCCACAAGGATATTACCATCTTTATGGGGACATTTTGCACACAAAGGCACACTTTTTAGGTTCATGTTGAAGAGCCACTAACAAAGTAATTTATTCACATAATGTTCTCTTAAAATGTAAGTGAGTGTAAATGTCAGCATTATCATATATGTCATCTTGGTCTGTCGGGTAAAACAAGAGCTTGTTGATGCAATTCAATCAATCAGTTGTTTAATTCCAACCGTTATTCGTGGTCGGAAGCTTGCGTAAATGTTTAGTTTATACATGGAGCTGTATTTCAACTAAGTTTAAAGGGGACACATCATGAAAATCTGACTTTTTCCATGTTTAAGTGCTACAGTCGTGTCCCCGGTGCATCTACCAACCCGGAAAACATGAGAAAGGACAACCCAGTAACTTAGTTTTGGCAAGCCTTTCTCTGCAAGCATGTGAAAAAACGAGCTGCTCAGATTTCACTCCCCTGGTGACGAAGGATGGGGATCTTTTTATAATATTACCACCCCTTAATCTGCATCTTTCCATGATCCACAGCGGCGCCATTTTGTTTTTGCAAGCGTTTGCAAGGTTTTGCAAAAAAGATTAACATGACGGCACATGCAACAAAGGGGGCGGGGCCGTGTTGGGCTGCTTTAGAGAAGAGGAAGAGTTGTTGTAGTAGAGTGTTGTTGACATGCCGTCATTTTACGCCGGACTGCTTCACAAACGAGGGTCAATTCAACACAAAAGATGACGGCACATGCTAGTGGATGAGTTGAATCAACTCCACAGCAACTACATAAATGTATCCACTAACCATTCAGAAACATCCAGTTTCATTCTAAAAGTTGTAACTTCTTCCTGAGTCTCTCCATCAGTGTCGACTCCGGTTTGAACAATGTAAGGCTGAACACCGTTACTGACAATCCTCATTTTGGCTGCGTGAGATTCTCCAGCTTTGTTGTTGTTGAGCGACCGAAGCGTGAGCTGTTAAAGCTCCACCCTCTTCTGGAAATGGGGCGGGAGCAGCAGCTCATTTGCATTTAAAGGGACACACACAAAAACGGTGTGTTTTTGCTCACACCCAAATGGGGCAAATTTGTCAAGCTATAATAAATAATCTTTTGAGCTGAAACTTCACAGACACATTCTGGCGACAACAGAGACTTATATTACATCTTGTGAAAGGGGCATTATAGGACCCTTTTAATGGTGCAAAGTAAAAATATTTAGTACTGTGTAAGACTGATAAATATGCAAGTATGTTTTTTGAATGTCTGCAGGTACCTGGACGGAAACCAGTTCAGCGCAGTGCCAAAGGAGCTGTCCAACTTCAAAAACCTGCAGCTCGTGTACGTCTCTCTCTCTCTCTCTCTTATTATTCACATCCATGTATTCTCTGAGAAGTTGTCGTCTTCAGTGTCATTCATCAGCTGACGATCTTTTGTTTCAGAGACCTGAGCAACAACAAGATCAGTTCCTTGACCAATTCTTCGTTCTCCAACATGAGTCAGCTCACTACCCTGTATGTCGTGAACCACATTAATCTCATGCTGAATCACAGCTGTGAAAGTCAAATCTCATTGGAGGATTTGTGTGATTTTGTCCTGCAGGATCCTGAGCTATAACGCTCTTCGCTGTATCCCGACTCTGGCCTTCGGGGGTCTTCAGTCTCTCCGCTTGCTGTACGTATTTCTGTTTTACTTCTTTACTCTTTTTTTATGATTGTCTCATTTCAGCACTAGTGGCAGTCGCACAAACCTTTCAAACTGATGCCGTTACTATCCACTTATTTGACACTATTGGATGAGGACATATCTTGAAGTGAATTGAGCTGAATAATGACACTATTGTCTTCTGTTTTATAGCTGAATCAAATTTTTTCAAACTTATGTTTTTTCAACATCGACATTGTAATTGAACTGAACTGAATCAACACTGAACTGACTCAAAGTGAAAAGCGACACTATTGTCTTCTGTAGAGCTGCTTTACAGCAGAATTAGTCTCATATTTGATGAAGATTGCATCATTGATTCTGATATTTTCCTCTTTATTACTGTGAAGCTGCTTTAAAGAGCTGTAGAAATAAAGCTGACTTGATTTGACTTAAACAAATGACCGCCAATATGTTTGAAAGAAAAGCATTGTAGGTTTTTTAGAGTTAATCAACATTCATAATTACACCACGTTTCAAATTATTATGCAAGTGACATATCAGTAAGAAACATTCAGATGAAGAAAATGTTTGTTTATTTATCCATGTCTTTTTTTAGATAACTGGTATCAATCTCAGACAAAATAATTTGTTTGCTGCTCAACACTGGCTTTTTTATAGCTGCCCTTTTAATACAAATAATTTTTTTGACAGGAACTTTCAGTAATAAGCCTTTATCTGTTGAGTTCTGCTGTGCTCTAAATCACTCACAAATCTTATGATAATTCGATAATCTCTTAGTTGTTTTCATGCCTTTTGCACAACATTGCACCATTTCATGCTTTTCATCTTCAGAAAGATCTTTCTTCTTCCCCATATTGCATGAGAACTGTGACTTGCTTAATAATGTGGAACAACCTCTAAGTAGGGTTTCCATAGATCTGGCAAATTATTTTGTCTGAGATTGATACCAGTTATCTAAAAAGACATGGATAAATAAACAAACATTTTCTGAGAAAAACTAAAACCTGAATGTTTATTGTACTGAAATCTTGCATAATAATTTGGAATGCGGTGTATGTAATAATTATAAAATAATTTTTCAGACATAATTATCCATAACCACCCATTTTAAGTCATGTTTAAAGAATAATGGGTAAGACTGTATGTATATCGCATTATGTCTTTTCATAAGTAATTGTTATCAAAGTTAAAATGCATTATAATATTTGAAGATTCCCTGTTGCATCTGAAATTGGTTGTTTGTCATGTGCTTTAATGCATTATACTTTCTAAAGGTGTAAGAATGAATTGATAAGTATTATAATATATTATAACAGTGGTTGCATTTATTCATAAGATCATACAATGCATTATAAGCTGCATTACAAGACATAATTAATGCAATAAAATGCTTTACGGAATCAAAAATATTGATAATTCTCACCCTTAGTTTTGATTGGAGTGCATCACATCCGGGCGGACGGCCGTAAGTGCTTTAGCCACGAAAGTTTCTCAAATATCAGATATCGAATATCTCATATCAGGTCTGAAATTCTGCACGCACACATGATCAGAAACCCATGCAACTCTCCATTGGAAATCAGTGACTTCCACTCTTCCGTTTGTCATGGAAAGACTCTTACTGGTCCTAACCAGGCGAGACTCAACAGAGAAACAAGTGATTAATCACGTCTTCTTCATGTTTCATGACCACAACAAGCCACATGTGATGAAACAATTAGTCAGTTGCGGTCCAGAATCATCTGTATGTTAATCAAGTATGTGATGATTGGCTGAGATGACAGAGAAGTGTAAGATGCTCACTGTTTACAGCTGTCTCGTCGCCTGATCATGCGGCAGAGAGACGATGGTTTATGTGATCGTCCCTGTCGCTCCCTGTCATTTGTGAGTTCAGTAACACAACACCAGCTTCCTCAAATTCCTCCGGAGCTTCACTGGCAAACCGACGGGTGGAAATAGATCAACCAAACCTCCAGCGTTAGGCGGGAGTCCAGCAAGACAGTATGAGAATGAGAAAGAAGTCAGCTTCATTTCTACAGCACTTTATTTCAAAGCAGCAGAATCCAGAGCAGCTCCGGGTTCATGTCAGATAACTGATGTTTCTATTGTGCATGTGACGGTTTTCTCTCTCTCTCATGTTGTTCTCAGGTCTTTGCATGGCAATGACATCTCAGAGCTGCCTGATGGGATCTTCAACGACGCTGCATCACTGTCACATCTGTGAGTGAATATACAGGCCTACTTCACCAAACACTGACAGTTTTACACACACTGAACAGAAACCGAGCAGCACAGCCAGTCTGTTACATGCAGTTTAGACACACAACAGCTCTGTGTACTCCCAGAGTTCCTGCAGAGGCTGGTCAGTCTGTCGTCAGATCCATTAAACATGTTCACTGTTACTGCGGCTCTTCTGAGTGACCTCGAGAGAATGAGTGTAACCCTACATGTCCGTCTGCCCACACGCTGCCTGTTATAAAACAGCTCTTACATCTTATTGGATGAAGCTGACGGAAAGCGGTCGACCCACACACACCTGTGACACACATCACATGAGCACTTCACTAGCGATAGGTGATTTCTGATTGTTACTAGTTAGTCTAATGTGTAATGAGCTGTATCATTTGGCGGAAATAACTGAAACTAAAACCATAAATAACATTTCTGGTGCTTTAAATAAAATAAACGTTAACTGAAATATCAGAAATATCAAATATAGTTCACTCCATAGCACATTTGTTCATCTTTGGATCACAAATGAAGATGTTTTTAATATTTTGATGATTTTTTGGGTGAACAAACCCTTTAACTCACAGAATCTGGTGACATTTTTCATTATTTAGAGGAGTTGAATAGAATTCAAGCGCTTTGTTTGGCAATTGCAGCAGCTTTATGTTTAGGACGCCTGCAGCGCCATCTAGCAGTGATGATGTGGTAATACAGTGCACAGCAGAACACCCTCTGTGAAACTTGCATTCAGCCATTTATCTTTTTGTAAAAGACATATTGTGGTTTCTTGAAGATGTAATGTTCCAGCAAGTGTGCTTGATCAGTTACCAAAGAAGCATGTCGATAATAGCTACACAAATAAGATCAAAGTGATAAAAATGTTGAAGTGTGAACATAGTAGCCAAAGTATTACAGAAATTCAACACTGTCCTCATTTGGTTGATTCTCTGATTGGTGGAATTTTCTGTACAGCATCATGGGTAATGTAGTTTTTCTCCATTAATTCCACTGTTAAACACAGTGATTTAAAAAAATGAGTTGAAGTAACGAGCTGACAGCTTCAACAGAAGCAGATACTATTGATTAACATCTTCAAAGCTCAAAGTAAGGCTGGCTTTAAGGGTTTATAACTTAGAATTATGAATCCATTTCCCTATGGAGAAAATGAATGGAGTTTTTACGTCCTGAACCAGACTGATATAGCCGTCTTAAAGGATTAGTTCACTTTCAAAAAAATTTTTCCTGATAATTTACTCACCGCCATGTCATCCAAGATGTTCATGTCTTTCTTTCTTCAGTTGAAAAGAAATGAAGGTTTTTGAGGAAAACATTCCAGGATTATTCTCCTTATAGTGGACTCCAGATGGTTGAAGGTCAAAATTACAGTTTCAGTGCAGCTTCAAAGGGCTTTAAACGATACCAGACGAGGAATAAGGGTCTTATCTAGAGAAACGATTGGTCATTTTCGAAAAAAAATTAAATGTATATGCTTTATATAAACAAATGATCGCCACCTATTCTACTTACGAAAAAAATTTAACTGGCGCCGCGTTCGTTCCGTAAGTAGAATAGGGAAGGCGTAGGACATATAGCAAAAACTTTTTGAAGAATACGAAAGTGCGGTTTTGGCGGAAACACTTGGAAGGCGATCATTTGTGTTTATAAAGCATATACAGTTGTATTTTTTTCAAAAATGACCAATCGTTTCGCTAGATAAGACTCTTATTCCTCGTCTGGTATCGTTTAAAGCCCTTTGAAGCTGCACTGAAACTGACATTTTGACCTTCAGCCGTTTGGATTCCAGTGAAGTCCACTATATGGAGAATAATCCATGTTTTCATCAAAAACCTTCATTTCTTTTCAACTGACGAAAGAAAGACATGGACATCTTGGATGATATGGAGGTGAGTAAATTATCAGGAAAATTTTATTTGAAAGTGAACTAATCCTTTAAGTTTGGTGCATTTTCATGCATATATTTAAAAAGGCAAGGTAACACTAATAAAAATGACAAGAGGGGTTGTGCTCATTTCTGTGTACTGTATTTTATACACAGACAGAGCTTGTTCAAATACATGCCTTCTAATGCATCTGGTGTCTAAATACGCATTGGGTTGATGCTGGTTTGACTGGAACGTGTTTGGTTGTCCTCAGGGCCATCGGTGCAAACCCTCTGTACTGCGACTGCCGCCTGCGCTGGCTCTCGGACTGGGTGAAAACCGGCTACAAGGAGCCTGGCATCGCGCGCTGCGTTGGGCCGCACGGCATGGAGGGAAAACTGCTGCTGACCACCCCTGCCAAGAGGTTTGAGTGTCAGGGTAAGATGAATGGAGTGCTCCAGCCGACCAATCAGAGCACATTGTGCATTTCAGAAGGAGGGGCTTCATAGAGACAGGAACTAAACAGAGCGTTACTGACAGACTGGGAAAAGAGGAGCTGAACAATGGAGAATATGAGGAAAATAATCAACATTCAAGCAGGAAAACCTGTTGTAGTAGAGCACAGAAACAACATCAAGACTTTGAGAAAGGGCATAATATTGACTGTTTAAATAACAATCTTTGTGTTACATAATGTTTGTCCTTTATACCTCAGCGAAGCTCTTCTACCAGTCTTTGCTCTGAGAGAGACGCACTCAGACTCATTTTTATAATATTGATATGTGAGGGACTGTGTGTGTCCGTGTGTGCAGGTGAAGTGGACACTGCGATACTGGCGAAGTGTAACCCGTGCATGTCTGGCCCCTGTCTGAACCACGGCAGCTGCGAGGCGGATCAGACGGACGGATACAGGTGCAGCTGCTCCGAGGGTTTTAAGGTGAGCATACAAAACATGTGATCAATGTGAACGCTGGCAGACGGATGTGAAACGCTCATGCATTTGCTTTCACGTACAGGGCAAGAACTGTGAGACGGTGACTAACGCTTGTGTCAGTGAGCCCTGTAAGAATGGAGGAACATGCCACACGTCCGGAGAAGAGGATGAAGACTTTAGGTGAAATATCCACATCTAATGACATTTCCCTTATCGTTTAAAAACACGTGAATTAGTTAAAAAAGGCTGCATAGACATACTGTGATGTTTTATATTTGATCTTTTGCTTTTGGGTGAAATATGACCAGGACTTCTTCATGAAATTCATTCCCACAGTGCTTAGAAAGCTTGATCCCCATTTAAAACAATGCATTTGTGTTTTCTCAGCTGTTCATGTGCTGCAGGCTTTGAAGGACCCACGTGTGACACTGACATTGACGAGTGTAAAGATAACGACTGTCAGAACGGAGCGACCTGCATAGATGGGATCAACAACTACACGTGTTTATGTGCCCCTTTTTACACAGGTACACGTGTTAAGGCCCTGTTATACTCTCGGCGAAGGGATAAAAAAAAGTTTGAAATACCTGAGCAGCGATAAACTGTTAGTGAACATCCTGATGCCATAAATATGTGCTGCGCTTTTCTTTAAATAACAGAATAAACACACAATAACAATGCCAGCGGTGAGAAAATAGCAGTTCAGAAAGCATCTGATCGCAGTGATGTGTGTTTGCTTCAGCTCTCCAGTCACGTCACGTTTATTTCTACAGCACTTTATACAATAGATTGATTTAAAGCAGCAGCTTTACAGTATTAAAGATGAAAAACAGTGTCAGTGTCTCGTTCAGTTAGAATCACAGCTTCAGTTTCTGATATAAAGCGGCTCTCCACTGTGTTCATGTTTTTACTCACGTCTGACCTCGATGGACTGAACAGAAGAAATAAAGATTTACACCTCGAAGAAGGCGGAGCCTCGGGGCCACACCCTCTTATTACATCATCATTACTGACCAATGGTAGTTTGAAGGCAGAAAGTTCACTTTGGCAAATTGTTTCGAACTCCAGAAACAAACATCATTCGTGCCTGATTTTGTTCGAAATGACATCAAACCAGTTTGTTCTTCAAATTAGCTTGAAGTATATCGGGGCTACTTTCTGAACGCGTACTTTTGTTTTGTTTTTTACATCAAAGAATTTTCCTGTCTTTTCTCTCAAACTGTTGTAAGCACATTGTTATATCACCAGACTTACAGATGTCACTCTGCGTGTTTGTGTGTGTGTAGGGGAGATGTGTGAGGATATGGAGGATATGTGTGCTTCTACTCGCAGTCCCTGCAAGCATCAGTCAACCTGCTTCATCACAGTCACAGGCCCAAAGTAAACACATCTCTTTTAACCTAGTAGCCTAGTAACAGCTGTTTTATTAAAGAGGACCTATTATGCTTTTTCCCATGTTCATCTTTCTTTAGTGTGTAATGTTGCTGTTTGATCATGAAAAAGCTCTGTCCCTCCAGTGTTTCTGAACTCCCTGAAAGGCCTCCATTGTAGTCTTGAGTTTTCTTCACAATATTCCTCATTTAAATAATTCATACGCAGAATAAAGGGGCGGGGCCTGGTTGAGTTAGTTAGTAGTGTGTTGAAACTGGCGGTTATGGTAAGGGGCGGGACATTTCCCGAACACCAATCACAACACACTGCTCCAGCCGACCAATCAGAGCACATTGTGCTTTTCAGAAGGAGGGGCTTCATAGAGACAGGAACTAAACAGAGCGTTACTGACAGATTGGGAAGAGAGGAGCTGCAACAATGGAGAATATGAGGAAAATAATCAACATTCAAGCAGGAAAACCTGTTCTAATAGAGCACAAAAACACTTTATAAATGGGCATAATAGGTCCTCTTCAACCAAAAGATTTTCAAAGAGCTCTTTAATGTTTGTGTACAGTGGTTCGTTTAGCATGTGCGTGTGTGTTTGATTTAGGTGTATATGCGCACCTGGTTATGTGGGTGACGACTGCAGTGTGAACTATGATGACTGTAAGGACCACAGGTGTCAGAATGGGGCGCAGTGTGTGGACGAGGTCAACGGATACTCCTGTGTTTGCCCGAAGGGCTTCAGGTCAGTTCTATACACAATTATCTTTACATTTTAACATCTGTGGGATTAACTCCAATTCACCAGTGATCTAGAATTACACCATCTTTTGAAAGACTTTCTCAAGCAGACTTTTTTTTGTTCTGGAGGGACTTTATCTGACTCGATAAGTGAAGAAGTTGAGGATTTGTTAAGGCGTGTGTGTTGACGTGGATTCGTACGCTGGAGTGCCTCGCATTACTCATGCAACTCCGTAGGATGAATTGCTTTTGTTGTGATATTCCCCATTCAGAAGTCATTTTTGATAAAAGTTGCCTCAGTTGAGGGTTTGAACAAAACCTCAGCTCTTTTTACCATTATTAGATTCAAGAAGCATATAGATGATCACTTTCGGGAGCTCATTTTACAGTCTATAACCACCTGATCCTAGACGGCAAAATATTTGTGCCATAGAGTTGCAGGGGGAAAATGTGTTTTGCATGAATTGGTTATAAAATTTTATTTAATCTTCAATAAGTCACAACAATAGACAAGCACAGTCTATATAAATAACACACAAATGATGTTATGTTCTCATGACTTTATTGAACACACTGCATAAACATTTATAGTGCAGTCTTTGGCAAGATGTATTGTCTAAATTGAGAAAGCACTGCTGCTACTTTCCCTATATGGCCATCCTGCAGACATGACTGAAAGAGCACAGTGCAAAATGGGCAATGACGTTAAGAAGGATCCTAGAGCATCAGCTGAGGACTTTAAAACTCTGTTGTGGTGTCTATGATATGGAAAACACTGAACAAAAAACTGTTGTTGTTACTTAGTTGAAGATCACTCTGAGATGCTAAAAGCCCTGGATGTTGTTGGGTGTTCTGGCGTTCACTAGAGTGTTTTGTTGGCAGTACTATGGGAGTACTGGAGCCACTTATGCATGCCATCCAGTCCCTATACATCTTGTGCTAGAACTCGGCAGTAAGTCAAGCTTGTTCCCAGTTGGTGTTGGACTCAACCAAGGTTGTCCTTTGTCACTTATGCCGTTTGTCGAATTCATGGACAGGATCTCAAGGCACAGGCGAGGAGTGGAGTGTTTCCCGTTTGGGGGCCTCAGGGTGGAATTTGCTAATTGTGACCTTCAAGGCGCACTCAGGCAGTTTGTGGCCAAATGTGTAGAGCGATTGGGATGAGGGTCAGAACCTCCATATGGGAGGCCATGGTGTCAGTCAGAAAGAGGTAGATTGTCCTCTTCGGGTAAGAAGGGAGTCCCTTCCCCAAGTGCAGGAGTTTACGTATCTCGGGGTCTTGTTCACGAGTAAGAGTAGGTCAGAGCATGAGATTGGTAGGTGGATTAGTAGGTTAGCTTGGCCCCCTCCAAGTCTGACCTACACCTCAACGTGGTGATGGGGTGAACGGTTAAGTAGGGGATTGCCTACTCAGGCTATGCCATCAGTGATGAAGGTGCTTGCACCGAAGAATCACCTAGGGCGTTATCCGAGGTGGGTAGGCCTTGCAGGAAAATGACTGGTCAAGTGGGCTCTGGCGAAGACTGCCATGGTGTCTTTCGGCTACAACTCAGCATGTCAAGACATTGGCGAAGACAGCACAGCAGCGGAGCAGTTGCAAGTCACTCTGAAGGGTGGTATGGTTCCCCTCTTGGGATCACTTAAGGCCAACTTACTGTGCCAGCAGCCTCCAGCCTGCAAAGCCTGCTGGCAACGGTCAGTGTTGGAAGAGAGAGTGGGATTGGTTACACAAGCTTCTCCCACTATAATCCATTCATTGTGATGGTATGTCACAGATGCTAAGTCCTGTGGTGATGGGTGTAGGCAGAGGATACCACTGGGAGGACTTAGTCATGGATCTGCACGTAGACGGCCTGGGTGTGACGGTCATTTGATGCTGACCTGGAACAACAGTACAATCCATATTCTGCCCAGGTGAAAGAGTAGCCCTTTTTAGGGACAGCGCTGTTCTCTTCCACGGAAGAAGGGAGTAGGTGGATCAGGACTTTGGCAGAAGTAATGCAGTGATTGTACCAGGCTGTAGTGGTGAAGAGTAGCTGAGCATGTGGGCAAAGCTCTCAATTGACCAATGAATCAATGTTCCTGGCCCTCACCTTTGGTCATGAGCTTTGGATAGCAACCAAAAGAGCAAGTTTGCATGTACAAGCATCTGATATAAGTCCTTGGTCATGGTTTATTTTACAGTGAGCGTGTACTTGCTGTTTTCAGTGCACTGTGGATCTTTTTTGTGCCTGCTTCAGGTGTCTAAGCTGTCCACAAACTCACCCTATAACCACTTGTGGGGTTCCGATAGTGTTTTTATGTGTATTGTCATCTTTAAGAAATTTCTTGATTGTGTGTCTGCCATTATCTACAATGGTGATTCAGTCATTGAGGATGGAAAGTCCCACTTTAATCTGCAAATTGCAGTGTGTGCTTCTTTTGTTTCATGCAGTCTTTCTGGTCATGGTATTAAGATGCGTTTTGGTCGATCGTATCATAACTGGACGACACTAAATACAGGTGTAAACGGGGTGTAAAACGTTTTGACCTTGTCCACTTTCAACCAATTCCAGAGGTAGTCGAAAACACCTTCGACCGCATTGCTTTCGTAGTGTAAACGCTCATCTGGTCGAATGTGTTCAAACAGCCACAAAAGACCGTCTGCTCTCCGCCTACTGACCTAATGTGTAAACATTATGGGAAGCACGCTGGCCAGATGGGATTTAAACATTGTCGGCTGAAGATCCAAGTTTGGTTTTAAGATGAAAAACGTGAAAAAAACCTATACATTTACCCTCCTATAGACTCTCCCCTTGAAGAAATCAGGACAGAAATGGTTGAAAGTGGACAAAAGAGACGGATTAAAACACGTGGTGTAAACTGGTATGTGTCTCCCTCGTCCACTTGTGATCTGATCGACCAAAACACATCTTAATAACCAGGTGGAAACAGTGCCTCTTATAGATGCTCACTCCAGCAAAAGAACATGCATGACAGAGAAAATCCCAATTAGATTTGAGATGATCAAAGTTATTCTGAAACATTTTGTGTGCAGTGGACAGCTTTGTGAAGTCCCATCTACTCCGCGCTCTCTCTGCGAGTTGGCCGACTGTCAGAACAACGCTCCCTGTGTGGAGCGGGGGGGTCATCCTCTGTGTCAGTGCCTGGCAGGGTTTGGTGGACCACGCTGTGAAAAGTTGGTCAGTGTCAACTTTGTGGACCGAGACTCCTACCTGCTACTGAGTGACCTGAAAAACTGGCCTCAGGCCAACATCACACTACAGGTATTCAACCAAGCCCAAACTTTGAACAAATACTGAAGGTAATTTGTCAGTGTTATTGTAACATTTTTTACATGGCTTCAGGTATACAGAACTAATGAATGTATAAGAATAAAGGCTTTGTAAGTAGCTGTGCTTTATAACAGGTAACCAGTGTAGTGACAAAGTCCATTTCTTGGCAGAGGCTGCGGTCAGATTTGTTCTGTTCATCTTCTGATGATTGATTTTTGGTTCTGTCTACAGGTGTCCACAGCAGAGGACAATGGCATTCTTCTGTACAATGGAGACAATGACCATATTGCTGTAGAGCTACATGAAGGTCATGTTAAAGTCAGCTATGACCCTGGCAGCCAACAAAGTCATGCAATCTACAGGTGAGCTAGAGTTTAAAAAAAAATTATTAAAAAGACATTATTAATTATGATTACGTCATTTTACCCCGGACTGCTTCACAAACGAGGGTCAATTCAACGCTGGATTTGCACAAAAGATGAACATGACGGCACATGCTAGTGGATGAGTTGAATCAACTCCACAGCAACTACATAAATTTATCCACTAACCTCCAATTCAGAAACATCCAGTTTCATTCTAAAAGTTGTAACTTCTTCCTGAGTCTCTCCATCAGTGTCGACTCCGGTTTGAACAATGTAAGGCTGAACACCGTTACTGACAATCCTCATTTTGGCTGCGTGAGATTCTCCAGCTTTGTTGTTGTTGAACAACCGACGCGCGAGCTGTTGAAGCTCCGCCCTCTTCTGGAAAAGGGGGCGGGAGCAGCAGCTCATTTGCATTTAAAGGGACACACACAAAAACGGCGTGTTTTTGCTCACACCCAAATAGGGGCAAATTTGACAAGCTATAATAAATGATCTGTGGGGTATTTTGAGCTGAAACTTCACAGACATATTCTGGAGACACCAAAGACTTATATTACATCTTGTGAAAGGGGCATTATTGGTTCCCATTAAAAATGATTGTAGTTGGGTAAGATGGAATGAGATGCACCGATTATTTTTTGACCAGTGATGTCACTAAAAGACATTTTGTACATTTATAAAGTTTTGATGCAAATTAAATATTGAATCAATTATCTTTCATGTTTGTTTTACACTCAGTACTGAGACCGTCAATGATGGTCAGTTCCACACTGTAGAACTGGTGACCTTTGACCAGATGGTGAACCTTTCCATAGACGGTGGCATCCCAACAACCATGGACAGCTTTGGTAAAGTGCAGCCATTGAGGGGAGAAGCTCCACTATATGTGGGAGGTAGGACACACCACAGATATCGGTCTCCATCACAGTCATCTAAACTGTACTCTACTGTCAATCACCACTGTGTACCGATGGAAACACCTAGACATGATGCATGCTCTCAGTTCCATTGCTCTTGATGTCTAGAATGCACAAGTAGAGTGAGTTCTAGTTCTAGTCCTGATCATGGTTGAATATCAGCACTCTTGGATGGCCTCTCATCCAAACAAATATGAGTACAGTAACAGTATACCAAGGTTCTTCACTTTATTCATTTGTCCAGGTGTGTTCGATTAGAGTTGCATCTCAACTCTGCATGACACTTGAACCCTAAGATCCCTACCATAACATTAACCGTAACTGATCAGTGTTCTGCTGCATGTGTGCCACTGGCCTCTTCCCAAATCTGCTCTTAGAACATTTTCTCTCTCATTTAGGCATGCCGGTCAGCGTCCACCCCACAGCTCCGCGTGTGTGGCAGATACAGAACGGCTCCAGTTTCCACGGTTGCATTCAGAACCTTTACATCAATAACGAGCTACAAGACTTCACCAAAACCCAGATGAAACCTGGCGTGGTGCCCGGATGCGAGCCCTGCCGAAAGATATACTGCCTCCATGGCATCTGCCAACCTAACACCGCCACGGGCCCCGTATGCCACTGCCAGCCCGGATGGAGCGGGCAACACTGTGACCAGCCTTCTGCGAACCCCTGTCTGGGCAGCAAGTCAGTCGAGTTCTTGAAGTGAAATATGCCGATCGGACTGACACGCAACATGTGATCCTCTAATTCTTTCATTCGCTTTGCACAGGTGTGTCCATGGGATATGTATTCCAATGGACATGCAGTCGTACCGCTGTGAATGCCAGGAGGGTTTTCATGGTGCCCTGTGCAACCAGCAGGAAGAACTCTTCAATCCGTGCAGAAGGCTACAATGCAAACATGGTCACTGTCTGATATCTGACACAGGAGACGCCTACTGTCACTGTGAGGTGGGCTACAGTGGGGAGTTATGCGACAAGGGTAAGAAAACAAATACAAAACGTATGTGAAGCATTCTGTTTCTGATGAGATGACAGAGAGAAACAAAACTTTTCAAAAATTTGAATTAATTGAACCAATTACTTTACAAAATGATTCAGTTTCAAAGTGCTTGAAACTGGTGAGGCCTGCTGGTTAATGTTATTTTATTAAATCGTAGGGCTTGTTTTATGGAGAGCTTGTTTAATCAGGCCAATACGAGACTATTGACTACAACTTTTTATTATACAAATGTGTCATTAACTCCACCAGCGTTTACAAAAAAAGTTGTCAGCCAGCGCCAGCATTTATATTCACAAAGATTTCATGGCCCCTAGAATATTTTGTATTTAAATATTGTTGTATGAATATGTAAACAGTCAATATAACAAAAGAAAGAACAGAGCCTCTGCTTTTAAACAAAAGACTTTTTGTAAAAGACTTGGTCTGGATGGGATTCAGAATGATGGAGTAGATCGAGTCCATCAAAGCTTCACAGTCGTTTCCTCTTCATGGGTTTGTCATTTCATCCAGTAACATTAGGCGGTTGTCATTTATATGCTGTTGAATGTTTAATGATCGTGTTAGCTTATATGTGCGTAAACAACTTTTATCTGCTCCTTCTGTTTTAAGGAGACCTTCTTTTTTGCATGTTTTTGGATCTGGAGAGGCTAAAATGGCAGGGAAATAGTCAAAAATGTCTAGAAATTTTTAAAACTGATCCGAAATTCATCGCTGAATTTCAAAACGGTTATGATGAAGTCTTGTTTACTGAAATCACACGACTTTAGCCTTTGATACATGCTCCGAAACAAATGATTCACAAAGGTTTCGAAGCTTCGCAAAGCAGCGTTTTGAAAGCGGCCATCACTACGGATAGATCCTTCAGTTTACTGTTAACTCTTTCCCCACCATTGAAGGAATTTTCCGTCATTTATGAGACGCCTCCCCACTATTTTTCCTGCTTATCGTGTTTTCACTGTTATACGGCAGGGGCCACTATTACGCATCTTCTGAAAGAGTACAGAATCTCCGGATCAAAACACAGACAAAAAAAAAGGAGCACAAACAAGCAATAAAAGCATTGCTTATGCGATTTTTTTTTTCTTTCTGCTTTTTGTTCAAAAAGTTGTTTTTTTTTATGAAACTTGCCCACATTCAAGTTGATAAAAGAATGCATGAAGCTAGAGTAAACGTGTTTTGTTTGTTTGTTTAAAAGCACAGGCTCCGTTTATTTTGTTTGATATATTAATAAAGTAACATGACGTGTAGCCAAGTATGGCGAAATGCCACCCATCCAAGTGCACACACACAGCAGTGAGTATTGAACACACACCTGGAGCAGTGGGCAGCCATTTTACTGCGGCACCCGGGGAGTGATTGGGGGTTCGGTACCTTGCTCAAGGGCACCTCAGTTGTGGGTAATGAGAGCACTGTTCATTCAGTCCCCCCACCTATTTCTTGTCGAACCCATGACCTTCGGGTTACGACTACTGCATGTTCAGATAATCATCCAACAAAATATTCTGGAGGCCATAAAAGTTTTATGAAAATGATCAAAAATGCTGATGGTGGCTGGCAACTTTAAAAAAAAAACGCTGGCAGGGAAAGAAATAAATGTGTCTTTCATATGCTATTTGATGCCGTTTCTTCTATTGTAGAGTCCGAGTGCCACGGGGAGCCAGTGCGGGACTTCTACCAGGTCCAGCGAGGGTACGCCATCTGTCAGACCACACGCATGGTGTCGTGGGTGGAGTGCAGCGGTGCCTGCGACACCGGCTCCTGCTGCGCCAGCCAAAGGATGAAGCGCAGGAAATACACTTTCGAGTGCAGCGACGGCACGTCCTTCAGCGAGGAGGTTGAGAAGACCATCAAGTGTGGCTGCGTGGGGTGCATGTAGAACACAACCACTAGCATCACCACCTCATCACAGTCTGACGGAACCACAGAAAGAGCCATCACAAAAAAAAAAAGCCAACAGAAAAATATAT
>RJVU01046259.1:1491639-1502490 GCA_003731715.1 Anabarilius grahami | reverse complement strand
CCACCACAGCCTGAAATTTCAACCCCTTTTTGTCCTTTCGTAAGGTCTCAGAAGGGTAAAACAACACCAACTCTGCTGACAGGAAGGCAAGCGAGATGGACCCTGTCTTGTTTCAGCCCAAAAGCAGGACATTAGTCATGTATTAGAAGAAAATGATGGTCTTTTTGACTCTCTCTGCAGTGCAGGACGTGTATTTGAGCGGATAAGGCTCCGTAATGGTGATGAAAGGAAGATCCACAATTCCACCATGCCTGAAAAAACTGTATGTATGATATATCTGTGTGGGAGAATACATCCTCAGTGACATGCTGGTAAAATAGAAGGTGTGAAACAAGTACGGCAGGAGATGTGCATGGAACCACATGCTGTCTAACCAGATATTTCCAATGGTTTTGTGTTACGGGCGGCACACGGGACTCTGTTCCACTGCAAATATGACGCCATTAATAAACTACATGGGGGCCAAAAACACCCAGCAGCCTTCCATCTGAACGCGTGAAGAACTCCTGGTGCCATATCGTAGAGTTACCATGTCGGAAGGGAGCTTCTTTATAATATTTCGACTTTCGATAGATCGAGAAACGAAAGTCAAACCGAAGGATCCATTCGATCTATTCCATAGTGTTTGTCATTCCATTACCTCAACAGAGAACTCAATGACAGAATGTAAGGGAGAGCTGAAATCAAGCGCTAGATAGATCTCATCACACCGTTTTCTAAGATGCATGCTCATTGTCATGTGATGTCTGGATTGTGGTTAATATTAGTACTGCTGAGCAGAAAATAGAACATCGCTTATCGAAACACTGCTAAATATGCAACGCCACTGCAGTTTTTATATATGGGTCAGTGTTGAAACTGTTTGAGGGGTACAATATGACTATGGGTTATGACCACAACACTGTACACACCAAATCTCCCAACAGTAACGACTTCCCAGATTCCGCCATGTTCTCCTTTCGATTCCTACAGTATTACCTCCGCAAGCTACTGCGTTCAAATTGCCATGAACATCGTCCTAGAATTAAAACGCGAATAAGTGCAGTTTGGCTTATTTCATTTAATTTCGGTGGGTGTTTGTTTTCGCTTTGATTTCCTTTTCCTAACTCCCTAGTCCTTCACTTTATACAGAAATGCTTAACAGATTCTAATATATATTTGTATTTCATTTTGGTATAGTATTTTTATATGTTAAATAATAAATTTGTTTTCAGGATTTTATTATCAAACAGCAGTGTGAAATTTGGTGACTTCTTTGGTGTTTTATTCGGTCATTTAATTCACTTGCTTATACAGGCCTCAGTGGTTTGAAACTGGCCAAAAGCATAGATAATAATTAGCCTATTAGCCTTATTGTAATATGAGCCAGTGTTGATTGTTTCGGAAGGTTTTTTTTGTTTTCTTTTCTTTTTTAATATTGTAAATGTTGTCTTCCATGTGAATACCACATTTAGTTCATTTAAAATATCTTTGTGCTTGATTTTGTAATTATTTATTTTAAGACCTGTCCAGATAGAAAGCTGATTTTGAGTTGTGAATAAGGCCAAGAGGAAAAAGGTTATCGAGATTAAGGCATTTTTAATAGGGTAATTACATCCAGTCCTCATAATAAAGAGCAAGACAATAGCCCCGATTGCTACTAGTGTTTTCTGTGCAGACCAAAAGAAAAAAATGCTGTTCTTCTTTATTTGAGAACTACTTGCAGTAATTTAATTCTCCATACATTCATTGTACCACATGGTCGGTGTTTCCATTAAGCAAACATCAACCGGTTTTGTTACTCTACGGTGGATACTTATTGCTCTTATTGTACATTGAGGTACTGGGAACGGAAGCTAATGTGAATGTCATCGCTAGAGATGTGATCGCTTCAGTGCATACAAATCATTGGAAAGGGTTACAGACTTTTCCTGTAGATGTCATGGTCTGAGCTATCCCTGTGCCAATCACAACCATCGCATCATGAACCCAAGAAACTATTGTGAAAGAAACTGTCGCTGTTGCATATAGAACATTTAAGAGCTCTTGCTGTTTATTCTTCTGATGTTACGTTGATAGTTACATTGACTAACTGCAGTTACTCCGAATGTAAGTAGCGCCACCAAAATGTTTACTGAACTTCCTCCTTTTTCATTCATTAAAATGTGTGATTATACGAGTGTCTATGTCTGCTTTATCAAAACCACAAAAAAAAGCAGTAAAATATTTGGTTCCTGGCACATTTTTTCAAACCAAACATGCGAGGAACTGGTTGGGGGGGTGGACGGGGCCTTGAGAAGCGAAACTGAATTATTAATGATTCACTATAAATAAATGCTGTGGTTATTGTAAACATTGGCTTCTACACACATTGCATTTTCTGGATGAAATTACACGGTTGAGAACCAACTTTCACTGCACAGTCTTTACTTTACTCATCACTTGTTTACTTTTGGGGAAAAAACAAAACATTTGAACAAAATTCATGAAAAACTGACAAGACAAAATGCATACAAGTTCATTTACATTTTCATCTTTTTCCCCCCATGACACCAAAAACCATATAAATGGGGTAAGGTCTTCAACACTGGTATATGTAAACTACATTTTCAATGTACTTTTTTTGACCTTTAAGCAATGTTTAAAAATATTAAAACAATGCAATTATGTAAGAGTAAGCTGAAAATAAAAATAGGCTCTCATGATTAAACTGGATTAGAGCAGAAACATGTTTTAGAAAACCTGTAATCTTGCATAGTTTCCTTTTAGCATCATAAATACAGCTGTTTGAGACCATAATTCATAAGTTACTCTTCACTATAGAAAATCTACTTGAGAAACAAAAGCGATATAGACAAGTTTCTATGCATAAATCATTATCTCCTCAAAGGAATGGACAAAATGAGGAAGTAGACTATGAAAATATTAACTACAACATTTTTAAACTTCAGTGCTCTAAAAGAGAAGAGTGAAATTAGGAATTAAGAATACGAGAAAAGAAAATAATTAATGATCATCTTATGAAGAATTTGGGGACAAATTTCTCATCTATGTGCAAAAAGAATGAGGCTTTATTTCTTGAGGCAAACTCAATTACTTATAAATACAGATAAGAAAAAAAGGCACATTATTCAGGTTACAAAGCCACTTTAATTAACTAAAATTATTAATTGTTTTAGAATGGTGGATCACTCCTTAAATAATATCTGGTTCAATATTACAAGTTGTTGTAATAATAAGCTATACAATGTAACGGTCAAACAAACATGAGAGTTATTGAGTTAATAACCCATATTTAAAATGCCCCATTAAAAGGGAATCGGAACCTTTATTTATTGACTTGTTTTTACATTAACGGCTCCATCAAGGGAAAAAATATCAATTTTCTGTAACAAACAAATAGATTTCTTAAAGCATATTTGGAAAAAATTTGACACTGTTAGGTAGAGCTGTCACGTTCCTTCGTTTCAAAGACAAATCTCTCTCCGATGACAATATATTTAAAACTCTGAAAATGTACTGCCAAGCTTCAAAAATAGCTTCAAAAATAATTTGTCCTTCCAAGAAAGGAACATTCTGAAAAGCATCAGCACCCCTTGTTCTTGTGAAACATTTCTACACGAGTTCTAGTACCTGTACACATATCTCATGGTTTTGATGTCCTTGTACGTTTTGTCGGAGTGACCAGTGGTTCCAAGCCTCGCTTTGTGGAGGATTTAGGAGAGCCGGTCTGTGAAGAGGTGACCTCCATCTTTCTTTGAGACCTAGTTAACACTTGGTCTTCCAATGCCAGAGGCTTAATGTCCATATCTAAAGATTGTGGTTCTAAATTATTAGGGCCTTTTTGCACCGATTTCTTTACGTCAACTTTAGTCCCACTTGTTTTCATTTGATGTGCCTTATCAGTCCCGGTTTTGAGCAATATCTGTTTTTTACTCGAGGCGCTAGTCGAAACATGTTCACCTTTCGTCACTTTTTTGAGTGCCTGCAACCTCTTTGGAGAGGCAGAGTCTTTGTGACATGGGTTCTTTTTCAAAGCCCGTTCTTTGAGGGCAGAGTTTGCTTTTGCCTTTGCCTTTTTGGAGAGCGATGAGATCCTTTGGACAACCACAGACTTCGGTCCTTTTCGTGTCTGTAATTTCTGTTTGTTGGCTTTCTTTGGAATTAATGCTGCCTTCAAACGAGCACCTTTAAATGTTTTCTCTTTGCATTTCTTGTTTTGCTGAACCTGAAGTTTCTCACGCATGTTAGAATACTTCCTAAGAATTCGAGCACTTGCTGGATTTTTCGCACTGCCTGCGATCGCACCGAGGCTTTCAGGAGCCTGTGCCGGTGTCACTCCTGCAAGACTCTGTGCCTTTGTAGAGATCCGTGTGGCAGTTGTGGGTTCGTGCTTCTCTTTACTCCTCATCGCAGAAATACCCTGACCTAAAGCTTTTGAGAGTAGTCTTTGATTCTTGGGGTTATTCTTCACTGGTGATGCAATAGCAAACTTTTTCAGATGCTTCTTCAACCGTTCGGCCTGGAGGCTAGGAAATATGCCGTGAGAGGACCCTGCTCCTGCCGCTGAAGAGTGAAAACACAACTGTGTTTCCGAAGGAAGTCTGGTGTTCACCTTCTTAACAATTACAAGAGATTTTGTTTCGGTTGATTGCAGGAACCACCTGCAGATACTGGGCAAGTCAAAGGGCTTCATGAAAAGCATTTGCACAGGGGAAAACTTCTGTTGTTCTAATGGTCTTGACTTTCGTACTCTGCGTTTGCTTTTCCAGATTTCTTTAAGTCTATCTGCCTTGTTTTTGGGTTTCGGTGCAGGCTGACCCTCCTTGTCCATTTGTACCCAACCTTTGTGCATTTTATCAAACTTTGCATTTAAATTTGAAATTACCTGCTGGTGTTCTTCTCCCCTTAGCGCCTCCAAAAATTTGGGGGGACTACAAACAACTGGTTCAGTCCTCTGAAAACCAGCTATGCGTAAGGATTCATCTGGCAGATTCAAAGAGCCTCTTACCTGGGCCTCCATATGCTTCTGGTTTTGAATTTTAAGTTTTGAACTCAATGGGCTCTCTTCTGCTTCCCCACTTGAGGATGCCGAAACCTCTCGTTGTCTCGAAGGACGTTTATTTTTACTAGGGGACGTTGTTGAGCCAAACAATTTTTCAGTATTAGATACATTTCCTCTTCTCAACGACATACGCCCTGGGCTCTCTAATCCATCTACAACAGCAGATTTGTTGTGATGGGGAGGTTCTGCAATTAAACTGGCACTGCTTCTTAAGGGCATGTGCGCACTGGTCTCTGTTTTTCTACAGGTAGTACTGGACTGTGAACTGATAGATTGTTCACTGATGCAACTCTTAATGGAACCTTTAACAGGAGAATCTCTAGTAACAGTCTGTTTAATTGTGCTAACAGTCCTGCTTCGTAGAGGCATACGCGTTACTCCCTCGGAAGACGTACACAAATCTTTATTAGTTGCCTGCTCAGTAGCAGGGCTGTTCTTTCTTAAAGACATCTGCCCTTGCTTTTCTGAATGGCCTTCTGTTGGATTGCTCGGTTTGCTACTAAAAGGCCGTTCAGTGTTACTTCTGCTTCTCAAAAGCATATTTTCAGAGCTTGGTGGAGATTTTTTGATGGGTGAACAGTCTCTGCTATCTGACAGTTCAATAGGACTAGTTTCATTTTTAAGTGGCATATTTTCAGAGCTTTCAGAGGCTTGATTGTTCGGTTTGTGGTGTTTTTCACTCTCTGTGGTGGTGGAGGTGGTGCTTACAGTTTCTGGAAGAACCTCAGGTGACAAAACACTTGGCAACTCATCATTCGTTTTGACGCTTGGACTCGGATACTCATCCCTTTCAAAAGCGGTTGCGCTTCTTGATTTTTGTCTTGTTTTGACTGCATGATCCACAACCAGACTATTACAAGGTTTGGCAGCTGGGATCTCCTGGGGGGATTCAAGAATGCCTAGAGCTTTCGAATCATGCTCTTCCTCAATATGCACATTTGTTTCAGTAGATTGAGTCTTTGGGCTTTTATCATTGGCATGCTCAAGTTCAGATGCACCACACTTCACAGAGTCTTTCATAACGTCAACGCTGCCTTTTGAACCTCTACTACGCAAACATCTGTCTGAGGACACTGCATGTTTTGCATTCAAAACTTTTGGGGTATGCGGATCCTTATCATTCTCCTTACATTTTTCAAGTGGTTGTACAGTAGAGACTTCAGTCAGGCTGGACATCGCTGAATCCCCCTGATCCTTCGCTGGTAGGTTGGAAGAGTTCGTTTGGGGATTACTTTCAGTGTCATGCAAAACTTGCTCTTGAGAACTTCTATCCTTGTCAGTGTTTTCCTTTATTTCTGATGTCTCAGATTGTTTCTGGACATCTGCTGCAGTCTCGACTTCTGTGGGATTTGACATTTCTTGCTCATTTCTTGGTTCCACGTCGACTCCATCAGATGACTCTTTGGCCATGTTGGGGGATACAGGGATCGGTGATGGTTCCAAAGATTTATCCTCACACTCAGCCTTACTTTCTGTACCACATACCACCTCTTCTGGCATGGGTCCAATTTGGGACTCACATCCTTCTTTCTGTACAGCGAGTTCTGTTTCAGTCGTTTCTTTGATTTCTACCATGTCCGTGTCTTCTTCTTGCACTAATGCATTAGGAGCAATGATAGCTTCTGCGATCAAATCTGGTTGCATGGTTAATTCACTCTGTTTACAAGATGGTTCATGGGAAATTTGCCCATTACTTTCAACTTTTCCCGTCTGACTGGTTTCAACCATCAGACCGAGACCAGTTACTTTCACGACATCTCCTGGCATTTCATTCTCTGCTATCTGCTCCGATGATAATTTCTGAATAACATTTATCATGCAGTCCCCTGCAAAAGGTGCATTTACGAGAGGAACACTGCCAGAATTAGAAAGGGCCTGCTTCGGAGCGACTGACATGTGCATGTCTGGTATATGAGCTGGACAATTCCCAGTGGAATCAACTATAGGTTTACCAGCTAGCGTACGGACAGTTTTTAGTTCCAAGTACTCCTCGACATACTTGTGCCCTCTTGTGCTCTTCCGAGCATTTTGTCGTGGATGCAATCGATTACGAGACTGAAGCTGACATTCTGTTATTGATTTTCTAATATACACCAAGTCACAATGGCTATCGGTATCATTTATGATACAACTTAAAGAGCCATTACTTTGCCTATGGCAAGAACCTTTTCTGCTTTTCCTGGCTGTTCTTGGACATATTGGTAAAACTACATTTGATGTCTTTTGAATTGTGTAGGGCTTTACAACAGCATCTTCACTTTGTGCAAAAGAGCTCTTCTGTGTGCATTTTGATAACAGGTCTGCATGATCAGACTCTGCAGCACATGTCGGCAAACATCGCTCAGCACTGGATAGACACTTTACAGAATCGCTACGTTGAATTTGCTGAATGCTTGACCCTAATGATTTTTTGGCTTCCTGATGATCAGTAGTTGTCTTTGTCATGACGACAAATTTGTTTGGAGAACTTTCATCTCCACACTCATCACCTGTTCCACAAGATGAAGACGACAAAACTTCCATCTTGCAAAGGTCTACGGGTTTTTCAGTTGTTACACGTGCAACACTGGAAACATCTGCATTTAAAACCTCTTCAGTAAGCTTTTGACTAGTCCTGACAGCAGACGACTCTTGAGACTTAGTAATGCTCACAGCAGCATCCACAGAACATGTTCTTTCAGACCTCGTTTCAAACGATACATTAATGCAGCTGGTTTTCACTTGCTTCCCAGTCAAATTTGGAGTGGCTGCTTGGAAATGGTTGGAAGCAGCCACAGTCTTGACTTCGCTTTGTAAGAAGCCTAATGCATCAACTATTTGGCGCTGGTGATGCAAACAAAGCTTAGACATGAACTGTTCCAAAGTGGACACCGACTGTAGATCTCCTTCTCGGGCAAGACTCGGGTTGACAGAGTCCCTGAAAGACCATGCAAAAAAACAATTAGATGTATATAGACACCATCTCAACCTGATATAATCCTAAAATACATGTCTTTATGTGATCAGCAAATAATACACATAAACCTGGTCAATAGTGTCCTGATTTCCCTTACCTTTTGACCAAATGTGTATCTGGGCTGGCATGAACGTCAAGGAATTCTAAAGACCCATGGCTTTTGCTCACATTCTTCTTCGTCGAGAGATCAAGAACTCCATCTAGAGAGACAAATCATTCAAAGCTAAATTGAACAGATTTCTTTTAAACTAGAAACTCTGTATATATTCATAATTCTATACTGCACCTTGCTCAATGTCCTCTACTTTGACCTTTCTCACAGAGAGGTCCAGTGGGGCATCTTGGTCCACCATGATGAACTTGTTTTGAGCAGAAGCTAAATTGAGAGCAGTGGTTGAAGTGACACAGCTAGTTTTCAGAAAGCTTTGGTCCTTTTTTCCATTGTTTTGCAGTGAGGGCTGAGAGCAGTGTTTGTTTTGTGAGGTATAATACGTAGCCAACTCATTAATCATCTGCTGAACGATATCACAGGCCACCACAGGGATGTGCGGATCTGGAATTCTTGGTGTGTATTCTGTTGACAGTTCGATCAGACATGTTAAAATGAATGCAAATGATTTGGCAACATGAGAAAAGCCTGAAAAATCACAGTTGATGTGGACATGTTGTGAAATGCTTCATAGGGGTAGGCTAAATGCACATGCTAAATGTGTAAAAGTTGCAGACATTCCCATCACTATAATGCACCATGTCTGATCATTCATTATTAAACAAATGAAAGACCATATGCGGTATACTCACTTTTCCTGTGTAACACCGCATTCAGGAATTCCTCTGACTGCCATTCCAGTCTGGTGATATTAGAAGGATCTTTACCTAATAAAGGTTTTCCTCCACTTTCCACAATTTGTTTGTTGAGTGCAACTACATGTTCCTGTTCATGGGGTAAAAAAACAAAAACAAGGGTGGAATAAGAATAAGGGTGGAGGTCTTTTACATCTAGGAGACACACATGCAACATGTACTTAATGTATGCAAATACCAAGGAAAAAGAAATTAACATTTAAAAAGCTACAATTGAAACCATTGTGTCCTGTGAGCACATTACTTGAAATGACTGTAGAGTCCATAGTATAGCTAGTGCAAGAAAAACAGGTAAAAAAAACCAAAACGGTTCTTCCAAGGTCTTTTGAAATATCAGGAAAGAGGGGGGAAAAAAAGTAAATGAACAAAAAAAACTACCTTCACTTTTTCTCGTCTTAAGCAGCAGAAAAGACAATTTTCAGCAAATGACCAATTTGACACACTTGCAGGCTTACAATCTGTGGATCCAAAAGAAGAGGCAAAATTCAACCGTGTGTGCAGGGAAGGGAAAGACCAAACTGTACCGAATACAGAATGCTGCTACTGCTAAAAAGCTACTAGCAGATTTAAATACTAACTAGCAGTCCATTTTTTGTATAAACAGAAACAGTCAATCAAAAGCCTCCTTATACCAGTGTAATTAATTTTTATTCAAATCCTATAGCACCAGCTCAAAGTCTGACTATTGTTTTGGGTTGCAAAACTAAGTTTTGTCCCGTCTCCACCAAATTTGGTTCACATAATCTTCAGTCATTGCCACCATGAACTGAACATACCTGCTAGGTTTGGTGACAGTGCCACCCACTGGTGAGGTGGAAAAATCAGCAATGTTTTTCAGCATTTCTCTTACCCATGTACATTTGTATATTGGATAAACGCATCTACCATAAGTACTCATAGTGACTAATAGTGTATTCATGCATTATCAGTATGCATGTTCTTTGAGAAACAATAATAATGGCCACCAGAGAGGATTGGGGATTTTGACTTATTTCAATGACCTAAATATTTGAATTAGAATCAGATAGAGATTTATTGCCAAGCATGTTTGCACACGCACACACCAGGCATTTGTTTTGGTGACAGAAGAAGCTTCCAGTACAGAGACAACAGTACACAGATCGCAAAATAAAAAAATAAAAATATGTGAATTAGGATTGGGCGATGTCTACCAAATTGGCACTGGACGATGTCTACAGTGAAACATCGCAATGGACGATGACATTGGGGTAGGGGGGTTTAATTCACTGGAATTAATGTTGCCCGCGTCGGAGAAGGAAAGAACGTGCACATAGCTGAAAGGGCTTGAATGAAGTGTGTTTGGCTTTAGATAAAACTACTAGAGGATATAGTGCTGAAATATCATTACCACAAACGATCCTGGGTGCTTGTGGTGTGATCCGCACCACTGTTTTGACCTGCTGCTCACTTCAACTAAAAACAGTAAAATGGTGCTACCGTTCTGTCTTGCGGTCCGGACGGAAATATGCCGGGGTCCCGATGCAGACCGCGATCCGCAATTTGAATATCACTGGTTTAGTTCACGTAAAACATCTAGTAGCCTAAATTTTGTTTACTGTTTAAATTGTGTTCATTTAACTGTTTTGAATGTAATTTGTATTGTGATTGGGAACAACTTCATTATGTTATTATTACCTAATCAGAAAAATTAGAATTTTAGAAATTAGAAAATTTGAAGTATCTGCGGGGAAATCGCATTGGGAATGCATGCATTCCACTGGTTGATATAGTGTGATTAAAGGGTTAGTTCAACCAAAAATGAAAATTCAGTCATTTATTACTCACCCTCATGTCGTTCCACACTTGTAAGACCTTCGTTCATCTTCAGAACACAAATTAAGATATTTTTTGATAAAACAGGATGGCTCAGCGAGGCCTCCATTGATAGCAAGTTAATTAACACTTTCAAATGCCCAGAAAGGTACTAAAAACATATTTAAAAAGTTCATGTGACTACAGTGGTTCA
>RJVU01046259.1:1454059-1473948 GCA_003731715.1 Anabarilius grahami | reverse complement strand
AATCTATTAAATTAGATTTAAGTATATAAATAAAAAATATTAAAATTAAATAAATATTCAAATAAACAAAAAATGCATTTAGCAGTATATTATTATAGCTAATAGAAAAATATATATTAATGTAACTTAATAGAATCTATTTTTATGTTTATAATTAAATTTTTCTGCATATAAATTGGGTGTTTATAAGGGTGCGTTCACGCTTGTAGTTCGGTTCATTTGGTCCGGACCAAAAAAGAAAAACAAACATTTAGTCCTGGTCCGATTAGAGTTCAGATTGACAATTTTATCACCGAACCAAAAGATACCGAACCTGAAGGCATAGGGACACATTCACAACCTGATTGGTCGGATTTTATGACGTATTGCCTATTTTGAGACGAAACTTACCGAACATCCAAAACAATGCTGTGTGTTGAGGTAAATGCCCTCGTTGTGTGTTCGTAGCCTGCATGTGATGGTATTTTGGCCAGCTGGGAACTCGTGAAGAGCTTATAAAATGTGTAAAGGAGTCAAAACAGCGGCGGTATCCATCCATCACACACACAAACGATCTGCTGCGCGGAGACGCGCGTCTGATGCCTGTGATGGGCAAACTCGCGACTATGATGGAAAAAATACGATATGCGTGAAGTTTCTGTCCTTTTTAGGGTCTCATCTTCCTGTTTTTGGTCCGTGTTGCGTTCATATATCATTCGAACCGCACCAGAGTTCAGATGGCAGCGTTCACATATGTTCAAATGAACCGCACTAACGGAGCAATCGCACCATGGTTTGTTTTAATCGAACCAATCGTGACAAGTGTGAACGCACCCTAAAAGATAAATGCATTTTAAATTTCCTCACACAAGGATGATCATATTTAGGCGTCTAAAACATTGAAAACCCCTGCGTTAGTGCAAAATATTGGTGTTTTGATTTCTGTTTTCTTCAAGCTGCTGATGAAACGTTTTGAGCTGTTTGCTGTAAATCATCTTGAATCGTTGTGTCTGTGTAGTTCATGCAGCCATATGCAGCGAGTCTGACATCTCTGTCCTGGAAAACAAACATCTGGCCAAAAGAGCGAGACGCAGCCGAGAGGACGGGTATGACGCCACGCTCTCGTCATCCGTCACTATTATTCCCGTTTGTTTCACCCTCATCCTTATAAACTCTGCTCTCTGGTGTGATCTGTTTCAGGGGCGACAGTCACGTCACCGAATACAGCACAGACAGCGAGGACGATATTCCTGAGCATGAAGTAACTGCAGTTTGACTCCAGAAACCAGAAATATCAGATCTGACTTCAGGCAGAATGTTGTAAACGCTTTAATGTTTCCAACAGCACACTAATCACATGAACAGCTCGCTGACGTCGCTCTACCAGAGAGGAGCGTCTCACGCGGCCGGCGGCTCGACCCCTCAGAAGAGCGACGGCGACGGCTGGATCATCGATAAGGCTGGAAACAAAGGACAGGAGAACATCTGCATTGATCTGTGTGAGGAAGAGTCCACCAGCGCTGCGGTAAATATCAGACCTTATCATGAGCCACACGTCAGAGATAGACAGTGCTGCCGGCTGTTTTCAGTGGAAATTAGCTGAGGCCACATTTACATCACATGGTTCAAGTTAGGGCTGATCAATTATGGCAGAAATCATAATCACGATTATGTTTGGTCAATATTGAAATCATGATTATTTAAGGGGTTAGTTCACCCAAAAATGAAATTTCTGTAATTAATTCCTCACCCTCATGTCGTTCCACACCTGTAAGATCTTTGTTCATCTTCAGAACACATATGAAGATATTTTTGATGAACTCCGAGGGCATGTGATCCACACACATGCACCAAAGTCAAGGTCCAGAAAGGTACTAAAGACATCGTTAAAACAGTCATGTGACTGCAGTGGTTCAACCTTAATGTTATAAAGAGACGAGAATACATTGGTCCCACTTTAATTAAGTTCCCTTAACTACTATGTACTTACATTTAAATTAATCATTTGATACAATGCACTTATTGTGTACATACATGTTTTTACATTGTACTTATATTTTAAAAACACCTGCATGCAATTATATCTGTAATTACATTTATAATTACACTGTTGACCCATCCCTTACAGCTTACCCCTACCCTTAAACCTGCCCATACCACCAAAGCTGTCCCTAACCTTACCCGTATCCCACCTCAATAGCAGCAAAAGTGTTTTGCAATTCAATATGAACCCAATAAGTACATTGTACTTATTTTTTGATGTAAGTACATAGTAGTTAAGGCCACTTAATATAAAAGTGGGACCAATACTTTTGGTGCGTAAAAATAACGACTTTATTCAACAATCTCTTCTCTTCTGTGTCATTCTCATACGCAGTTTACGTCCAGCGCTTCCAGGTTCGTCGTCAGAACGCTGACTTATTATTGGATCACATCAATTATTGAATCATATTAAAGTTGATCACATGAGGCCAATAATGATTCGGTGTTATGACGTAGAACCTTGAAGCGCTGGACGTAAACATCCATTCTAATTTAATTGTAATTTAACAAACTTGACGGTTAACGGTTAATGATCGGTTAACGAGCTTGGTGGTTTTTTAATAACAAAACAAAAAGTACTATTTTTGGCAAAAGTAAAATTAATGAATTAATTTAAACAGTTATGGAAAAAATAACTAATTTACTCATTTAGCACACACGGCTGGACTATCTCTTTAAAGGGTTAGTTCACCCAAAAATGAAAATAATGTCATTTATTACTCCCCCTCATGCCGTTCCACACCCGTAAGACCTTTGTTCATCTTCAGAACACAAATTAAGATATTTTTGTTGAAATCCGATGGCTCAGTGAGGCCTGAGCAATGACATTTCCTCTCTCAAGATCCATTAATGTACTAAAAACATATTTAAATCAGTTCATGTGAGTACAGTGGTTCAATATTAATATTATAAAGCCACGAGAATATCTTTGGTGCGGCAAAAAAACAAAATAACGACTACATTAATGGATCTTGAGAGAGGAAATGTCATTGCTCAGGCCTCACTGAGCCATCGGATTTCATCAGAAATATCTTAATTTATGTTCTGAAGATGAAGAAAGGTCTTACGGGTGTGGAACGACATGAGGGTGAGTAATTAATGACAATTTTAATTTTTGGGTGAACTAACCCTTTAATACCCATTTGAAGCCCTTTAATCTCATGGTGTTATTTAATTGTAATTTCAGTGTAAATTCAATCATGTCTCCTCTGAGCTGCAATAAACACTCTGTAAATATATCTAAATACCAATTCAGATGCAGCTTCTGAACAAACATCATGGCTGTTGAAGCCTAAAAGTTTGTGTGTAATAAACTCTATGTTGAATCAAATCAAATATTTCTTTCTAAAGCTACATTTTGTAATGCCTATTTTATATTATCATTTGGGGGTAATTTCTCAGCCAAATTTGATATGAGATTAATTTGCGATTAATTAATTGGCACGTTTATGTAATTAATTAGGTGTAAAAATGTAATCGTTTGACAGCCCCACTAATTTTATCATGTTTTAAATTATATCGCCTTCATTCAGTAACACTGTCCATAAATGTTCCAGTGTTGATATGCCCACATACAGTCCGTTGATAAAGGCCAAAATGAAACAAGGGGTGCATTTACTTTCTCTCTCCTCTGATCTCATCCTGATGTGTTTACAGAAGCAGAGCGATCCATCGAAGGAAAAGAAGTCAAAGAGCGGGAAGCAGAAGGGAGTGAAGAAGAGCAAGCATGACGAGGACGCAGAGATCAGTGCCGCGATACTGACGAAAAAGAGTCAGTGAACCTGATAAAACACTTGTTCTGGTCATCAGAAGGGTGAATCTCAGAGAGAGTGTGGGTTTATCAAAGTCCAAAAACTACATGTGTTTTGCATAAAGAACATGAAGAGAGTGCCTTATTTTATTTCTGGTAACACTTTAGTTTAATAGTCCAATTCTCACTATTATCTAGTTGATTATTAGTAGCATATTACTAGGATATTGGCTGTTTATTAGCACTTCTTAAAGCGCATATTAATGCCTTTATTCTGCATGACCTTATTCTACATTCTTAATCCTACCCAGTACCTAAACTTAACAACTACCTCACAAACTATTAATAAGCAGTAATTAAGAGCTTGTTGAGGCAAAAGTCATAGTTAATACTTAATACTAGTTAATACTTGACCCTAATCTAAAGTCTAACTCACTTTACTATAAGGTTTGATTTGATGTTAACATTACTTTACTACGTTAAACATTAGTTAACATGAACTAACAATGAACAATACTGAGCGAGGGAAGCATTTATTAATGTTAATTTCAACATTTAATAAAGCATTTTTAAGTTGTATCTGTTAACATTAGTTAATGCACTATGAACTAATATGAACAGGAACATTTATATTAACAAAGGTTATTAAATGCTGTAAAAAATTGTTCATGTTAATGTGAACTAATGGGACCTTATTGTAAAGTGTTACTATATTTATTAACATTAGTTAATAAAAATACTGCTGTTCATTAGTTAACATTAAACAGATACGATTTTTTATTTTAGTAATGTATTAGTAAATGTTTTATTTATACATGGTAATATTTTTAAATGGAATATTTGCTTAATTGTAATTAAAATGTGATGCAAACACACTTGTGAGGCTTAAAATTAGCTTTATTTTCTTTATGCAAAACATATTTATGTATAGTTTATTCGGTGTGATATGACCCAGACATGCTTTTATGATATTCATCCAAAAATATTATAATTTTTTTTTAAATTTCAGGCCATCAGTTTTTGTAATAAGTGTTTTCTCGTTGTAACTCAAGGTAAAGTGAAGGTCCATGAGCTTCAGAACTCCACTGTGAAGTTTGAGGATTTCGGCGGCAGTGAGGAAACCCTGGAGGTGAACGTCAGCTCTGATCACGTGTTCATCTGTCCGGCTCACACACCGATGTCTAACTGTCTCCGGTTGCTTGTCTTCTTCAGGAAGTGTGTAAACTGCTGATCCACATGAGACATCCAGAAGTGTACCAGCGGCTAGGAGTCGTTCCTCCGCGCGGATTCCTCCTGCACGGGCCGCCGGGATGTGGGAAGACGCTGCTGGCTCAAGCCGTAGCTGGAGTGAGTGACTAACCGTGTGCATATCTGTGTGTGTGTGTTTCACTTCTGAGCGAGTGTGTCTGATGTGTGTGTAGGAGACGGATTTGCCCATGCTGAAGGTCTCGGCGCCGGAGCTGGTGTCTGGAGTCTCCGGAGAATCTGAGCAGAAGCTGCGGGAGCTGTTTGAGCAAGCCATAGTAAGAGTCACACTTCTGAACATGTCTTCTATCTTCAGAGAGGTCTGATTGAGCAGATCACACGCAGCATCAACATGCATTTCATGCCCTGTTTCCTGAAGCTAGTCGAGTTTCAGAGTAGGTTTAGAGTTGACAAAACCATTCAAATCCCAACCTGGTTTAGATCTGGTTCAGCCGTCTCGCTATAAACGTCCTCCGTCAACTCAGAGTTTGATCCAGAGTTACTGTGTTCAACTGAAAGTGTCATGTGCAGCGAACAGCCAATCACAGGGAACATGAGAGCGTCAGTTTGATTCACTTCTCTGCTGAACATTAAGAGATTGTTATGAAAAATATCGTGAATTTAAACACTTTTACAAGGCAGGAATAAACGCTGCTGCTGCAAGAGTTTGAGAAGGCAGCTGTTGACTTTATCGAATCAAGTGAATCAACTGAATTTAAATAATATTTTATATAGACTCTCAAAGAGCTCAAAATAACACATGTAAGCCTAGTCATTTATATATTAAAGCTTGTATTTATATTCAAAGGCTGAGTTTAATATTAATTGTCAATTCATAAAATAATTATATGAATTATACATTATAATTCATATAATATAAAATATAATTGTGAACTACTTTAATTTTGGAGCGAGAGATACAGGAGGAGTGGCTTTATTGCATTAGATACATGTCACTTTACTCACAGCTGATTGGTCCAGGTTTGGTTTGTGATCTCCAACCCAGAATAAACACACATCAATTCGATTAATTTGGATACATGTCAGTTTTGTTTTTAAGGAAAAATGACCGCTCTCAACTAAAGCTGCCACATTACTATATTTTTAAAGTTTGAAATCAACAATAGATTCCAATCTATTAAATGCAATTGCTATTAATTTTTGGATATATAATAATCATCAATCTAAAACAGTGTTTTATACAAACATTTCAATTGTACATATTTTTATATTTAATGGTATAATTGTTTCTACTAATAGTTCGTTGTTGAAAAATAAACATTTAAATGGTGGTTGTCAAATAAAAAAGTGTTTTCATGATAGATTTTAATCAAGCATAAATAAAATATCAAAGAACAGATTAAGTAAAAATACTATAAATATGTAATATAATGCATATATTCTCAAAATGCTCCTTTAGAGTTATTTTTCTAGCTAACTATCGAGTTTATGGTCATTGAATGTCGTAAATATGACGTTACGTGACATTGAAACACTGAATGGAGTACATGAGACATGATTAATTTCAGTAAGATGTTCTGTATCGTCTGATGTTCATTCATGTTTATTTGCTGCTGTAACTAGTAGTAAAGAGGAAGAGATGATCAGTTGGACTACAGCGATCTGTCAGCACACATTAAAGACACAAAAACATATTTATTGACTGAATTTAGTGATGAAACTGTCAGAATTTGAAAGCTGAGACTTATATCAAGTTTTCATATCAAAAGTGTCACAGCACAAAACTTATCATGATTATTGGATCGCAGGAGCTACAAATAATGTTTAGTGAAGTTTTGTTCACACATCAACTGAAAACAGCACAGACTGAACGATCGATTCTTGGGATTTAAGAATCAATATCAGTTCATCAGAATGAAATCGATATTGTCAACACCTCGTAAGCGAAGATTACGATCTATTTGCAGCTTATTGACTTTATTCACAACAAAATGAAGAAGGTAATCCAACAACGGAGCGAATGCAACAGCTAAAAACAAAGTTCAGACAAAGAACACAAGAAACTGAGGGCACATTTACACAGGATAGCAAGAACTCAACAAGACACAGGTGCACAACATAATCCGTAACGTAATCCTTTATTGGCTTTACTTTAATGCCGCGTTCCAGGCAACCCATAACCCGTGTTTTTCCAACCTTCTATCTGTGAAAGTACAGCAGTCAAAGCCGTGACTTCCCACCCGTGAACTCGTACTAGACCGATGTACTCCCAGTTACGGGTTCTGACGTCACATAGCCCGCGAAACAACAATGGCAGCCCCTACGGATGCGGTTTTTATGCAAGTGCACGGTAAAATAAAAGGTATAACAGCTTCTCTTGCCTTATGCGCCGTTTTCCTCCTCCGTTTCCCTCAAATAAGCATGGAGTAAGCACCTTTGGCGATATAATAATTGTTAATGAGCATAAGCCCCGTACGGTCCGCCATGTTGGTTTGTTTACACTTTTACGCAGTTTGGCGTGACTTTCCTGGAACGCTACAAAGTCGTGAGTCGTGATTTGAAGTCGTGACTTACGGGCTCAACAACCTGCCTGGAACGCAGCATTAGTCAGCTGTCACTTTACTTTGGCGCGAGCCCCAATGCGCTCGCACACTTGGCACAGCCCTTGAGATGGTTCTGTCATTAATTAATATGAATTAATATAGATAGCCTTTTGCTTGACTACGTTATCAACCAGCTAATAATGTGCTGCAAATGTTACACACACCGCTCCTGTTCTTCATCTCAGAGTCAGACAGCTGCCTTCTAACAATCAGTATCCTTACAAACGCTTTGAACATCTCAGAACGTCAGTGGAGAAAGGCTTATAGTTCATCATAACATCGTAATAGACTCGCTATATTGATAAATCTACACAATTTTTCATATCAACAGAAAATATACCGGGATAACCTGGCTTCTCTCAAGACTTTCCAGCTTCAGAGCAGTTATAGTAAATGATATGCTAAAGCCTGCCGGCACGTTGTTGTGATTGGTTACACGGTAGTCTGTGACGTCACAAACACCACCGATTTCAAACCGCGAAAAGTTTCAAACATAAAATACTCAGCAATGGTGCTGACTTATGAATTTGCACATGGTTCATCTTAAAGCATATTGAAAACACCACATAGACATATAAACAACATTAAAAACTTGATTTTCACCACAGGGGGTCTTTTAATATGTTTTTTTCTGTCCATCTATTGAAAGTCTAGGCAATCAAAAATTTCTTCTCAAGAGATCACTTCATATGATAAAGCTTTTAAGCTTTTTTCATATATAAACATTGATCAATTACCCGTACAATTATCTCACTAATATTAATGTATTTGTTTTTACAAAGGGGTAAATAAAGTTACACAGTTAATCAGTCATGAGTAGTAAGTGATTTTCTCTTTGTCTTTTGTTGTTTGATTAATATTAACAACAATGAGAGCAACGCACGCACGGATTCAAAACACTGTTAATGTTACACATTCTTCCTGAACTGTTTACAAATGCGTTTACGTTAATGATCACCAAGATGGGCATTGTGACATTATTTTTGAGTGTATTTGACCATTAATAAGCTGCAAAAAAGAGCTTTAACCAACACTTTGAATGAGAGGAGGCGGGTGCGTGTCAACTCGCTGTGAGAGAGGAGAGCAAGAAAGCGCAGCTGGTATTGGTGTATTGATACTGCAGAAAGGAGTATTGGAATCATTTCAGATATTTCAGTGTCACATATTGCAATATCGATATTTTTTAACAATAGAACACAGGAATTAGGAAGGAAACAGGAAAACAAGGAAGCATGCCTCTGAATTGAACTGAAACTAATGTTAACCGTGTACTTCAGTGTGTCTAGCCATAACTTCGTCTCCATTGGTGCTTGTTTAATTGTGTTTGGTCTCTGTTGTTCCTGTAGAGCAGCGCTCCCTGTATCATGTTCATCGATGAGATTGATGCCATCACTCCAAAACGAGAGATCGCCTCCAAAGACATGGAGAGAAGGATCGTTGCTCAGTTACTCACCTGCATGGATGGTGTGTGGTGTCTCTTCTGAAACAAACTGACTTAGTGTGATTTAATTCAAGGTGTTTTTCTAATCTACTGTTGTCTTTAGACCTCAATTCGTTATCAGAGCCAGCTCAGGTCTTGGTTATTGGAGCCACTAACCGTCCGGACTCATTGGATCCGGCGCTGCGTCGAGCCGGCAGGTTTGACCGAGAGATCTGTCTGGGGATTCCTGATGAGGGCGCACGACTGAAGTACGTGTCTCTCTCACTGACTCGCCTCATCGTAAAGAACAAAACTAGTGGAATCAGTTGTGGCCTACTAATGTTTGTGCTGAAATGTCATATTTGGAAATGCAGTTAAAGATGAACTATCATGCTTTTTTTCCTATGTTCATCTTTCTTCAGTGTTGCAGTCCAAAAACATTTATCCTCAATTTTTTCCATCCCAGGATTCTGAGGACACTCTGTCGGAAGATCACGTTGCCGGAGGACTTTGACTACAGACAGTTAGCGCGTCTCACACCAGGTTATGTGGGCGCAGATTTAATGGCGCTGTGCCGCGAGGCGGCCATGACCGCCGTCAACAGAATCCTGCTGAAGTCGAGCAGTGAAGACGCCACTCCACCGGTACGGCAGCACTAGACCTGGGCTGCGTTTAAGTCCACTTTTTACATGCCCTTCCCTTGCTAACTTCCCTCCATCTCGTTCACTTTGATGTACGTCATTGCTTACGTTGCACGAGTGCCCACTGCTGGTGAAACCCTTGCGATGGCTTTAAATGGAAGCCCTTGATCACTGAAAACTGTGGTACGAGTTGCTGTTGTGACGTCACAGTCGTGTTGCATTGTGGTCTATGGACCTACATATTGAGTAGACTCGTTCCCTTTGTCAAAATCTGGGGTTGAGGGTCTGTCAAAATAAACTTCCCTCGTGCACTTGACGAAGTTGAACACACAAAAACAATGGCGGAGGGGAAGTGCTTAGGGAAGTTTGCAAGTGCATGTCTAAAAGTGGAGTTAAATGCAGCCCTGCTATTCTTTAAAAGTTTCTTTTCAGTAGTGTATTTTCCTCATATTCTCCATTGTTGCAGCTCCTCTCTTCCCAGTCTGTCAGTAACGCTCTTCATTTTGGATTGAAGCACATAAAATAGTCTGCAAACTATGGATTTGATCTCACTTTATTTACCAGTGTCATTGACATTGGCCGTTTATTTGTTTTTTCACTTTTTGGCAACACATTTGGTGTGAAAGGGCCTTTTCAAACACATGCATTCATTATGGGGTCCTATTATGCTTATTTACAGGTTCATAATTTTGTTTATGGGGTCTACTACAATGATTAGTTGTTAAAAAAAACTCATTATTTTTCTTATAATTTACATTGTTGCAGCACCTGTTTTCACCCTCTGTCTGAATGCACTGTTTTAGTTTCAGTTTCTTTAAAACCCAGCTTTCGAAATGCGCAGTTTGCTCTGATTGGTCAGCCAGTCACAGTCTGTTGTGATTGGTCTACCATTTAGAGCATGTTTTGGAAATGTAACGGCCCTTACCATAACCGGCTAGTATCAGCTCCAGAGGATACTGACTACTGTAGGGCCTGGTTGAGTTAGTTAGTAGTGTGTTGAAACTGGCAGTTATGGTAAGGAGCGGGACATTTTCCCTGACCAATCACAACACAGGACAGAAACAGAGCGTTACTGACAGACTGGGAAGAGAGGAGCTGCAACAATGGAGAATATGAGGAAAATAATCAACATTCAAGCAGGAAAACCTGTTCTAGAAGAGCCCAAAAACAACATCAAGACTTTGTAAAAGGGCATAATAGGTCCTCTTTAAATATTTAGCCATTTCAAATGGTAATACACTGCAATAAAACACAAAACGTGATGTTCCTGGCAGAAAGGTGAGCTGGAGCAGCTGCTGGCATTGCTAAAGACGAACGAGTCTCTGACCGAGGAGCAGCTGTCTGGACTCTGTGTCGTCATGTCAGACTTCAAGACGTCGTTAGCCAAAGTCCAGCCGTCCGCTAAGCGTGAGGGCTTTGCCACCGTACCGGACGTGACCTGGGAAGACGTGGGCGCCCTGCAGGACATCCGCGAGGAGCTCAACATGGCCATCATGGTACTGCAGTTTATTACAAGGTTGCTTATCTTCTAGAATATCGATAATACAGAGTTAATGTGTATTTTGTCTTGTTCAACAAACTCATTGGATTCTCCTGACTCTGCTACTAAAGAAAGGTGAAGATGATGAGGAAAGGCAGATCTGACGGTTGTGTTTGTATGTTCCCAGGCTCCCATCCATAACCCGGAGCATTTCAAAGCTCTGGGTCTCAACGCCCCGGCTGGAGTGCTGCTCGCCGGACCGCCCGGGTGTGGAAAGACCCTCTTAGCCAAAGTGTGTGAACTTTTATTTCAATCTGCAGTTACCTCAGTTTGACCTGACTAGAGTGCTGATTTAAAGAGGTCATGACATAAGAAATCAAATTTGCTTGATCTTTTAACATATAAGACGTCTTTGTTCCATTAAAACATTCTGCAAGTTTCATAGCTTAAAATGTCCTCCTCGTTATAAACAAAGCATTTAATTAATCAAGCTCAAAAAACTGCTTCTTTTGATACTGCAAAATTTGTGACACTACACAGGCAAATTAATTTGCATATGCATGCTTCCAGAGGAAGACATCAACCAATAATTATACATCACCGCATCATAGGCCCCGCCCACTGGCGTTCAGTCGCTTAACTGCTACACTGGATATGAGTGTTGCGTCAAAAGTAAATAGAAGTAATTATAATGACTGACGCTGTCTACGCTGATACAGTATACAGATGTGTGTTCAGTTTCTGAAGTCATTATAATCTGTATACTGCACATCTGTATACTGTATCAGCGTAGACAGCGTCAGCGATTATAATGGCTTCAGAAACTGAACACACATCTGTATGCTGTATCAGTGTCAGTGTAGATTGCGTCAGTCATTATAATTACTTCTATTTACTTTTGACGCAACACTCATATCCAGTGTAGCAGTTAAGCGACTGAACGCCAGATTATATGTTTGTTCGGAGCATTTGAGTGCAGATTGCTTTGTAACCAAGGCACAGAGTAATAAAGAGTTTGTAAAGAAACTTCTGTTGACAGATGAAGCATCTGACTGCAGTTGCATCACAAACCATAAGTAAATGATTTCATAATGCTTTATCTGTAAATAACAGTTTTATATGGATAATGTTTTCAAAACACTCGCATGCAATAGCGAGTGGGTGTTGATACTGTTTCCTATGCAGTGATATTAGCTAATCATAACAGTGGCTGTTTACTGACAAGTCTTGAAAAAACTGTTCCTTAAAAACTTATCGTTTCAGACAGAAAGGAAGAAAATAATTGTTTTTCTGCAAATATATTTTTGGTTTTTTATATATATATATATAATATATATATAGTGAACCCCAAGGAACATATTAAAAATAAAAAATCCATGCCATGACCCCTTTAATCCATATTTTTAATCCATATTTATGGACCCTAATTCCCTCAACAAAAACCCAGTAGGATTTTCCTCTGTAACCAACAAAAGTTTCATTCAAACTTTTATTCATCATGATAATCTTCACAAATTAAAGGGTTATTTAACCCAAAATTGTAAATTCTGTCATCATTGTTCCAAACCCTTAAGACTTCAGTTGATCTTCAAAACACAAATGGAGATATTTTTATTATATATGTTTTTATGAAATCTGAGAGATTTCTGTCCCTCCATTAACAGTCTGTTCACCCAAAACACTTCAAAACGTTCATAACGTGATGTTAAAATAAATTCATATGAATTGAGTGGTTTAATTCAAGTGTTCTGAAGAGACACGATTGCTTTAGCCTATATGATGAACAGTTTTAATTTAGGCTTTTATTCACATATAAACAAACATACTGCACTCGGATACGGTAAACGGAAGCTCAAGCATGCTTGCATGACGCCTGAGAACCAATGAGGTTCATTCATTCTTGTTACATAGCGTGTTTTGAGGTTCTTCAAGAACCAATAAGGGTTTCTTCTTGCGTGTCAAGCAAGTACGGTTGAGCTTTGGTTGAGCATATTTGATGAGCTCTATGTGTGTTCGTCAGTGTTTAAATGTGAGTAAAAGCCTAAATATTTAAATTTATAAAATTTATCCAGTCTTTTTTTTGAAAACATTTTCCCTGAAAATGTGAGATAGAATAGTTTGCAAGAGCAACGTAGCGATAAAAGTGGACTAGTCAGACGAGTTTACATGTTCAGCTGATGAAGTTTAATGTCCCTGACTACCTCTGTAGTCCCGCTTAGCCAATTGTTTGCAACCACCTTCTACAAGAAAAGGAAAACTCTTTTTAAAAATCGCAAGGGGGTTTTTCAGTTTTTTACTTAAAGATATGTCATCCCTGCGGCGCTCTCTAGGGCTTTACACACTGCACTTAACCTTGGGTTATCGTCGCTTTAAACTCGGCTAAATTATGAACAGTGAGAAATGTGAAGCAACACAACACAGGATTCCTTTTACCGGGGATTAAGGATGACCCAGGGTTAACTAGTTAGTTAACTAGTGAGTGACACTACGTTTTTAGGATATGTCTGTAAATCCCACTCACACACAGATATTATTGGGCTGAACTACAGCTCAGCATCGATCATGAATGAGCAGAGGCCGATTGTGGAAGTTCAGAATCGAATATTATGTGACAAACCCTTCAAGTTACAGGACTGCTGTTTTGATTCCACTCCTGCAAGTTTCTGTCCCACTCATTTGACCCGATTTACCTGGATTCTTGACGACGGCACTCTTCTCATTTGCTCTGTTTTGTGATTTATTTTGGGTGTTCAGTGTGGACAGACAGATTGCTTGTTACTGGAATCTTCACGCCTTGTTAAGACATGGTGTTATAATGCGCCGTGGGTTAGTTTTGCTGATCTAGTTCACCATAGATTCAGTGTGTTTCCATCATTCTCCATCAGTCTCTCTGTCTCATTACAGGCTGTTGCTAATGAGTCCGGCTTGAACTTCATCTCTGTCAAGGGTCCAGAGCTGCTGAATATGGTGAGATTCTCAACCGACATCATAGAAAACGTGACATTTCCTCTATCATGTCATTATACTGTTCGTCTGTGTGTACTATTCAAGATGAAGAACATGTCCAGATCACATTTCAACTAAATCAAACTAATATATATTTAGCATATAACCCAAGTAAATTTTATTTATAAGTACAACATATACTACCATGGTATATAAATACTTGAAGTAAAAATTTAATTATCTTTTTGCATTACAGTATCATGTTTGAGGCATTTTGCATTTTATGGTATTGGAAAATTGATGTTATGATAATTAGGCAACTCTACAAATTTCCAATACCATATAATGTCAAATGCAAAAAAAAATCTTAATGGTTCTATTAATATAATTTCTAGTACGAACCAGACATGTTCAGCCATCAGGTTTGTTGTGTGATGTGTGTTTGCAGTATGTGGGCGAGAGCGAGCGAGCCGTCCGGCAGGTCTTCCAGAGAGGCCGTAACTCAGCGCCGTGTGTCATCTTTTTTGATGAGATTGATGCACTTTGTCCTCGTCGCTCACAGCATGAGGTGAGAGCACCACCACACCAGATACAGAGTTTGATGCGCTGAAACTTCAGCAATGACCGAAATGGTGACGTTTAATTAGCGCTTCTCCGATGGCACGTTTTGACTCTGTCAGGACCTGTTTCGTGCCATTTCATTTTGATGAACACAGATCTTGATGCATGAACAAAACTGCACTAAACATTATTTGTAGGGCCTCCCATCCAATAATCACAATAAGCTTTGTGCTTTATTTGATTCTTTCTGTTTGATCTTTCAAATCCTGTCAGTTTCATCTCTAAGTTCAGTCAATAAATGTGTGTCTCTCAATGTGTGACGGATCACTGTAGAACCGATCATCTCTTCCTCTTTACTACTAGTTACAGCAGCAAATAAACACAGTTAGATGTGATGATGAGTGATGAAGTTGATCAGTGATGTGTGTCTGCTGTCAGTCAGGAGCCAGCGTTCGTGTGGTAAACCAGCTGCTCACCGAGATGGACGGCATGGAGAATCGCCGGCAGGTTTTCATGATGGCTGCCACCAACAGACCAGGTGATAAAGAGTAATGTTTTTGAAAATATTGAGATGTTTGTTTTCTTTTTAGCTTTATATAATGCGACTTCATGGCTGTTTGTAGATATTATTGATCCGGCTGTGCTCAGACCGGGACGACTGGACAAAACACTGTATGTGGGTTTGCCGCCCGCCGCAGACAGACACGCCATATTAGTCACCATTACTAAGGTAAACATTGTTTAACCAAACATAATATGAACGTATGAACCACTGTAATGATGGAATATGGGTAATCTTTGGATTTATTAACTCTTTCATGTTTTAGGGTGGCACCAAACCACATCTAGACTCTGATGTCAATCTTGAGGAAATTGCCCATGATGCACGTTGTGAAAGCTTTACGTAAGTTTGTAAATTGTTGTTAATGATCTGAGAGAAGCTTTCCCATGCTAGTTTGTTTCATGATTTCAATTATTTAGACATGCTTTTTGATTACTAACATTTAATTTAACCATTAAAACAGAGTCCAAGAAAAAAAATGGAATCCAGAAAATTTAGAATNCCAAAAAATTAAAAAAAAAAAAAAAAAAAAAAAAACGAAATTTAGGAAAAAATAAAATGATTTTATAGGGCCCTAATTTTCATATTGGACTGTTAACATTAATAATGGACAATTATTGGCTGATACCGATGTGGGCGTCGATATATCGTGCATCCCTACTTTCCAAAGTTTGAAGTTTGTTGTTGGATTGTGTTCTAGAGGTGCAGATCTGTCGGCTCTGGTGCGAGAGGCAAGTGTTAACGCTCTGAGAGTTCACCTGAATGCAGGACCAGCGCAAACACACACAGGTAACACACACACACATCTGTTATCTGAAGCTCCTGCACGCCACCCTCTGGTCAGAAACTCTGCAGTAGATCTGCACATGACAGAAAAGCATGTGTTTTCTGTTACAGAGCCAGTGAAGGACATCAGTGTGAGCCGGGTTCACTTCGAGGAGGCCTTCAAGAAGGTGCGACCGTCTGTGTCCAAGAAGGTGAGTGACGAGAAAAAGACAAGATGAATGTTTAAATGAACAGACACTCTACTTACTCTCACTCATATCTTTACATTTAGTCACATTGATGAGTGAAATCAGCTCAGACTGTGATTGGCTGGACTGTGATTTGATTCAATTGAGTAAAAATTGCATTAGCAACAAAATCCAACAAAATGCGGGTGTAGTTACTGTGTGTTACCTTAGGGCATCACTAGCTGTTTCCATCCAAAGTTGCAAATTTAACTTATGCACAAAAATTGCAATATTGCTTAAAACATTTGCGAATAAAGCACCTTTTCCATCGACACTTCCTGGGAAATTGGCACAAAATATCTGCAATCGGGCTCTTTTTTTTATAAATGAGTTTCATCTCAGAGCAGCAGATGAAACACAATAAACTCTGTCATGTTCTCTTGCGTTCGGACGCTTCTAAACCAAATCATTCTGATGACGGACTTTGACTCAGGGGTCTAGAGGAGTCCATGCCTCGACGGGTCAGGGCTGTTTTGGCAGCAAAAGGGGAACCAACACAATATTCGGAAGGTGCTCATAATGTTATGCCTGATCGGTGTATTTTATTTCTTTGAATTTACTTATGAACATATTAAGTGACTCTTCATGTTCAGTATGATCAGAATGCGTGAAATATCCATGACCGGAGCTCTTGCTCATTGTAGCACAGCAGAACGGCGAGGTTTGCAGCCACATGGTTGTCAAACGTTGCTCATTCGTGTCTCTCGTTCGAGTTGAAGTTTGTCCATCTTGTTGGTTGCTTTAATCTTGGGTTATTATTTCCCTCCTTGCAGGAGCAGTTAATGTATGAAAAATTGAAGGATACCCTCACAAGATGACAAGCGTTAATGAACAACAGTCCAACAAACAAGATGCTGATAAACTGACGGAGCATCTTCTCCTGAACATTGTTCTGTATGTCCTGCATGAGGGACGATTCAGTTCATGGAAGACCAACATTTATAAATGATCAAAGATTTAATGAAATTATATATGCAATAAAGTGTGTATAAGAAGGGAAGACTGAGAATGTGTTTTAACAGGAAAATTACACGACAAGATGATTGCTGGTTTAATACTGTTGCAGAAATTTTTGAAAAAAATCTTGTCAGCTTGTATAAATTCATTTTTAAATTTTTTTGTATAAATGTGTAGCTTTTCTAAAATGGTGTTATAGTTTTTTGCTTTTTTACAAGAATCTTACACTGACTAAAGTCACACTGAAACTGTCAATCACAGACACTCAACAGGAAGTACATTAGATTCTAGACTTTGCTGAAGAGCTTCAGAATGAGATCACATGGTTCAGATTGTTCCTGAACGATCCGTCGTGAACTGAAGCGTTGAGTTTAGAGAAAGATCTTGTGTGTATAAACACGCTCAAAGGTTTGATGCTCAAATAAACCTGTTTTTCTCATCTAAAAAAAAAAAACGATCTAAAAGCTTGTTTCTTGAAATGGTTTTTGAATATAAATATACATCGTGCCCACATGTGTTCTTCTTCCCAAACAAACAGGTTGGAAAAGCAGCTAACTGTCCAAACTTTTAACTAGTTTGTATTTATATAAACATGGAAACATTGAACTTTTGTTTAGCATTTTATATTAGTTAAAAAATGTTATCAAATGAGAAAATGACAACAGACACAGTCACATGACCAAAATGAGTAGAGGAGGGACACTTTCTGGGGCGCAGAACAGAAAAGGACAACAGAAAAATAATACATTAAAATTAAGACGGCAATGACCAAGTGAACAAACAGATATTACAGGTTAATTCACCCAAAAATACTCTCTCTCAAGCTATCCTAGGTGTATAGTCGAAGACCGAAAAAAAATGGGTTTTTCCAAGCTTTATAAAGGTAGTGAATGGCACCCAAGACTAAAAAAAGCACATTCATCCATCATAGATGTAATCCGTACGCCTCCAGGAGGTTAATAAAGTACCTGTCCTGGCCATAGTGACCGAGCCTAGCTGGTCGCCGCCCTGATCCCCTGAGCTACCGGCACCACCCTGGTTTCAGGTGAGGCGGAGGATTGCAACGGGTTCATACTTCAATGTTCTCTTTGTTTCAAGATGCAATCACAACCCTTCACCACAGATTGCACGTAGATCGCCTTCATGATTTCTCTCCTTTCCGGTCGAGCACTTCAGTGCGCTCAATCTCTCTGGAATTCACTGACATCTTTTATCAGCCACTTTAAGGAAGTCTTCGGACAAACTGCTTCTTTGCTCTCTGTGTATGATCAGCTGTTTAACCTGTGTCAAGGCAATGCTTCAGTAAGTACTCTCCACTCTAGCAGCATCTAATGGCTGGAACGAGATGTTTAAACCCTGAAGTGCATCAGCAGATGGTCATTTATGATGATGTCATCTGCTTGGAGAATTTCATTTAAAAGGCCATCATCATCGTCTCTCAGCCTGTTCATTGGAAAGACCCACTTTGCATCCTCTGTCGCCCTTCGAGCATCTGAACCTTTGCAGGTCGATTCCTACCATCTAACTCATGCAGAGCATCAAAGAAGAATCCAAGAAATCAGGAGGCACCTGTGGTCCTACTGCCACCAGAAGAGACCATTAAAGGCAAATCGTGCTGAGCATTGTAGCCAAACGTGCTGGATACTGATTGAAAGCTACAGTGATTATATTAAAGGGAGTGCGCTTTGCTCGCTTTATGTATTTAACATAGACTATTCACAATTTGAATAAGTCTTAGAATATTTTTCACTCTATGACAAAGAGGACCAGCGTCCAGGGAAACACTGCTGAGTTTCAGAAGAGACAACCTCGTTTAAATGGCGAGTGAATCTGCTAAAATATTTATCAAACAGGGCCCGTGCAGGACTCTGGCTGGACGTCTAGTGAGGAGGAGCTAGACGTAAGCTCCACCCATTTGCGTTGCAGTGAGCAGCTTCTCTTCAAATCAGAGGGCTAAAATCAGGGTGCACCCCAGGAAACATTATAAAACAGTGCCATTCATGACCCCTTTTAGAAAGAAGGCGAAGCTAGCTTTAGTATAGTATAAAATAAATTGTTATTGGTTTGAAATGAATAAACTTTGTCTTGATCACATCCACTGCCTTTAATGGTGCTCCTGTGTGTCAGTTCTAAACAACTGCTCATAAGGCCTAATATGAGGCCAAATAATCAAATAGAGTAAATAGTATGCATATTTGGCGTGCTGTCCGAGGAGAGGGCTCTGAGCTCGGTATTTGACCCGAACCCAGAGTACACCCTCACATTTCAGGTTAGGATAGTAACCAGGTGAGTGTGAGTAGAGGGGGTGGGGGAGGGATGCTGAAAAACATAGAAAAATAGGTGAATTAACTGTGTATATACATACATACATACATACAGTTATAATTATTATAACTGACAACTAAGGAAAATCCCAAATTCAGTATCTCAGAAAATTAGAATATTACTTAAGACCAATACAAAGAAAGGATTTTTAGAAATCTTGGCCAACTGAAAAGTATGAGCATGTACAGCACTCAATACTTAGTTGGGGCTCCTTTTGCCTGAATTACTGCAGCAATGCGGCGTGGCGGAGTCGATCAGTCTGTGGCACTGCTCAGGTGTTATGAGAGCCCAGGTTGCTCTGATAGTGGCCTTCAGCTCTTCTGCATTGTTGGGTCTGGCATATCGCATCTTCCTCTTCACAATACCCCATAGATTTTCTATGGGGTTAAGGTCAGGCGAGTTT
>RJVU01046259.1:1431172-1445276 GCA_003731715.1 Anabarilius grahami | reverse complement strand
CAATCTCTTTCTTTAGGGGAAGTTTAAATGCGAGATTCTGGAAACAATCTAAATTTTATGGTCAGGAAGAAAATCACTATATGAGGATAGCGGTTGAACATTTTTAGGTGGGAGCGGGTGCGTGACGGAAAAAACAGTCCTCTAGGCCCAACGGCAGATTTTGACGGCCTGGGCAAAGGTTTAATGCAGCACTCCTGTGAAATTCACTCAATTTTTAGAATTTAGTTTCAATTTTACTTTAGCTGCGCGCATAATCCGATTCCATTTACAAATGATTATTACTCTTAGATCATGTTTTAATTAAGAATCCTGGGTACCCCGTACTTTCAATGAATCATTCATTACGGATTCGGTATCGCACAGGAAGTTACGTCGGCCGATTATGTACTCCCATAATCACAAACATGGCAGTTCTGATTCTTAGACAGAGGATGCAGGGTAAATATCTACTTTTAAGTCGGTCGCGCTCTGCTCACTCATAACAAAAGGCATAGTTTTGTATATTTACAAAAGCTGCAACTTACTAAGGCAGCGATAGTCAGAAATTGAAAAGGTCTCAACTGATGTGCCCTATGCTCCATTCATTGAGCCTTCCCGTATGATTGATCATGGACACTGATTTGCTGTAATACCTTCACTTTAATCTACTAGAAATAATGATTTAAGAATAAATCAAGAATGACATTTATTTGTCAGGTAAAAAAGTATCATGCCAATTACACAATTAAACAATTAGAAGCCAATTCAGAAATAATAAATACAGGTCCTTCTCAAAAAATTAGCATATTGTGATAAAGTTCATTATTTTCAATAATGTAATGATAAAAATTAAACTTTCATATATTTTAGATTCATTGCACACCAACTGAAATATTTCAGGTCTTTTATTGTTTTAATACTGATGATTTTGGCATACAGCTCATGAAAACCCAAAATTCCTATCTCAAAAAATTAGCATATCATGAAAAGGTTCTCTAAACGAGCTATTAACCTAATCATCTGAATCAACTAATTAACTCTAAACACCTGCAAAAGATTCCTGAGGCTTTTAAAAACTCCCAGCCTGGTTCATTACTCAAAACCGCAATCATGGGTAAGACTGCCGACCTGACTGCTGTCCAGAAGGCCATCATTGACACCCTCAAGCGAGAGGGTAAGACACAGAAAGAAATTTCTGAACGAATAGGCTGTTCCCAGAGTGCTGTATCAAGGCACCTCAGTGGGAAGTCTGTGGGAAGGAAAAAGTGTGGCAAAAAACGCTGCACAACGAGAAGAGGTGACCGGACCCTGAGGAAGATTGTGGAGAAGGACCGATTCCAGACCTTGGGGGACCTGCGGAAGCAGTGGACTGAGTCTGGAGTAGAAACATCCAGAGCCACCGTGCACAGGCGTGTGCAGGAAATGGGCTACAGGTGCCGCATTCCCCAGGTCAAGCCACTTTTGAACCAGAAACAGCGGCAGAAGCGCCTGACCTGGGCTACAGAGAAGCAGCACTGGACTGTTGCTCAGTGGTCCAAAGTCATTCGGAAATCAAGGTGCCAGAGTCTGGAGGAAGACTGGGGAGAAGGAAATGCCAAAATGCCTGAAGTCCAGTGTCAAGTTCCCACAGTCAGTGATGGTCTGGGGTGCCATGTCAGCTGCTGGTGTTGGTCCACTGTGTTTTATCAAGGGCAGGGTCAATGCAGCTAGCTATCAGGAGATTTTGGAGCACTTCATGCTTCCATCTGCTGAAAAGCTTTATGGAGATGAAGATTTCGTTTTTCAGCACGACCTGGCACCTGCTCACAGTGCCAAAACCACTGGTAAATGGTTTACTGACCATGGTATTACTGTGCTCAATTGGCCTGCCAACTCTCCTGACCTGAACCCCATAGAGAATCTGTGGGATATTGTGAAGAGAAAGTTGAGAGACGCAAGACCCAACACTCTGGATGAGCTTAAGGCCGCTATCGAAGCATCCTGGGCCTCCATAACACCTCAGCAGTGCCACAGGCTGATTGCCTCCATGCCACGCCGCATTGAAGCAGTCGTTTCTGCAAAAGCATTCCCGACCAAGTATTGAGTGCATAACTGAACATAATTATTTAAAGGTTGACTTTTTTTGTATTAAAAACACTTTTCTTTTATTGGTCGGATGAAATATGCTAATTTTTTGAGATAGGAATTTTGGGTTTTCATGAGCTGTATGCCAAAATCATCAGTATTAAAACAATAAAAGACCTGAAATATTTCAGTTGGTGTGCAATGAATCTAAAATATATGAAAGTTAAATTTTTATCATTACATTATGGAAAATAATGAACTTTATCACAATATGCTAATTTTTTGAGAAGGACCTGTACATAACATTAGTTGCTCAAAGATGACTCCAAGAGTAAGAAATGCACATACATACAGTGGTGTGTGAATATTTCTAATAATTCACCCATCACTGCATGGGGGTTCTGGCTGCAGAATGTCCCAAATGGCTGCTCTGCCACCTTCCCTTAAATACCCAGACCAGAACAAAAGATTGTAAATATTTACTATACCAACACCTGTTTTGGGAGGAGAGGAGTGGGTTACCAGATATCTTGAAAAGACGACACCCAAAAAAGAGAACAGAATTCTCATAGGTTTCAATCTTTTTCATAAAGTGAATGCTGTGAAACTGAGACCATTTTACCAATTGCACTGAGACATTTAAAATGATACCAAACATAAAAGTTAGATACACAAGATACATCATACATAGAATATGCATTCTTGGAGAACTTTCAGTGACTTGAATTAAAGGGAAAGGAGTTTGGGCAAGGCGTTGTCCTATTTATTTGAGAGTCTTACACTTTATATATGCTTCCTTTAGCTATTTTTAAAAAGTATGGCTTGTACTATCACTGCTATGCAGACGATACTCAACTTTATTTGCCCCTGAAGCATAAAAATGTTGTAGACTCCCTCTGTGCTTGTCCTTCTGATGTCAAAGCCTGGATGTCATTAGATTTTTTAAAATCAGAGATTATTGTGTTTGGTTCTTCTGAAGTCCCAAACATTTCTCATATACATTCTGGTGTTTTATCCTATTCAGTTTAATCAGGTGTAAAAAACTTTGGTGTCTTTTTCGATTAAATTTGATAGGCAAATAAATTTAGTTGTCAAATCAAGTTTTTACCAATTAAGAACGTTGGCTAAAATAAAGACCTTCCTTTCTTTTAAGCACTTTATGCTTTTATTTGAACAATTCATGCTTTTATTTTTTCTAGAATTAATTATTGTAATTCCCTGTATCTGGGAATGAACAGTTCCTTAATATCTAGATTACAAATGGTCCAAAATGCAGCTACACGTCTTTTAACTGGTGTTAATGTCTTTACATTGGCTCCCAGTACGCTTTAGAATTGATTTCAAAGTGCTTTTGCTTGTTTTTAAATGTTTAAATGGCCTCGCTCCCCTTTATCTAGCAGATCTGTTGTGTGAATATTGTCCGGAAAGATCGAGCTTTTGCCATAGCCGCACAAATGACTTTGGAACACATTACCGATCCATATTAGAACTGCGCCAACATTACATATCTTCAAATCAAAGTTAAAAACGTATTTTTTCACTGAGGCCTATGACTTGTGATGTTGTTTGTTGTCTGATGTTTGCTTGGTTTGTATACATGTTTTTAAAAGTCTTTTACAACATCGTACAGCACATTGGTCAACGGTAGTTGTTTTTAATTGTGCTTTATAAATAAATTGGGACTTGAGACATAGGGAAAAATCCTGACTGAGGTTGTCATAAATTGATATACTGTCCTAACCCCTAACACTACTCTCTTGAAATATTTAACCTAATTTGTTTGAATATATGAACAAATATTCCCGATTTAAATTCAGTTTTCTTGGAAAGAAAGATTATTTTCTGTGTGTGCGGGACTTCAATTTATGATATATTCAAATAATGTATATGATAATAATATATCACATCGGAAGTAATATATAGCATGGGTTGGTTCCACAGAAAACAAAGTGGAGGATCGATGTGCAGCAGTCATTATTAGAAAAACAACAACAAAGCAAACTGGCTTTGTAGGCAAAGAAGAAACATGCAGGAGAATGAAATAACCAACCTTAAACATTGAAGATACTAGACAAAGAACAGAACAGAACTGGGGTTATAAGAGACCAGAAGAGGGAACCAAACAAGACTCAGGTGAACTATGGAAACAAATAGTAACTAGAATACAAGTATAAACTAAAAGTCCTAGGAAACTGAATATGTTATATATATATATATATAATGTCATATTTTAATTCTGCATGGAACTCAATCCCTTACCTCAGTAGAAACAATCTGACCCAAACTGACATTTATGGAAAAATGTCAGTTTTTGGACTTAAGAAGAGCATTTAGTTTTTCTTTACACAGTTGGCCCTTAACATCTTGCCCCAGGCTTGACAGTATGGTGCCACATCCTTCACAGTCACGGGACATATTCATCACACCTGATCAATTGTTCGGTGTTTGTATTTAATTTACCTAGTGTAAACACATATGAGATGATGATAACAATATTTATCGAAACTACTCCCAAATCCTGTTACATCATGTGTGTTTTTGCACAAGTAACCACAGCAATCATTGACTATAGTACTCAGTGTCTGTTGAAACTCTGCTGAAACTCTTGTGCTTTTACATTTGAACGAATAAAAGGTCAAGAAAATAGAAATATGTACAATTGTGATATTCTAAGATTGAAAGATATTTCAATAAAATGATTACTCAGTGAGTTGCAAGAATGCTCTTTATATAAATATATCATGTGTCAATTTTGATAAAGAGAAAAATGACATCACTCACTAAAACCTTCCTATCTTCACAATAAGGTCACACAATCTCTAAGACATTTTCAGTCATAAAAATTATTTTAGTAGTTGATGTAAAAGACAATTTTATAACATTACAGTTTATTAGATAATGTAAAATAGTGTGACTATAATATATTGACTTATTATTCTGACTGACTGTTTTATATTTTAATTTTATTTGACTTTGTCAAGTGTCTGATTTGTTTTTGTTTTTATTATTGTAAGGTCTAATAATTATGAAAAAAGCAAATCAAAATAATTAAAAGTAAAAATAATTTTAAAAGGATTGTCCCTAGTATTTTTTTTAAGAAACACAAAATCATGTACTAAATACATTTTTTTATCGTTCGATTTAATTTATACTTTTCTTCACTATAAATTATTTATATATTGACGTTATTTTATGTACAGTACAGTAACGTTTACATTATCCAGTGACGTTTAACACATCATTACAGCTAAGGCTGGTTTTATATGTTGTTTTCTGCAGGATTCTATAATATCATAATTTACATAATAATGTATTCTCTAATCTGAGACATATTTTACGAACATCAAGCAACGTTTTGGGTTGTGCTTGTTTTGTTTGAACATTATTTGAATATCAGGAAAAAGGGAGTGGTGGATGAAATATTTACACAGAATAAAAATCAGTAGGGTAAACTACAAACATGTGATTCTTTTCCCTGTCCTCAAACTATATAAAGGACAGCATTACTGTAAACGGTGAACTTCAGAGATTCACTCACCATTCATCATGAAACATCTTGTTTTTCTTCTGTTACCTTTCTTCACTTTGAGTGAAGTTGTAGATAATTTTAGCAAATGCAGCGAGTTCTTTTTGAACAACAAACCTCCTGAATTCACACCAGCGACGGGCAATACAGTCAAGCACATCTGCCAGTGTCTTTGGGGTGACAAAAAACAGCAGATTTATCTTTATGCAACCTTGTACAGCACGACCTGGAAGATCCCCATCTACTCTGCGTACGTGTTTGGCAGCCCAAATATTGGGAGATGTGATGCTTGGTACATTGAACCACAGGTAAAAAAATTTAACTTCATACAATGAGGGTAAGATTAAAGGTGAAGTGTGCAATTTTTGTGATGTTAAAATATATATATTCCAGATGAATTTGCAGACAACTATAAGTATACAATTGAAGAGCACTGTGACAGTGCTGGTGTTTGTTTAAATGTCCTGACCATACCACAGTACCACAGACGCTACCATAGTACGATGCATTGTTGAACAAATCAACTAGCTAGTCACAGCTGTTTCCTGAAACCGTACTGTCACAAATTTGTCATTCAACCTTGTTGGTTAATGATATCACACAGATGATGGAGTAATAACTTCTTTTAATGAATCCGTTTGAGATCTAATTAATGCTAGATGTTTTGGCATCTGAAGACTGGAGCATGTACACACATGTGCACTCTTCAAAAACGGCACTTTAAATCTCTTGTCAAACTAAAATATGTAACTTAAATTTGTACAATGTTGGGGAAAGTTACTTTTAAAAGTAAAGCATTACAATATTGCATAACTAATTGCGTTAGTTACCTTTTATGTAAAAGTAATGTTACACTACTTTTTTGTTAGTTGTTCTCACCTGTGTTGGGATTGCTGCTTTGTTGTTTAATAACAACAAAAAAAGTTTTATTTTTGGCAAATGTAAAGGTCCGTTCACGCCAAAAGTGAAATGATTAAGCCTCAGGCTGAAGGAAATGCAAAATTTACGCCTGTACAGTAGAGGGCGCAGCTCAAACAAACCTTTCAGCTGTGCTGCCATTCTGGATTAAAGAAGAACAGGATACAGGAGACGGAAGTTCAAGAGTCCTATCATACACCTGGCACAATGCAGCGTCAGTAGTGATGGGAAGTCCGGCTCTTTTCAAAGTTTCCGCTCTTTTGGCTCAGATCCCTTAGAAGAGCCGGCTCTGCTCCCAAATGGCTCTTCATTTAGGATCATTTGGAGCTATTTTTATGCATTTTTTTTTTTACAGAAAATACACAGTTACTATTATTTAACATTTTAATAAAATTGTAATTGAACACAGAACCACAGCAAACAAATCAAATAAATAAAGGCTTATAAGGCACAAAAATGCAGCCAGATGCTGCTTCTTCTTCAGTTTTCACTCACTTCTTCACTTTCTCCCAACACGCTTGCACTTAAATCCGGCTCCCCTGCCACTACACTCACTATCTTCGGAGCGTGTGTCCCCATCCTTCTTTCACATAATAGTTTGATCCTAGTCTGTCCTCCCATGTGATTGGCCGCATAGTGTGCCCATCCAAATAAAGTCCCGCCCCTGCCTGTGGCTGAAGATTCGGCTCTAGAGCCGACTTGTTCGCGAATGACACATCACTAGGCGTTAGGCGCGACGCAAGTGTTTTTTGCTAGTTTCAGCGCAACACAGTTATTATTTTCACATCCTGCACCATGTTGTTTAAACTTGTTCGCTCATGGGCGTGCCGGTCTGAAAACAAGGTGTGTTCAGGTGCGTTGTTGGCGTGTTGCTATTTTGAAGCAACTGAAATAGACTGCACCATTGACCAACTAAGACCTGCTCTAAAGTCGATGGTGCAATATTTGTTTTGTCATTAAAAGAGCGTGTTAGTAATATGCGCCTCTATGCGGGTGCACAACACATGTACATTCTGCTTATTACACACACAGGGACACACAGCAGCATACAAACATGCCAAATATTAAAAATAAAAGGATTACAATGTAAAATATTATTATTGTGAACATAAAGATAAAAATGCTTTGGTGGAATCCGGCTTGTCCCGTGTATGCTCTGCTTTAACCTCACGCACAAGCAGATCCCTTTCCTCACTAGAGAAGCGCTCAGTTTTTCACACTTGCAAATCCCGCCATGTAAATAGCGAATCCGACGTGGCGCAAGTGCAGCTGGCTTTTAAAGGAAATGTGAGATGAGACTCTGATTGGTTTATTGCACGTTATGCCCAAAACAAACCCATGATTTATTAAGAGAATAGGGACAACTCTTTTAGACCATGCTCCTGGTGTGCTGACCATTTTTCCTGTCATTAAATTAGCAAAAGTGGATTCGTACACGCCCCAAGTGTACCTGCACCATGAGCTTTAGACTCAGTTTTAGGACCCTTGACCAGATATGTCAAATGAAAGACCAGGAGTCAGAGATGCAATCAGTTGAAGAAATGTTTACTGAAGAATAGTTTGCAGTTTCATCAGCAGAAGACAGCTTCAAGTCTCTCAAGGAGTTCATAGGCCGCTCTGCGTACATTCACATTTCCACAACAATTATACTCTAACAGAGTCAACTAACTACGTCATTACTTCAGGTTGAATGATTCTGATTGGCTAAGAAAAATAGACAAGATTAGAAATTTTCCACACGTGGACAGATAGTCAGAAGCATATCTCCATTCGTCAGAATGCTGATGAGGGGACTCTGGATTTAGGTACTGGATGTCCTTTTGGGGTCATGACATGGCGTCTGCTGGTCTCCAGCAGAATGCCAGTTGTCCACTAGTAAAAAGGACCTGCACAGAACACTAAGCGCACATACACAGATACACATCATGATTCACAGCTTCTTCAAGGTTGAAGTTGATCTGAGCTCTGCTCTGAGCCGGAAACTTTCCCAAAAAATACTGATAACATGTTCTTATCTCTCAGTGAGAGGTACAGACAATATTCAAAATGATTTTCTAGTGTTTGCAAAGGAAAATAAATGCTTTAACATACGTTGAAAAAGTCATTCAAATAATTTAACAGAAAGATATATATATTGAAGCGGCAGTGGATTCCATAATCCACTCCTTCAAGACCATGTGCTTAGACCATTAGAATAGGGCCCCAACACACTTATTTCTAAATCTAAAGTAATTTTTGCTTATTAGTATGATTGCATTAGATTATCGAAGGTCAACAGTAAAGACATTGTTTAATAAAGTGAGATTAAATACATAAAGTATATTTGTGTAATTTAATATAGTTAATTATTACAGGTTTGCGTAAAATTCTGAGCTTGCATTTCACTGTTTTTATTCATTTTGAGGAATACTGAATCTGTTTTTTTTTTTTTTGTGCAAGTGAGATGAGTAAATGTACACATTTAGTCTAGAATTACAATAACCATCCTGTTCACACCTCTGCACTTCTCTCAACATGCGGACAGGAGAGCTGTCAGTCAATAAATGTAAAAGAATTAACTTGCGTTACTTATTTGGAAAAGTAACTTGGATATTTTGTTATAAATTGAAAAAGTAATGCGTTACTTTTCTAGTTACTTGAAAAGGTAATCTGATTACATAACTCGTTACTTGTATGTATTTGAAATAAAAGATATAGATTTTACTGAATGCCAGCTAGCTTATTTTGCTCAAGATAGGAATTTATTAAGTCCACATTTCATGCAAACAAGAAACTCTGCTTAACCAGACAGAAGACAGAAAATTGCACATTTCAAACTTGACTTTATCTGAAATAACAATCTGGGGTATTTTTCTTCCTTGTTTCCTTTAGTTGGATGGAGATACAAAGCCTAAATGTATGCAGCCTAAAGGCAAAGATAAGACTATTGGCACTAATCAGGCTCTAAATTGCGACTATGCGGACTCCGACTATGACAAAGGTCACCTCTATCCTGTGCTCCACACCAACAATCATCTGTCTATGCTGGCCACCTCCACACTGACCAACGCAGCTCCGCAGGACCCAAATTTCAATCAGGGGTCTTGGCTGAAAAATGAGAGAGATGTAATGAAAGACCTGAAATCCTGTGATAAGGCTTATGTAGTGACTGGTGTAGTTCCTAACCTAGACGAAGAAAAAATGAATGAGAAAGTCACTGTGTCAAAGTATTACTGGAGAGCCACCTGCTGTCAAAAGAAAAATCAGCAGGATATACAAAAGGCCTACTATGGACCGGATAACAACGACAAAGTGCAGGAAGTAACAATACTAGAACTTGAGGAAGGGCTCAGAGGCTTTTTCAACGTACCCTTTAAAATTTTCCCAACAATAAAAAGACAGAGAGAATAAATGATTAAATCATAGTTGGGTCAAAGACAATTTTGGTGTCCACATCAAATTAAATTTACAAAAGTGATTTTATATACATAAAAAAGCATATTAAATGCAAGTAAAGTGTCTTCTTTAATGTTTCAAATAACTTTTGTGAAAATAAAACATCAAAATGTGGGTGAAATAATGTTTTAAATTGTAAAATTGTCATTTAGTATAATGGTCCGGACTTTGATTTTGCCATTACATCTTTAAATAAACACATAAAATACCAAGTTAAGAATATATTTGTTTTTCTTGGCAAATTAGTGTTGGCTGTGTTATATTAAAATGACTGTTTTATTTTATTTTATTTATTTATTAAGAATTTAAATAACCAGGAGACTTTTGTCCCAAATACAGTTTGTTAGAGGTCATTCAGTGTAACAGGATATAGTTAAAAGCTATATAATATTTGATCATTTCACCTTTTCATGGTGTGGTAACCTAAGTTACAACAACGCATGTCATTCAGTGAAATGCCAAAAACAATTGAATTGTTAGATTATTTACTTAAAAATAAGTAGATGTTATGAATAATTGTGATTAACTGTATTGGTCAAGCTCACTGTTTGATATAGGTGGCCAGTTGACTGCCTGCAATATACGCTGAAGTAGAAGTTCCATCATTCAGTGTAATGCAAATTCTCTGTTGCACCGCAGTGTCATCCATTATGACACTATTGCTATATAGATAACAATTTTAGTATCTATATAACAGATAAATGAGGAATGTTTAGCACTGACAAATATGTGTTAAACCTAATAAATATTACTATTTTAATGCATTTTTGTATTGTTCTATTTGTGATATTTATTGCTATTTATCTGCACTATTTGTGTCCATGAACAGAGAGAGTTGCACTGTAAAAAGCCAAAAAGCTAAAAAGTAAAAGCATACACTTGAGCGGCACTCTTAAGAACGTGTTCAGACCAAGAAAGATAACTGTAAGGATAACCATAATGATAACTACATTAGCATCCACACCAATGAACAATAACACTGTTTTATTCTAAGCACTTGCTGCAGTTTTGTCTCTTTAAATGCTCGAGCTCTTTAAAGAAGGATGGATTCTGATTGGCTGTCAAAGTTTTTATCATTCATCAGCTGGAATTTTTTTTTTCTGAAAATTACTCCAACTTTATAAATTCTCTGTGCCATCATTGTTATAGTTGTGATGTGGACTTTATTCTATTCTGCTATTGCATCCTACTACGTGGGTAAGAAGCTTCCCCTGGCTAAACTTTTACAGAATGTATAATGTGTATGACTATTGATATAATTCTTATTAATATTTATTTATATATTTTTAAAGGGATCATATGCCACTTTTACAAGATGTAAAATAAGTCTCTGGTGTCCCCAGAGTGTGTATGTGAAGTTTCAGCTCAAAATACCCCACAGATCATTTTTTATAGCATGTTAAATTTGAGGGTGAGCAAAAACACTCCATTTCCCTTTAAATGCAAATGAGCTGCTGCTCCCAAGAAGAGGGCGGAGTTTCAAGAGCTTTTGTTAGCATCTCACGCAGACTCACTGAAAATGTCAGAAACTGTTCAGCCTTTTATGTTCAAACCAGAGTCGAACAATAATGGAGAGACTCAAGAAGAAGTGACAACATGTAGAATTCAACAGCATGTTTCTGAATGGTTAGTTGAATTTATGTAGTTGATGTGGAGTTCATAAAGTCATTGATTAGCATATTCATAAATTGCTTACCCCACCATGGCCCTGTGTGGTGCAGAGGGACCGGAGGGGACTCCACCCTTCACGAGGAAGGTCATATTCTCATATTCTCACACTGAGGACATGAACCATCCACAAACACTGTTTCAGCATGCGATCACGAGACAGCGATCGTGGTTGTCAGATCAGACGAGGCCAGAAAATGACAGAATCCAGAAAGACACGGATGGAAAGGCATCTTGAAAAAGACACTCACCGCCTGTGCTTGCTCTTTTAGGAAAACATGCTCTTTTATGCCGAAGAGGGAATCGCTGCACTTATCTGTGCTTGCTCTTTTAGACGAAACACCACTGAATGTGCCTTAACTGCCAGCAAGAGGATCTCCCAGAAGTAATTAGGTGAATGGCAGAGTAGTTCTAGTAGCATTTTGTTTATCTTTTGTTGAAAGATGAAGCAGCCAACTGTATTGAATCTGACAGCAGCTGCATCACAAACCATAAGTAAATTCATTTAATAATGCTTTGTTTGTAAATGACATTTTTACATGGATAGTTTCAAAACAATTACTTGCGTACAATAGTGAGTGGGCATTGATACTGTTTCCTATGCAATGACATTAGCTAATCATAACAGTGGCTGTTTACTGACAAGCCTTGAAGGAGCTGCGCCTTAAAAACTGATGATTTCAGACAGAGGGTCAAAGTGAAGGTAGAACTTCTTTTTTTTTTCGAAAAACTTTATTAACATTATAAGTGAACCTCAAAGAACATATTAAAACAAAAAAATGCACGTCATGACCCCTTTTAAGATGTATGTTCACATCACCCTAATTCCCTCAACAAAAACCCAATAGGATTTTTTTTTTTTTAAACAAATTAAATTGTTAAGTTTGCCCAAAATGCAAATTCTGTCATAATTTACTCACCCTCATGTTGTTCCAAACCCATCAGACTTTAGCTCAGGGGTGCCCAATCCTGTTTCTGGAGATCTACCTTCCTGCAAAGTTCAGCTCCAACCCTGAACAAACACAACTGAACCAACTAATTAAAATCTTTAGGAGTACTTGATAATTACAGACAGGTGTGTTGGAGATGTGTTGCATATGGACTCCAGGTAGATCTCCAGGAACAGGATTGGGCACCCCTGCTTTAGTTCATCTTTGGAACACAAATGAAGAAATTTTTAATGAAATCTGAGAGATTTCTGTCCCTCCGTCAGTCTGTTCACCCCAAATGATTAAAAACGTTCATAAAGAGATGGTTAAATAAATCCATATAAATTTAGGTTAATTCTTGCTTGTTACGCAGTACGTTTGAGCTTCTGCAAGAACCAATAAGGGTTTGTTCTCGTGCATCAAGCAAGTATGGTTCAGCTTCTGTTTAATGAGCTCTATGTATGTTCATGTTTAAATGTGAAGCCTATATATACATATTACTACTGACTTTATTTCCTTGAATTTACTTTTATGAACATATTAAGTGACTCTTCATGTTCAGTATGAACAGAATGTGTGAAATATCCATGAACGGAGCTCTTGCTCATTGTAGCACAGCAGAACGGCGAGGTTTGCAGCCATATGGTTTTCATACATCACTCAATTAATGTATGAACAACTGAAGGATACCCTCACAAGATGACAGGCATTGATGAACAACAGTCCAACAAACAAGATGCTGATAAACTGACGGAGCATCTTCTCCTGAACATTGTTCTGTATGTCCTGCATGAGGGACGATTCAGTTCATGGAAGACCAACATTTATAAATGATCAAAGGTTTAATGAAATTATATATGCAATAAAGTGTATATAAGAAGGGATGATTGAGAATGTGTTTTAACAGGAACATTACACGACAAGATGATTTATGGTTTAATACTGTTACAGAAATTCTTGAAAATGAACAATTTATTCAGGCTGTCAAGCTCACTTTTTAATCCTTTTTTTGTATAAAGGTGTTCATTTTTTACTGATTACATGATTACAAATTATTCTCACAATGGCAGTAAATATTCGTAATTCATTGATTCTCCCTACTGCTTTTTTATCTTTTAAATGTTCCTTTCTATAAAAGTCTACTGCTTATCGTTCAGAAGGTCTTCTAGCCACTGTCACTGAAAACTGAGCAAAACGCAGCATTTGATCACTGGATTTACACACATCATTTCACTTTATCAAGTCTTCTCGCAACACTGCAAATCTGATCAGCTCCTGACCAACAGGTTAATTATTATTTGAATCATCACTCAGTGAGTCTCTCTGGAAGGCTTTTGTCTTTCAAATACATTTCAAAGTACAAATTCACGTCATTTCATATTTACATGCAATGCATGAACTCCCCAACTTTTTTGTCAGCTGAACCTCAATGATCTAATATATTTACTTGAAGTAAGCCCTTAGATTTTATGTTTTCAACATTGAAAATAATCATGTTTCTTGAGCATCATATCAGAATGATTTCTGAAGGATCATGTGACACTGAAGACTGGAGTAATGATGCTGAAAATTCAGCTTTGATCAC
>RJVU01046259.1:1376520-1430386 GCA_003731715.1 Anabarilius grahami | reverse complement strand
AACAAGAACATTATATATATTGTATTGGTGAGCTCTGTCAGCGTTATTCATTTATTTATTATGACAAAAGAGCAGACAGATAAGCAGAAAACACTGAATCAGCATGTAGAGCTACATGAACTGCCGACCTATTTAATCTCCCAATGTTTAAAATCTGCCACGCAGGAATTAGAAACATTAGCATTGAAATGCAAAACATGAAAATTCCACTAAACTATAATAAAAGAGTTGGAATCTTCAGACCATGTGCAAAAGAAGAGCTCAAAAGTTTTGGTTCACAATTAAAATTCACCAGCATACCTGCTAAAAACAAAGTAGCATGGCCGTTCCTTTTGTCACGGAGACTGGAATTATGACTAAAATCACTACAACCTTCTTCACTCTCAGTCAGGTGAAGGTTAAGACAGTCTGCGGTCTGGTGCGGGTGAGCAGGGGTTGGTTAGACGCGTCACTCTTGTTTGATGTCTCCTGTCAGTCGTCTCTTCACACGGGAGTACGGACTCAGTTGATCATCCATGATAAAGTCATAAAGCACTTTCACCCATGACGTGTAACACGGAAGATCTTTATAGTACTCGGCTGCGATCTTCTTCACCTGGAGGAAAGAACGAGACACGCTGTTCACACAAAACCTTTCAAAGAAATGCTTTAGGGAGTTCCATTGGCTGCGGTTCACGATCATCTGTAGCTGATGTTCTGATGTGAACGATTAACTGCATTCTTTACGTCTTTCAGTGTGAGCTCACGTGGACAGACTAGTTAATCTTTCACATCAGACTAGACTAGTCCATTAGTCTATAAAGCTGTTTGGTGATTCTTATCGCAGCAATTACAGATAAGAATCATATAAATACCTCCACTGAGAGCAATCTCTAACAGAGTAAAAAAAAGTCTAAAAAACAAACAAAACGTCTCCTTGCTGTTTTTTTTCCAACACATAATCATTACTTTTGCCATAATATAGCTTATTTATATTTCAAGGCTCATTATTGTGCTTTAGTATTTCTCTGTAATGCAAAACAATGTTAGCAATGTTTCATATAATATTCTTTCTCGGCCCTGAAACTTTCCGATGCCCCCCAGTATATATTTAAAGGGGTCTTATTATGCGCATTTCACAAGATGTGAAATACCCCACAGATCATTTATTATAGCTTGTCAAATTTGCCCCTATTTGTGTGTGAGCAAAAACAAACCGTTTTTGTGTGTGTCCCTTTAAATGCAAATGAGCTGCTGCTCCCGCCCCCTTCGCAGAAGAGGGCGGAGCTTTAACGGCTCAACAACAACAAAGCTGGAGAATCTCACGCAGCCAAAATGAGGATTGTCAGTAACGGTGTTCAGCCTTACATTGTTCAAACCGGAGTCGACACTGATGGAGAGACTCAGGAAGAAGTTACAACTTTTAGACGTTTCTGAATGGTTAGTGGATAAATTTATGTAGTTGCTGTGGAGTTGATTCAACTCATCCACTAGCATGTGCCGTCATGTTCATCTTTTGTGCAAATCCAGCGTTGAATTGACCCTCGTTTGTGAAGCAGTCCGGCATAAAATGACAGCAACACTACTACAACAACTCTTCCTCTTCTCTAAGCAGCCCAACATGGCCCCGCCCCCTTTTGTTGTGTGTTCTTGGGGGTGGGGTTTATGTAAAGTTTAGGAAGAAGCAGCTCGTTGTAGTCCCTACTAGCCATTTGTTGTAGTCCTTAGAGAATTCTTTAAAAGAAAATATCTCGCTTTGCATTGAACGTTTAGCGTCATAACTTTGCAGATGTTGTTTATGCTCTAAAAGCAACATTAAACACTAACTAAAGTTAAAAAAAGTTCAATCATAATCAACCACCCCTTTAAGTAATTAAATTAATATTATAAAATGTACAGAGCCCCGCACATGACATGCAAGGAAACAAATTAAATCTTGCGCACGATTTACCATTTCGTTCCCTCGATTTATAAATCATGTGCATGGTTTATAAATAGAGGAAACAAATTAGTAAATCGATTTAGCCTACTATTTTTTCCTCCATGTCATGTCCGGGGCTCTGTATAAAAGTGTGACTAGTCAACTAACGGCTTAAACCATGGGTGTCGAATCCTGCTCCTGGAGGGCCACTGTCCTGTAGAGTTTAGCTCCAACTTGCTTCAACCTGCCTGGAAGTCTCTAGTATCCCTAGCAAGAACCTACTTAGCTGGTTTAGGTGTTTAATTGGGGTTGGAGCTCTGCAGGAGAGTGGTTTAAATGAATGACCCATCGACTAGAAATATATTTAGTTAGGGCAGCCCTAGTAATATTCATAATAACAGGAATTAAATTCAAGGCGGCAGTCCAAAACAGTCAAAAGTTCATTTCAACACACTTCCTGAGGACTTCCCCCAATAGTTGGCCATTAGTTGGAAAAACAGATCACTGGTTGAGTCAGTGCTGCGGTGTTGGGCCGGTCGGTTTGCTCGAACAAACAATGTTTTTAAAAGCACCACAGTGTTACATTTTTCAGGGACATAAATCTGCACATGTCTAGTTTTCCTTTCTATATTAAGCTGGCACAGGAGGAAGTATCCTACCATTCATTATTTCCTCTATAATTACCATTCGTAGAGTGTTCTACATCATTTTGAATTCAAGAATTGTTTTAGCCTGTTTTAACATGGTTGAGGTGAGGTCCTTTTTAAAGACAAGACAGCAGGCCTTCAGTGCTTCTCCAACTTACTGAAAGCACCAGTTTGACTTGAGATACGCTACCTGCTAATCCATATTGACGTGTGCAGTGGCTGCTTTATTTGCTTTAGCTCCAGGCTGTTTGGCCATTTCCAAACTCAACTTTAAGTGTTTGCAAGATCAACAGCAAGTTTTCTATTCAATGTTCTTTAGGGCATTTTAAAAATGGTTAAATAATTTTCACACTCAGATGTCGATTCCAGTGTTCAGAGGGATTTGGATTCAAAATCCAGTTCTCTTTAACTATTTATCATTTGATAGATTTTGATCATTTATTTTTGTTGGAATACAAACTATAGACTAGGGCTGGGCGATATATCGCATGCGATTGTCACGCGCATTTCGTCAGTAAAGCCGGTTCCCTGATTACCGCGAAATCGCCATCACCTGCTTTCAAATGGAGCGGCATTTAGTAGACAGAGCCGTAGATCACCGACAAGCCACGCAATATCGCGTTCATTATCGAAGGCGATTCATCTGCGATATGAACGCGATATTGCGTAGCTTGTCAGTGATCTACGGCTCTGTCTATTAAATGGCGCTCCATTTGAAAGCAGGTGATGGCAATTTAGCGGTAATTAGGGAACCGGCTTTACTGACGAAATGCACGTGACAATCGCATGCGATATATCGCCCAGCCCTACTATTGACTACTTAATTTTGGATTCAAGGTTGCTCATAGTATTGTGCTTAATATTTTTCCTCACATAGTAAACATAGCTACCATTATATTTTAGAAAAAAGGCTCTCTCACAAGGGGATTGTCATATCTGGGGGGGCATCAAAATGTCTTAACAATTATTTAACTATTGAAATGGACTGATCTGGCTTTGCAAACATGAAGCGGAAAAACTCCTCTTACCATCGGCAGTCGGCGTCCTGGAATGCTAGGGAAGTCATGGTGCTCGTTGTGGTACCCAACGTTGAAAGTCAGCAGGTTGAGGGATCCATAGTAAGAGTAGGTCTCATGGCCTTTGAGGAACATGTAATGCTCAGCAATGAAGTGTCCTGAGATGGGATGGAGACCCATTCCTAACAATGAGCCCATCAGCATATAGACCAACGGCTTGGCACCCCAGACCCAATAGAGGAGAGCGTTGAACGCGAGCTGTACGGCCGTGTTAATGAGCTCTAGTTGACTGATGGGTTTGGGGTTGATGTAGAGGGGACGGACGGCATAGAACAGCGGCTGGAACATTATCCAGATGAGCTTGCGCAAACGGGTGCAAAAGAACCAGCCCTCGAAGTCAGTGGGGATGTCAACGTCCACGCCATCTCCACCCAAGTAGCGATGGTGGTCCAGGTGGTAGCGTTTAAACGATGCCGAGTAAGGCAACCCAACGGGCAGATTGGCAAAAATGGCAAACCAGCGGTTCCATTTGGCGCGGTTGTTGCCGAAAGCGGTGTTGTGAGAGATCTCGTGAATTGCTAGTGTCATTGAATGGTTTATGCAACTCCCAAATGCATATGTCCAGAACAAGACCCATTTCCAGGGCAAGTCCTTCACCAAAAAGAAGGCCAAAAACTGAACGGCAACCATTGTACAGACTATCCATTTCAGTCTGGGGTCAGGTCCCATCAGAGACTTGATCTCTGGGTATTTAGCTGCCAAAAAAAAAAAGACAACAAATTGTTAAACTGAAACAGACTGATGTGGAAGATGAGTTCATTCAAATTATGTCTATTTCCATAACAATGCAACTCGACACCAACAGGATCTGGAACAGTGGCTCGTGTGTCTCTGGTGTCTGACGTCGGCCCTTCTCGTTAGTATGCTTTATATGGTAAAACCTGAAGCCTATGTCATTTGCCTAAAGCTCCCAAGAAAACACAATGCAAAACACACATTTAGAATTTAAATGTGTGCAATTTCATCCAATGCATTTGATAATGCAAGCCATGATGGCTCTGAGGCGAGAGCGCTACTTTAGAGGATATTCCAGGGTTTATATGACTTCAAGTAGTACGGCAGACGTACCGACAGTCTTAGACATGTCTGGATCAAGCATGCTGCACTGTTAGCAATAACACAGGCTACATGTCAGCACAAGTATGCATACTGGAAGGAACATCCCCAACGCAGACAAACATGAACTCGCCTGAAGAGCCAATCTCACAGCGAGGATGACGTGTTGTTTGAACAGTACTGTGTGTTGTGTGCGGTGTCATTGCTCCAAATCTCCATTAGCATCAAGACACCAATGAGCAGGAGAAATAATCACACTGAATATTTAGCCAAGTGGGTTTCACTTAAAATTATAGAAATACGTTAAGTTTAATTATGCAGCTTTATTCTTCAGTCATAAATGGTGTCTGAACCTGTGCCAGAATCTATAAGCGCTTTTCCACTGTGTGGTACGACTCGGCTTGGCTACGTCAGTTTAGTACCGCTTCAAAGTCGTTAAAAACAGTTGTGCCGACAAATGGTATTGCGGTGGCCGTTGCTGACTATTTAAATCTAGTGGGTTTGGTGTTCCGCGTCACAAATCTAATGACACAGGAAGTGACGATTCTCTCTGACCAAACAGTGATCTGCAGTGTTTACACGTCACATTTAGTATCGGTACGACTCACTTGGAACCTCAATCGAGGTGGTGTTAAAAAAAAACAAAAAAGTACCAGGTACTAGGTACTGTTCACAGTGGAAAACCCCCCAAAAGTGAGCCGTACCGAGCCGAACCATGCAGTGGAAAAGAGCCATGTGTGAAGTAAAAGCATGAATAGGGTACAACGACGCTAAAGGTGCACCGGGCTAAAAAGGCGAGTTTGATTTTATTCTCCTTTAAACCACTAGATATCCATGTTTCACTTTGCATGAGGAAATTGGCCTGGTTCTGTGCCCCTTATTTACACTGCACGCGTCTGCGGCGCGCTACTGCTGTGACGCGGCTACCGGAGCTGATCCGCGACTCTAATCAATGCTTGTGTTTACACCAGCCGCGCTGCAGCACATTTCAGAGGCATCCCAGAAGCGGCCCGCCATCCCGCTTCACAAAAGATTGGCGCCAAGTCTATTTTTGATGGATACCGCGTCCAAGCTGTGCAGCTCAAATACAAAATAAAGTCAAAATAATCCCCCTGTGAAGACTCCTGCTTATATTTCACATCACTAGGAGGCCAGAAATTGACGACAAGATATTCAAAGGATTTTTTTGTCCTCGTCATTCATAACTGGACTTTTAAGTGTATTAACTTCGTCTGTAGTCTACAGCAAAATAAAGTATGGCATAGCAATAAACAATTAAACCGGACAAAATATAACCATTTATCCATTAAAAACATGCCAAAAAAAACAACGTCGGACAGGTAAATCTATTGGTCTTGCTTCTGGTGTGAGTTGACACCGCGCAGAGGACGGAACAAAACCTCACCGGAGCCGTAACGCGCCGCAGACGCGTGCAGTGTAAAGTTCAATCTGCGATAATTTGATCTAATATTTAATGTTTTTTTCCAATATTGTATTTTTATATTATATTTATGCAGCAAATCAGAATCAATAAAAATTACTGAATATAATTTGAGGCAAAGGTCTTGTTAATGATTTCTGTTCAAAGTAATTAAATGAAGTTTTTCAATAATGGAAGATATTTGGGGCTGTTGGGGCTAAAGGCACAATAATTGATGTTATAATAAATAGCTGGATGACTTTTCCCATTTATTGACATAAGATTCAGAAGGTTAATATTTATTAAGTTGGGTGTCCAACTTAGAGATAATGACCATATTTGTAATGAAACCATCATATTACAAAATATTATATTAATCATATCACGAAATAATAATTGGTACGTCTGTAAAGCTATATTAAATGATTATGGGATCATTTTGTATTAATACAGGATTGGTGGGCATCACCTCGTATAGTTATAGGATTTATACCACTTTTATGACTTCATTCCCTACAAAATGTGTTGATCTATCAGGGTTGAATAAAACACACATTGTTCTGCAGTGGGAGTAGTGAAAAGCACATTTTCCTTTAGGTGTGCCTTAAGGACCCATTGTACCCTATAATTAAAAAGCTACAGAATCAGTGTGTGTGTGTGTGTGTGTGTGTGTGTGTGTGTGTGTGTGTGTGAATGATGAATAAATCATGAATTGGCAACAGAGCTGTTTTGTATTAAAGGGATAGTTCACCCAAAAAGGAAAAATTATCCCATGATTTACTCTCCCTCAAGCCATCCTAGGTGACTATGACTGTCTTCTACCTTCAGTATATCATGTTAGTTTACATTCAGAACTAGGTAAAAATGTTTATCTTGACAAGAGAAAGTTTGAATTAGTTTTAACCCATTTTAGCGCAGTGTATGGTTGTCATTTTCCTTTTGTACGTTTTTTTCTAGATGTTTCCCATGTTTTATTTCTCAATGACATGCAAGAAAACATCCAAATACAGGATTTCAAGAACAAAAAAAAAAAGGTATTCACTTCCTTCCTGTGACATGAGGCTGTCAACTTCCTACCCCTACTTCCAGGAAGCATATTGAAGGCAAACCCTCCCAAAGAAAAGTAATTTTCATGTTAATATAAGGAATTTTTTGTTGACATATATATATCTACGTAATCATGAGGGTCTCTAGAATCATCCAAACAAAACAAATCTTACAAGAGATCTACAGTTTTTTGTTTACTTAGTCAAAAGTCCAAGTGGCAACTATAGTTGCTGGTGGGCAAATGACTTGTAAGTACACATATATAACGGGGAAATGGGGTATACTGTGTTTAATGGGTTAATAAATCAAGATTATCTTGTTTAGTGATTTTTGCTTTCATAATATTTTATATTGTTATATATTATATATTGTTATTTGTTAATTTTTTGTTTGTTTGTTATATGTGACCCTGGACTACAAAACAAGTCATAAGGGTCAATTTTTTTAAATTGAGATTTATACATCATCTGAAAGCTGAATATATATAAGTTTTCCATTGATGTATGGTTTGTTATGACATGACATTTGGCCGAGACTCAACTATTTGAAAATCTAGAATCTGAAGGTGCAAAAAAAAAGCTAAATATTGAGAAAATTGCTTTAAAGTTGACCAAATGAAGTCATGTATAAAAAGTGTATCCACTCACAAAAAGAATTTTTTATATAGAAAATTTACAAAATATCTTAACTGAACATGATCTTTACTTAATATCCTAATGATTTTTGCCATTAAAGAAAAACCATACTATGTATTGTTTGCTATTGCTACAAATACACCCGCACGACTTATAACTGGGTTTGTGGTCCAGGATCACATATAGATGTAATTTTTTCTAATGAACAATGAAATTTAACATTTTAATTCACAACGCTCTGTTGGAGCAACTTAACGGATGCACTTTGTTCCACCACTTTAAAACAAACGGATTTGTTGTTTGTTGTGTTTTCATATACTTAAGAGATTATAAGCTAAATGCAACTTTTTTGTGTTCGCATCGAATGTTCTTCGACTTTGGTTGATCTGTTGAAAGCAGTTATTTTGAGTTAGATGCATAAATGTTCTCCTCATACTCAAATTTTACATTGAAGGGGTGCATACAGCATAGTTGCCGCACATTCAAATACGTTTTTTAAGAAAAAAAAACAAAAACCTAGGGAAGATAAATGCAGAACATGTTCACATAGGACACTATTAACATTAACAGGACTATATGCATGAAACCATTCAGAAAAATGTGGGCACGAATGGGTTAACAGCGAGAGGTTTGATTGACAGACAGAGCCAACATAATGAATGGAGTCAGAAACAGCATTAGCTAACTTTCCTCATGTGACCATCAGCTGCTCACTTCAACAAACTCACCGTTTAATCATTTAACAAAACATCATTAATGACTGAACAAACAGAAGCAGGATTAAATCATTAAAACTTCACAGAATCGCGCGCCAGCGTAACGTCAGCGTAACAGTTATGAAACAGTTAGCGGCTAATAATCTTCAGAAATAAGACGCGGTTTAACTAGTTAGCTGTCCTGGCTTCATGTGTAATAAGATTATTCTACAAACATCACACATTATTATAAACAAATTCATTATTTATCAAGTATTATTATAGAGGCCATGCGAATATTTCCTGTAAGTTAGCGGAGTGTCGGGAGCGGCCCTCACATAACGGTCGAGCTCTTACTTCATCTCCACACGATAATAATGAGTTATAGAGAGCAAACACGGTTCTTTCTTTACAAACACAACTCACACATCAACGACAGCACGGAAAATAAGACAAATAACCGCGTTGAGCTTTCTCAGGAGATCATTTTACATCACAAAACATTCGAGTTGCTGCTAAAACAGCGCGTCAATCAGAAACCCCGATCAAAACAACGCTAAGAAGCGAGATATAGTTTATTTTTAATAGTCAGTGATCGTGTCGGAGTATATGGGACTCACCCAGAATCTCTTTCCTCCGGTCCGCGTGAGGCTGATCTGAATAAACCCACTCGAAATCCTCTCGAGCTACGCGATTCCCCATGTTCACGCTGTTTTAAGTGTTTCTGCACAGGAGGAGAATGAAGGAGCAGCGGTTATTTCACACGAGTCTAACAGCAGCGACTGTCCCTCATCCTTCCCGGTCTCATTCAGCCCTCCTTCTCGCCGAACGAAGAAGATCTTTCGATTTCTAAACGCTGACGCGGAGGGCGGGGTCTTCAGAGGGCGGAGTCTTCAGAGGGCGTCACTCTCTCAGCTCTACGTCAACTTTAACAAAACCGCTATGATGCCGTTTTCTGTGGCATTTTCAGCAGTATCCTGTTTTAATATGGAAGGCCAAGTGTGACTAATATGGAAGGCCAACTGTGCCACAAAAGAAGAAAAAAAAATGCTTCGGTAAAAACACATAATTGTGACATAAAAAGTCAAAATTATGACGAACTAAATCATAATTGTAACTTTATATGTCAATTTTGACAATAAAAAGTTTAAAATAATTATATTGTTATTTATTTTAAATCATAGTGTTGACTTTTTGGTCATAATTATGACTTTTTCATACTTTTCATCTCATAATTCTGATTTAGTATGTCAATTTCGACGTTTCATCTTATAAATATGACTTTGTATGTCATAACTTTCTCTGTGTGTGAATTGTTTCTATTAAATTATCAGCTAAATACAAAAAAGGATACAACATACAATTTAATATACAACCCCCCACCACATAACACTTTTTATGTAATTTTGACAATAAAAAGTCGAAAATGAGAAAAATTTGAGATTATGATACGTCGACATACTATTGTCACAATTTCCACTTATTTCATAATTTATAATTTACTTTTAAGTCATAATTTGATACTTTTCATCTCATAATTCTGATTTAGTATGTCATAACGGCAACCTTTTTATTTTATTTTTTTTAACAAATTTTTTTCTATTAAATAATCAGCTAAATATAAAAAAGGATACAACATACAATTTAATATACAACCCCCCACCACATAACTTAGACTTTTTATGTAATTTTGACAATAAAAAGTCGAAAATGAGAAAAATTTGAGATTATGATACGTCATACATCGACATTCGACATACTATTGTCACAATTTCCACTTATTTCATAATTTATAATTTACTTTTAAGTCATAATGTTGACTTTTTGTCATAAATATTACTTTTAATGCCATAATTTCATACTTTTCATCTCATAAATCTGATTTATGTCATTTTGACTTTTCATCTTATAAATATGACTTTGTATGTCATAACTTTCTCTGTGTGTGAATTGTTTTAATTAAATAATCAGCTAAATATAAAAAAGGATACAACATACAATTTAATATACAACCCCCCACCACATAACTTAGACTTTTTATGTAATTTTGACAATAAAAAGTCGAAAATTAGAAAAATTTTAGATTATGACACGTCATACATCGACATTCGACATACTATTGTCACAATTTCCATTTATTTCATAATTTATAATTGACTTTTAAGTCATAATGTTGACTTTTTGTCATAAATATTACTTTTAAAGTTATAATTTCATACTTTTTATCTCATAAATCTGACTTTTGTCATTTTGACGTTTCATCTTATAAATATGACTTAGCATGTTGTAACTTTTTTGTGTGTGAATTGTTTTTATTAAATAATCAGCTAAATACAAAAAAGGATACAACATACAATTTAATATACAACCCCCCACCACATAACTTAGACTTTTTATGTAATTTTGACAATAAAAAGTTGAAAATGAGAAAAATTTGTCATACATCAACATTCGACATACTATTGTCACAATTTCTACTTATTTCATGATTTATAATTATGACTTTTAAGTCATAACGTTGACTTTTTGTCATAAATATTACTTTTAAAGTCATAATTTCATACTTTTCATCTCATAATTCTGATGTAATGTCTTAACATCAACTTTTTTATTTTTTTGTGAACACATTTTTTTTTCTATTGAATAATCAGTTGAATCATACAACATTCAATTTAATATACAACACCACATAACTTGATTTACAAAAGCATGATTTTTTTTTCGTGTGTCGCGGAAATTATTTTCTATAGATTTCAACGGAATTTATTTTCTTTCAAAGACTTTTATCCACAGTAAATAGTTGACAAATCCAGTTGCACTGATGTACGTGTTCACAAATAGTTTTTACTATCTTGTTATTTGACTATGTACACTTTTATTATCTATAGAGCTAAACTCACTTCCAATAATTTGTCTCTCTGGAGATCAGCGGTTTAGCCACAATTGATGAAAACGGGTCATTTATTTTATATTAAAATAGCTCCAGAACTACTTTGGACTTGTAATTTGGGGGAAATTGTGTTGTTACTTATTGAGATATTTTTCATGTCCACGGGTTGAAGCGACGCCAAATAACATGATTTTTATCCCCTGGAATGTGAATTTTACCAGGGGAACTCCACCAAAACACGGATTTTACACCCTGGAACACGATTTTTACCGGGGGACCCACAACATGGTGATTGAATCATCAATAAGTAATCAACTTCATCTAACCAGAATTTCTCTTGTAATTTTTGCTAAAACAAATGTGCTTCAGAAACACACAGTTACAGCAGCCGGAGAACAACTGATGCTGAAAAGTCAAGGGTCAAGAGCCCAACTAAAGCAAAATTTACTATTTTCAATAAAACATCAACATCTAAAAGTTTTGTATGAAAGAAATAGTCAAACTGGATTGTAATAAGTAAAGATGCAAAGATCTAGACGGATCTGTTAGCGTTTAATGTTCTGTTGCTGCTGGTCATGTGACAGGGTTTTTTTAGCTTATTTAAATAAGAAGATTTTACTTTACTGCCAGTCATTTGACCATAATTGTGCATACATCTGTATGTAATTTAAGAAAACAGAAAATACTGAATAACAATACAGCCAAACAGAGCATGGGAAACGAAAGTGGGCTGCCTACACAAAACCTGCATGGGCCCAAAGACACAAAAGTTGCTCTTGGCCCGAATGGGCTGGCCCACACTGGGCCATCATGGGCTTAATGTGGGCAATCCGCTAGTGTGGGCTACTCACAGAGAACCTGCAGTGAGCCCAAAGCTGTGGGCCTCGCCTGGGCAAGCCTGCACTGGGCCTGTTTAGGTTTGGTGTGGGATGGCCCTAGCCCACTGTGCCCGCAAAAAGCCAGCATGGGCCGCGCAGGGGCATGTTTGCAGGACCCTGAAATGCGTTTGGGCTAGTTTTGTGTAGCAATTGGGCAGGTTTTGTTGTTAAAATCTGGCAACCCTGATTGCATATAAATCTATAAATGATATACAGTATTTCTGCCTCATACTCTGATCAGAATCCACATCGGATCGCAATTGGATTTCAAACACTTGCTGTTTTTTGTGATGATGTTAGCTATGAATCGAGCATTGTTGCCGACCCTCTTCTAACTCATATAAACTCATTTGTCCATGACCGCACCTCAAGAACTCTTTGAACCAAGGAAATCGGAGCACCACAAATCCCTTGGCCTTCGGCCCAGAGGAAGCGCAATCAAGCAATAGACAATAGAAACAACTGATAGCAAGATGTCCGAGCCCTGAGGCTACAAAGCATTACACAGATGGTATGTAGTTTTGCTTTTGGTGTGCTGTGCCTTTTTCACACATAGCTGTAATACTCAAAATACCTTAAGGGTCATGTTCAGCACTATTATTGTGTGGTGTGCAGGGTGTGTGCACGTTTGGATTGTGTGGTGTGTTGAGGTTTGAACTGACTAGACCGGTTGACTAGACTTATTAAAAAGATTTGCCCGCAATCAAGAGTTGCACTGTAAGAACCAACCAAGACTGTAACTGCACAGATCAGGCAGTGGAGAGGAGAACACTAGTGATGGTTGTCAGTACAATCCTTGATTTATATGTGCAAGGCTGGATGTTGTTGAGAATTGACATGCAGCGGCAGGGAGTGGTTTAATTGATTTTACCTCACACTGATTGGTTGGATCTCTGTCAGTCAGGAAGCCCATCTCTTGAGTGCCATTTGACTGAAGATATTATTGGAGTGAGACTCTGCATTGAGAACTATTTGAGACTGACTTTTACCCTTTTTTGTTGATTTACATATTTCATACGCAGAATAAATGGGCGGGGCCTGGTTGAGTTAGTTAGTAGTGTGTTGAAACTGCCGGTTATGGTAAGGGGCGGGACATTTCCCCTGACCAATCACAACACACTGCTCCAGCCGACCAATCAGAGCACATTGTGCTTTTCAGAAGGAGAGGCTTCATAGAGACTGGAACTAAACAGAGCGTTACTGACAGACTGGGAAGAGAATATGAGGAAAATAATCAACATTCAAGCTGTTCTAGTAGAGCCCAAAATAAAAACATCAAGACTTTCTAAAAGGGCAAAAATATTGCTGATTTAAACTCCTCAGAGCTGCTGAAAGTCAATTGTCCTTTTTTGCATAAAAACAGAATTGCCCAGGTGAAAAAGTACACTTCTATAATGTACTTAAAGTGCTCTATTTTCGTGCACTAATTTTGTACTTCATATACTAAAATTTCTTCTTTAGTACTTTTTAAGATAATCTTAAGATCATCTAAGTGTACTCAACTGTGCTATTTTGAGATACCATGAAATATGAACTTAAATGTGCTTTTAATATACTATCTCTGTGTTTAAAAAATATATTTAGTTACTACTTGTAGTACACTATGGGTTCAAATGTACTACAAGTGGTATCTAAATAAATTTTTTAAACACAGAGATAGTATATTAAAAGCACATTTAAGTTCATATTTCATGGTATCTCAAAATAGCACAGTTGAGTACACTTAGATGCTCTTAAGATTATCTTAAAAAGTACTAAAGTAAAATTTGTAGTATATGAAGTACAAAATTAGTGCACGAAAATAGAGCACTTTAAGTACATTATAGAAGTGTACTTTTTTTTTCACCTGGGTGTACTCTGGCAAGCAATGCTTAAATCTAATCTGAAATATTTTTATTTTACCCATATGCTTTAAAAAAAATTGTAGCTGAATTTGATTGTGGAAGACTTGAGCTTTACCGTAAGTAGACTGACATGTGCTAGCAAGTGCTGTTAATGATAATCCGATTGCATTAAGGATTTATGTAACTGGTAGCTGATTAATGAAAACTGTTGTTTACTCACCCTCATGTCATTCCAATACTTATGTCTTACTTCCTTCTGTGAAACACAAGAGATGTTAGGAAGAGTGTTTGCCTCGCTCACCACTCATTTGCACTGTAGACAAAATTCACATTGAAAATGAATGGTGACCGAGGCTAACATTCTGCCTCACATCTCTTGTAAAGAAAAGAAGTCTTAAGTATTGGAATGATGAACTTAAGTCCACAGGGGTCAATGGCAGCTATATACTTCAGAGTATTGCTTTATAGTGACTATATGACTCCACTTTGGAGCCAAGATTGTGAGCGTTTTGCAGTGGTGTTCGGGAAGTTTTCCTTGAAGCACTGAGCCATTGTGCTACAGATTCCCATAGACTCAGTGAAGCCAAAGACCTCTCTACAGTCTCTAGTGTTGTCATGTCGAAGTCTTTAGGCATCAGATGCCACTTTTTCAGACAAACGTCTCAGATTGTTGCAATATCCAGAATCTGCCCACCATCTCAGAGGAGAAGTTATGATAATTTAATATTATTTAAATATAATTGATCCAAAGTGACTTACAAATGAAGAACATCCTAAGCAAATTTCATAAGAGCAAACAATATTCATAATATACGTCAAGTTTAAAGGTAGGTTTGTAACAAATTAGCATAATTCCCTCCTCTGGTCTTCATTGGCTGATCAGCGTCTCTTTGCCCCGCCCTCAAACACTGTAGTTGTATTTGAGACGAGTTTGGTTCGTGTTGTTCATGTCGAGAAGACGCTGTTTTCTGCTGCCAATGAGATTGATACGGTAAAACCGACGCCATCGTTACTGTTCGTATCACTGTGAATCAAGAGCTGAGATTCAGATATGATAATGAGCGTTTGGTTTCTGACCAATCACAACAGACTGGGCCATCTGACCAATCAGAGCAGAGCAGCTTTTAGAAAGGCGGGGTTTATAGAGACCGAATCTTCGAACAAAGCGTTTCATACTGAGAGAAAAGAGCTGATGCTGCAGTGGATATTATGAGAAAATTAAAGTGTTTTTGACATTGGATGCATGTGAACCTGTTGCAGGAGACTCAAAACAACAACCCTGCTTGGTAATGTACTTGATCACTTTGTATTGGTGTGTTTTGTAATTGGCACTGGCTTCTCTCACATGGATTGGCCTGGATTGGATATGTGTGACTTCAGTAAGCCGGTACACACCTCGTTCTCTCCGTTCTGCGGATTCTCTCTCTTCAGCAGCCTTTAGCAATTAAAATCTATGCATGAGAGAATTTCTTCTTTTGCAGCTCTAGGCTATGGAACGCACTTCCTGTTACCGTCAGAAATGCTTCCACATTAATCCGCTTTTAAAAACCCATCTATTTAAAATAGCTTATCCATTATTTTATCTCTCACACCGTGTCTTTGTATCTCACAATTGCAACCATTTCTTGTAATTACAGATTTATATTGTGCAATTGCGATTTTATATCATATGTTATTTTATTATTGTATGTTATCTAACAATTACTTGTCAGTTTCTTTCACTCATTGCAGTCGATGCATGAAAACACTGCAGATTTGCTCTGTAAACGAGCCAAGGTTAAACTAAAATCAGCTCAAGTCTCTCACATGCTGCGAAGTGAAATCAGTACAGTGGATCCCTGGATGTCAGAGCAGAAATATGCACACAACGCATTTTGATTTTTACATTCTGGTGAAGTTGTATAGTGTCTTTTTTTAGTAAGTTTAGTAAGAATAAGTTCACAGAGCTGCAGGTTCTAATCTATGTTTATACCATGGAATTAAAAAAAGGTAACTGCAGCCTTTAATCTTACAATTGTGAGTTTATATTAGGAGAAAAAAAAAGTCAAAAATTGTGAGAAACAGTATTGTGAGAAAAATAAGTCAGAATTACCTTATTTAAATTTGCAGGTTGAATTGCAAGAAGAAAAAACTGAATTGAGAGTTAAAAACTCTCAATTGCAAGAAAAAAGCCCAAATTGTTAGATACTTTGAATTGCAAGAAAAACAGTCCAAACTGCAAAAAAATAGAGCTAGAATTGCAAAAACTGAGAATTGCAAGAAAACAATTGAGAGATGAAAAGTCACAATTAGTTTATACCTCAAAATTGACATTTTTCCTCTCAATTTCAAATTTATATTAGGAGAAAATAAGTAAGAATGATCTTTTTTTATTTGGAAGTTTATCTCTCGCAATTCTGACTTTTTTTTTCTTGCAATTACAAGTTTATATTCTGAGAAAAAAAGTCAGAATTGCGAGTTAAACTCGGTTGCGAGAAAAAGTGAGAATCGCTAGAAACTCGGAATTTAAGAAAAAAAAGGGAATTGTGAGATAAAAAGTCAATCACTCTATAAATTGTAAGTTTATATTTTTAAATTGACATTTTTCCCCTCACAACTGCGAGTTTATATTCTGAGAAAAGAATTGAGAGATATAAACTTGAAATTGAGAAGAAAAAGTCAGAATTGAGAGATAAAAGTTATTGATTCGGTGGCTGAAACAAGCTTCCGTACTAATCTGGCTCGTCTCATCCTGATCACAAACCTCCCATTTATCTCCCTCTAACATATAATCTTGTAAATTGTAACTACAATTCCTCAAGTCAGCATGTTTGCAATCACAACCCCAAAACGTACTGACAGCACATCGACAATGGGACCGGTGTCAATTATGATGTGAAAATATGCAGCAAAAGCATCAAATATGACCCTCGCCTGTTGCTCAAACTCATTCCTCATATAGCTGAGCCCAGATCTCTCTGGTTTGAGTTTGAGTTAAGAACGAAAGGTGATACTGTGCTTCAGGATCACACTGAATCTTTGCTACATAACTGTGCAGCTGGAATGACGACATAAACGTTTAAGGTTACTAAAAAAAAACGTGCCTTGGAGGCATAAACGGACTTGAACATTAATGATTTACTTTCCTAGTAACAAGGCTTTCCACAATTTTTATTGCACTGACACAGATCTATTTGCAGTAAATTATACACCTACAAACAGTGGCAGGTACAACATGGCATTGACACCTACAAGACACTATCCTCAGTGATGGATGATCTTTAGACAAACAATATAATCATGTATGCTACAACTGCAAGACCACTGACTTGCTCATACTGTCGAGGCACATCTCAGATGAAATATCTCACTCTTAGAACATAGAACAAAGCTGATATTTACCATTTATATAACAATATAACTTAGTAGTCAGGTGTCGAGCACCTCGCGTTCTCCATTTCAAGAAGGGGATCTAAGTCTTAACTTGGAAACTTCGTACACAACTGAACCTACGTATGGATGGGACTACCGCCGAGAGCCACAGAAGTCTTCAGGTTCACGTTCTCCTCAAATGTTCTTGCGGTCGATTGACTAAAGCTTCTCGCAATGTTTCCTCGGGTCAATGTTGGCATGAAGGTTGGGTAAACATTAAAGGCAAATGCTCGACCTTTAGAAACAGAAGTCAACGCATATTAGTGTAATACGTGTCTGATAAAACAAAAAGATACCCCTCTCGTTTCGATCCCCCATTCTCCGCGTGATACTCGCGTCATCGTAAGTCGGAAAAAAATGATATAGCTTTAAGGAAGCAAAATGAAAACTTAAAAAAACAAAAACAAATACAGACAAAAAGTCCCTCTATTTCTTGCTACGCAGGCGTTTGGAGTGACGTGGGAGGTCCGAGCACTTGCGAGGCCGTTTGAGACACAGGCCGTTCTCGCCCTCGGCGGCGGAGGAGGCGGCCAGGCTCGCGGCGGAGGAGGTGGAGGACACGGCCGCCGCAGGGGTGGAGGAGGAGCTGGAGGCGACCGCAGGAGCTCCGGCGCCCACCGCACTGTCCATCAGTTCCCTGAGCTTGTGCTCCAGCTCGGCCAGCCGCGCGTTCTGCTCTCCGATCACCTGCGACTGCTCCAGCAGCTTCTGCTCCTGGTCCTGCAGCTGCTTCTGCTGCTCCAGCTGCTTCACACGCACCTCCTGCATCTCCCGCCGCAGCGCCGCCATGGACGCCCCGTTCACCTTCACCTGCTGCTGCACCTTCGTCATCTCGGAGCGCGACGGAGTGTTTTTGGCCAACAAGGACATGGTGGTCAGAGAGGTAGAGGGACCGGCCACTGCGAGATAAAGGGGTGAGACAGAGCCATATGGATTAAAAACACAGACATTTAAAACGGTTTAACCTATCAACCCCCACTAAATATGAAAAAAAACATGACAATTTGAAGCACTTCAAAATATGAAAGTGTAAAAAAGTTGTAGAAGTTTAATGTAAAGAAAATGAACTGTACTGAATATTTTTTTTATTTCATACTAAGTAAATATTTTTAAAAAATAATACAAATATGGACTCTAAAATTGGTGGAAAATTAAAGCCATGTCTAACAAAGTTGTGTTCCAAATTTGAAGTTGAGATCACAAAAATGAAGGTTCCGGTGGGATTTAGTTTAGGCGCTTTACCAAAAATAATGTGTTATAATCACAAATTAATACGTTTCTGTCACTTCCATCACAAATCAGCCAAATATTGAACCTTGAGTCGCAGACTTTTCCAACAATATGTGTTCTGTCAAGTTATAGAAAAAGTTGATTATAATACTGTACTAGAGTAAATTTTGTAATATTTGAAACATGACAACGCCCACTGGGGGAGGAGCCTGCTAAAAGATTTTAAAGTACCATTTCCATGCTATGTCCAATACCACACAATGTCCAATTTCAAAATGGATTTCACAAAATGAGTGTTTACACTTTCGAATGATACCTAACTTATAAAACTTACTGAAGTATGTGATTGGGGGGAAAAAGCTACAGGAACACTGACAGTTAAAGGGTTAGTTCATCCAAAAATTTAATTCTGTCATTAATTACTCATGTCGTTTCACACCCGTAAGACCTTCGTTCATCTTCAGAACACAAATGAAGATATTTTTGATCAAATCCGAGAGGTTTATTATATCCTCCATTGAAAGCAATGAAATTACTACATTCAAGGTCCAGAAAGGTCCTAAAGACATCGTTAAAACAGTCATGTGACTGCAGTGGTTCAACCTTAATGTTATGAAGAGACGAGAATACTTTTTGTGTGCAAAAACCAAACAAAAATAACGACTTTATTCAACAAATTCGTCTCTCCCGTCATTCTGCTACGCTATTGTCGTAGTGCTTCCGGGTTCTACGTACGAACGATGACTCATTATTGGCCGACACTGGTCACGTGATCAGCATGCGTGTGACGCTGAAGCAGGAGCCGGCGTTCTGACGTAAACACGGAAACGCAGCACTGCGCCAACTGCGTAACAGACTGACAGGGAAGAGAGAAAATTGTTTAATAAAGTCGTTATTTTTGCACACAAAATTATTCTTGCCGCTTCTAACGTTAAGATTGAACCACTGCAGTCACATGACTGTTTTAACAGTGTTTTTACTACTTATCTGGACATTGAATGTGGTCATTTCTTTGCTTTCAATTGAGTATAAAAAAACCTCTCGGATTTGATCAAAAATATCTTAATTTGTGTTCTGAAGATGAACGAAGGTCTTACAGGTGTGGAACGACATGAGGCTGAGTAATTAATGACAGAATTTCATTTTTGAGTGAACTAACCCTTTATCAGAAAGACAAAACTATGAAGAAAGCCAGAGTCAACTTCATGCTCTGCTTACTGATCAACTGTATGAACAAAACTGTGGCATTTAGTGTCAGAGAGAAATTAAAAATGAACTGCACAGGACTGCATCTCAATGATCTCTAAGATCAACTTAACTCACAATGCTTTTGAGAAACATAGCACAGATCAGATAGTTGACGTCTGGAAATTATTCTCAAGATTCAAATTCCTTTCAGTTTCAAAGTGATTTCCGGGGATTTTCCAAACAAATACCTGTTTAGAATCATAACTACAGTAGTCAACATTTGAAGTGGATCAAAACCTTTCATCAAACCTTCTTCTTAGGACAACTTTGATGAACGTTTTTGATTCACTTCAGATGTTGTCTACTGTATATCAAGCAATTATAAGAAAATGGCTGCAACCAGCTTTATCTACTAGTGTAGACTGTATGGATATTTTTGAAATGGAGAAGCTCATCTTTGCCTCAAGGTCTAAGGTTAAAGTCTTGTTTGTTTTCACTACTATGGAGAGATTGGATTGAGTATATACTCCACTAGATGACCAGATTCGGTTTAGAGGAATAAAATGAAGACGAGCTATGAAGTGACTTGCGGCAGACATTAGCTGAGGGTTGGGTTAGGGATATTTTGGTGGTGGGTTTGTTTGCTCGTTTGATTGTTGGGTGTATTTTTATATTTTATTCTATTTGACACTTTTTTTCATATAGGAAGTGTACAGGATTTATCCCTGTTAAGGGTATAAATCAGATCCTTTTGTAAGAAGTGGTTAAATACCATAATGCAATTAATGATTTTATTTTCGTCATTATTTAAATGTCTTAAGGCTTCGTCATTGGGTATATTGGGTCCTTTACATTGCATTTTTCTGTATTTCCTGTATTTTCTATTGAGTTTTGGATAAATAAAAAAAATATACTCCAAGCGAAATCTAAGAACAAACTGGTTTGATGTCATTTTGAACAAAATCAGGCCAAAACGAAGTTCATCTGGATTTTGAAACAGCCCGTCCATAAAAGTTCTCTCCAGCTGGTAAACAGCTCAGAACTACCATTGGTCCGGGGTGATGATGTAATAGGTGGGTGTGGTTATGAGGCCCCGCCTTCTCTGAGGAGTAAATCTTCTCTGGTTCATTTCTTTTGTTCAGACGAGAGTAAAAACATATTCTACATATGTTTACATATTCGTCTAAACGTGGATGCCGTCAGGATGTTCGCTAAAAGTTTATCGCTGATGAAGTATTTTAAACTTTTTACCCCTAAGGGAAGAGCAAAAGAGAACTTCATCATGAGTTTATTGGGTCCTTTACATTGCATCTTTCTTTATTTCCCTCTACTTTCTATTGAGCTTTTGGATAAATAAATAAAAAATAAAAATTTCAAGATTAGTTCATTGAGGCTCTTTAAATGACAGTCGTACCCGGAGCGGATCCAATCAGACGTCCAGAGAGATCGGCACCGGGAAGCCTTTTCTTCAGGATGGGGACGATCTTCTCATCAAAGTACTCCATGGCCATGGAGGAAATGTCCCGCAGCTCCTGCAACACCTCATGCGCTCGCTGCGGAGCACGTGTGGAGTTGACATACCGCAAAACACGATAAATCTCATCGATCACCTACAGGAGGAAGACAACAGTCAAATCACATGAGTCTTTTAATTAATAAAGAGCAAATCATCAATTGATGCTATGCAGTTGCTAGGGAAGCATGTTTCTAATTCAAGTTTCTAACATGAATTAACACATTTATAGCATTTTTTTTTTTTTTTTTAAAGGCTGATTCTCAGCTTTTCGTTCAAAATGTTTTTTTTTTATGAAACTTATCCACATTCAAGGCATGAAGGCAAAAAAAAGAAGGCATGAAGCTAGAATAAAACTTTTTTGGTGTTTAAAAGCAGAGGCTCTGTTCTTCTCAGGTACCTTCAGGACATGCTGATGATGATCCTGATGTGTCATATTTTAACAGATATTGCAATTTATGATAAATTTCAAAATGGTGGGCCGATGGTTCATCTGATCCTAGCAAAATTGGCATCCACGTGTTCGGCTTGATATAAAGAAACCATAGACACTAAGATCACGATTCTGACAAACTATTTAATTAAGAGCAAAAATAGACATTTTTTCAGATCTCAAGACCTGTAGGTGGCGCTGTTCCCAAACTAGGCATGGACCCTCAGATCATGACTCTGACGAAGCGTGCCAAGCTCCGTAACTTTTGATCAAAGTTTTGCCGCCTCTGAACCAATTTTGGGTTGACATAATTGAGTTTGTGACATCATCATTCTGTTCATTCACTTCTGTGTGGCTCGGACTGATCATCTGAGCCAATTTTAGTAAGAATGGGACAAAATGGCCACTGCTGTAATGGGTGGAGTCTTGATGTTGAATGTGATCATCATGAAGAGAGGAATCAGCTTTAATAAGTTTAATTTTTCTGTATCAAAGTGTTCAAAAGTTTGAAAAGTGAATCTTTGAACTGGTGGTGGCGCTATAGAGTTAGTCCTAAAGACTCCAAAGTTAGTAAGATTGCTATTTATTACCATCTCTACAAGTGTGCCAATTTTCATAATTTTCCCATGTTCTGTTCATAGGGCTGCCATAGACTCCCATTGGGGAGGAATAATAGTAAAGATTAAAGGATTAGTTCACTTTTAAATAAACTTTTCCTGATAATTTACTCACCCCCATGTCATCCAAGATGTCCATGTCTTTCTTTCTTCAGTCGAAAAGAAATTAAAGTTTTTGATGAAAACATTCCAGGATTTTTCTCCTTATAGTAGACTTCAATGGGCACCAAACAGTTGAAGGTCAAAATTAGTTTCACTGCAGCTTCAAATTGTTCAAAATGATCCCAGATGAGAAATAAGGGTCTTATCTAGTGAAACCATTATATAAGTTTTAACCATAAATGCTCATCTTGAACTAGCTCTCTTCTTCTTCTCCTCCATTAGAATTCCAGCAGTGTAGACGCTGCTAAGCGTAATACTGCCCTCCACAGGTCAAAGTTTGAACTAATTTTTATATGCAATATGCTAGTTCAATAGTATATAACAATTAGTTCAAACTTTGACCTGTGGAGGGCACAAATAGAGAAGAAGAAGAAGAGAGCTAGTTCAAGATGAGCATTTATGGTTAAATCTTATATAATTTTCAATTTTTTTCAGAAAATGAGCGATGGTTTCACTAGATAAGACCCTTATTTCTCATCTGGGATCGTGTTGAACAATTTGAAGCTGCAGTGAAACTAATTTTGACCTTCAACTGTTTGGTGCCCATTGAAGTCCACTATAAGGAGAAAAATCCTGGAATGTTTTCATCAAAAACTTTAATTTCTTTTCGACTGAAGAAAGAAAGACATGGACATCTTGGATGACATGGGGGTGAGTAAATTATCAGGAAAAGTTTATCTAAAAGTGAACTAATCCTTTAAGAATACTAACAATAGAGTACACAATAGAGGCCTCTAAACATAGACCTTTTGTTTCACTAATAATAGTCTAAAACTTGTCAACTGGGGTTCTGTTCATACAGCACTTAACAAATAATGCTATTTTCTTAAAAACAGGGCAATTAAGAGCATTTGTGGAAAAACAGCCATTGGAAATCAGAGGTTTAACAGAAACCCACAAGAGCTGAGCAATGCGGTGTGGATGATCCTCCAGTGTCATTACCCAAGCAGACTGGACTCTCGTGTTACATTAACCTAGTTCTACTTATTAAACTGAATGAATGCCAAAAGTTCTCAAATTTGCACAACTTACGACACCTGAAAAATCAGAAAGTGCACTTGAAACTCTTTAACAGAAGCATTCCCTCCAAATCAAAGTGAGCACTAACTGTGATTTTTCTGACAAAAATTGTCTGCAAATCAAAGAGCTGTAGGTGTGCTGTGCGTGTTGTTGTAGGCTTTTCCCAAACAGTTTGATTATTCTGTCATATATTGAGAACTAACATTAAGATAAACATTGAACACACTGCTGTTGCTGAGACAGAAAAAAGCAGAAAATCACACTCCTCTACCAATAAAAACAGTTGAGTTTTAAGGCTTTCATTTAAAAATCTCCTAAACCCTGATGACAGCAAATCACATCACTGTTCTGCCGTCACACAAATGACAAATACTTCTGATTTGCATTCTCTGCTTCAGGCCTAATGCCACTCGTGCTTTGTAGACTTTTGCAAAATCTCTTTTGAGTTTTTGCATTTCCTCAAGAAAAGTTTCTTAACTACGACACACCCTACAAGATTACCACAATTACAGCGTTCTTTATAACTCAGATTACTGCCAGATGACTAAAGATGATACAGATGCACGCCTGGTGATTGCTTCAGATGAACCCTTCACTGTCGTGTGAACGAACCCTTTCAGGGCGCGAGCTAAAGGTTCACTGCTCTAACACACACTGCTGTCTGCCTGATGTCACCTGAGGACAAGAACGAAACTCCTGTCAGTTTTACACATCATTGGAGGTTTGCATCTGTTGATTGTGTGGGACTTTATCTCTTTCTCCACCAGCGTTTATTAACCAACAGCAGCATTTTAGATCACATTCACAAAACTTACTTGGTCCTCAGAATATTTTGTTGTGCGAATATGCAAGCAGTCAATATAACAAAAGACAGAACAGAGCCTCTGCTTTTAAACAAACAAACAAAACAACACTTGAATGTGGGTAAGTTGCATAAAAAAAAAAACTTCAGTCGTTTCCTCTTCATGGGTTCGACATTTCTACAGTAACGTTAGGAAGTTTAGATTCATATGCTGTTGAATGGTTGAAGATCGCATTATTTTACAACTTCTATCCACTTCTGGTTTGCTTTTTTGGATCCAGTGATGCTGAGAACTATTTCAGAAGATGCGTAACAGCGCCTCCTACCTCATAACAGTGAAAACACAGATTGCTAGAAAAACTTGTCAATGGTGGGGAAAGAGTTGACATTTTGTTTCTACAAAAACATCTCAAAGTCTGGACAACTCAATTAAATTTATATGTATGCAGTCATTAAGAAAGGGGTGATTGATTCTGCTTTCATCATGATTTATAAAACATCAAAATAAATACACCTGGGATTATTAGGTTCATTAAGTACTGACCTGACCCTGATTCTCATGCTCATGAATCTCCCTTCATTAAAAACGGACCACAGAAGACACGTTAATGAAGGTCCATCTCAGCTGACTAATGACTGGATCAGTTGGACTGATGTTGTAGGACTTTTATTGCAACCTAAAAATGACTGAATTGCCAGAGGCTTTTCTCAAAATCAGAAATGATGTTTGCAGTGAAAACCCATCAATAATCATATTTAGAATTATTTATCAGTAATAGCAGTACAATTACCTGTAAATATTTTAGTGCATAACAATTGAATATGCATTATGCATGCAAACGCTATGCTCTGGGTAAATATTACTTCAAATAAATAAATAAAAAAATCGCCATAAATATTAATAAAATAGTTCGACACTTAAGCCACAAATAATCCAAATATTAGAGCTGTGAATTGATTTATTTTCTTTAATGTGATGCAGCTCAGGGTTATTATAGTTAACTAAAACCAAAACTAATTTCGTTTCTTGAAATAAAATGAACCAAATTCAATAGCTGAAAAGAAACATTATGTCTTTCAGTAATTATGGTTTATCATATGTTTGTTATTCTGATGAGGAATGAGATGATTTTTGGACATTAATTCTATAAACTTTCAAAGATTGTGTAATTTTGTCCATTTATGGATATAGTCTTTCAGGTAGGCATTTTCAACTAATTAAAAAATATGTATATATAATGGACAGAATATCACAATCATATTTGATTTAGACCTGCTTCAACGGTCAGCATGAAAGCACATTCAGTTTCTTTAATTATTAAATTCTAATTAGAGCTCTGGATAAAATTGAAAATCACCCATAAAGACTTGAACGAATCTCTTGGATGAACAATTCAATGACTCACTTAAAGACTTCACATGAATCAGTACTGGATGAATCAGTGTTTGAATGAATGATTCAATGCCAAACACATTTTTAACAGTCAATTGTCGCCACCTACTGGTGTAATGATGCAATGATACAATCTTCATTTTCAAAAGTGATTTACTCTATTTTGATCACTACCATAGACATCAGTGTTTATATCTCGACTATAAACTTTTACTCCAGTACTTCTGTGATAATCTGAATTATTGTAAGACTGAAAAACAGTTTGTGAAGCTGTTTCAACCTTATACATGACAACAGCTCTCTCTGGATCAGAACACAGATCCGAACGTTCGCTGTGATCGTACAGAGCCCAATCGCTGTCATTTAGGAATAAGATTGCGAGGGTGTTTGAATCGAGATCGCAATCTTTTAGCGTCTAATCCTAATTGCATGTAGCAGACAAAACATAAATGCACATGTACCTTTCCAGGAATAAAGCAGCAGAGATTTGAATCCACATATTTCATGAAGGTCATGTTCAGCAGCGACAGGCGCGTCTCCACCGCCGCCAGTATGTCTGCGTGACGCGCCAACGAGTGATTCCTCCGCTCCGATTCCCTCCTGAGACATTGAAGAATTAGTCAAAAATGCACACTTTTCATTAATGAAACATCACTAGAGGAACTGATACTTGAAGTGACAGCGAAATAAAGACACTTTTGGACACATGAAACCTTTGAGAGGGCCTCATCTCTACTTTAGATCTGAAAGTGAAACAATAAGTCACATGGACCTGAATGTAAAATTAATTCGGGAAAGAATCTTTACATCATGTGCACCACTAATGTGATCATTTCCAGTGGACTTAATCACAGTAAGATGTTACACAATCACTCCCGTTTACATGCACTTTTCATTAGTCTGATTATTCACAAGAATTGTGGTTATTTTCACTGCCATTATCGGTATATGCGCAGCACAGATGATGATCTCACAGTAAGTGTAACTGGACACTGTTTTAATCTACTTGCATCAAGTGTAAAACACATTTCTATGGGCTTATTGGATTTTTGGCTGACGCACCTACAAGTGTCTTCATTCCGATGTGTTCGACCATCAATATACTGTATTATTTTCATGTCATGCAACATTGTCAACATGAACTCAAAAAATGTGACGCCTTCTTTACTGCTTTGTTTACAAACCTGTGCATGAAAAGGTCATTCGTGTTCGTTCACTGGAGTGGAACAGATGCCATTAAAGTCGACATACACCACATATTTTATTGCGATTATGAGCTTAAATGCGCCAACATGATCAAAACACTGTGTTTACATGAGGTCAAGTTTAATTGTAATACTGTCTAAATCTCATTTGACTGCACTGACACTGAACTAATGATCTTTGCAACATTCATATTGTTTTTGAACTGAATTGAATCAACATGGAAATAAATTGAGCTGAATAATGACACTGTCTTTTTTAGAGCTGCTATACAGTTGGAATTTTCATAATCGACCCTTTCACACCAAGAACGTTAACTATTAAGATATTATTATATTTTAGAACTTTATTTTTATCATTATAGTTAACGTCCTTGATGTGAACAGGCCTTTACACTGTTATTTTCCTGTTTATTACTGAGAAGCTGCTTTGAAACTATCTGTACTGTATAAAGCGCTATAGAAATCCATGTGATGATTTAACTTGACTTGTATAAAAGCAAAACGCAGCAAAAGCCTCTCATTTTCTTAAAGAATGAGGGCATGATAATGTCTGTGATCGTTCACTCGCCCTCATGTCGTTCCAAACCTGTATGACTTTCTTTCTTCAGTGAAACACAAAGAAAATATTTTGTCGTCTCGTTTTTTTCGCCCATATTCGGTTACCAAGACTTTTTCAAAATATCCTCCTTTGTGTTCTGCAGAAGAAAGCCGTGCGTGAGGGTGTAAATAATGACAGAACTTGATCTGGTCTCAGGAGTTAACGAAGAGGTTTTCAGAGGTTAATGTGACGCGTCTCACCTCGGCAGCTGGGCTTTGACCTGTTTCTGGCACAGGCTGTGATAGCGCTCCACTTTCAGGAAGCCTTGATTGAGCATGCGCTGACAAATCACATCCATGCGTTTACACACCTGCAACAAAAGAAAAGTTGTGTCTCAAATGACGTACCATACGCACTTATAACATGCACTCTACAGTCTAGTGTATGACTCTACACAGAGCACGTAATTACAGGATAAGTTCACTTCAGAATTAAAATGTCCTGATAATTTACTCACCTCCACGTCATCCAAGATGTTCATGTCTTTCTTTCTTCAGTCTAAAAGAAATGAAGGTTTTTAAGGGAAAACATTCCAGGATTTTTCTCCATATAGTGGACTTCACACGGGTTGAAGGTCCAAATGTCAGTTTCAGTGCAGCTTCAAAGAGCTCTACATGATCCCAGACGAGGAATAAGAGTCTCGTCTAGAGAAACCATCGGACATTTTCTAAAAAAATAAAAATTATATACTTTTTAACCACAAATGCTCGTCTTGCACTGCTTTGTGATGCGCCACGCATTACATAATCACGTTGGAAAGATCACGTGTGACGCAAGCGGAAATACCGCGATAGAGCGAAAAACTCCATCTCATTTTGTCCTCCAACTTCAAAATAATCCGACAACGTTGTTTTACCTTTTTTTGTAAAGATCTTTGACGTTCGCTTCGTAAACACTGGATCGATACTTCCGCTTACGTCACGCATGACCTTTCCAACATGATTACGTAATGCATGGCGCATCACAGAGCAGTGCAAGACGAGCATTTGTGGTTAAAAAGTATATAATTTTTATTTCTTTTAGAAAATGACCGATGGTTTCTCTAGATTAGACTCTCATTCCTCGTCTGGGATCATGTAGAGCTCTTTGAAGCTGCACTGAAACTGACATTTGGACCTTCAACCTGTTGAACCCCAGTGAAGTCCACTATATGGAGAAAAATCCTGGAATGTTTTCCCTTAAAAACCTTCATTTCTTTTCGACATGGGGGTGAGTAAATTATCAGGGAATTTTAATTCAGAAGTGAACTAATCCTTTAATAGACCAGGAACAGCTAAAACAACCCTAATGAAATGATCTTCACAGTGAACTCTGTTAGAGAGCTACATATGACAATATATCTGCTCAATAAAACACCTGTTGAGTGAAATAAACCATCAGATTTTCAACCTGGGCTCCACGGAAAAGTTTAAAAACAAATCTGATTAAAATATCTTGAAACTATGTTACATTAACAGTACAGAAGCAAATTGAGTAGAAAAAACTTAATGTAATGCAATATTCTCTAAATAATGTTTGACACTGGTATAGTATATAGTACCCCAGATCTATATTATTAAATATTCAGCCCGTCATAAACATTCGACAGGAGGTTTCGTGTTCAAAATTGTTCATTAAAAACCAGCTGGATGAGGGTCAAAGACGAAAAAGGGTTTTCAAGCATCAAATCAATGTGTAATACAGCTTTGAATTGTTGTTGATGTTTTTCAGTACATCAGAATGGGTCTCGTTTCATTTGTTTGTTTTTTTCAGAGCAAAAATCTAATATCTTTTTTACCTTGATTTACAGAACTAACATGTCACTCAGTGTAACAATCTTGTCAGGCATATTTACAACAAAAAAAATCAATTTAAGCCATATTAAAGACTAATTACTTGCAATTTTACATTTTAAACTTTGCCCATTTGTCAGCAATAATTTTTTACTTGTTTAAAATGCAATAATGTAGTATGCTCACTTATTCTTTTATATATTTTAATACGTACAGGTCAGAATGTTGTTTCAATTTTTACATAAATATAAGTGACAATGGAACATTATATCACTTTATTCTCCCAAAACTGATTTGAAACCTTAAAAGTAGACGTTTTAATAGCATTTACTGTGCTTTCTATGTATATAAAATCGCTTTTGTAAATGTATATTGATGCGGACATCTAAACGTGTTTGACCCGTGACCTGATGTAAAACAAACGAACCTCAATGTAATGTTTTGTAATCAAGTGCAACAGGAGAAATGATCATGTAGAGGAAACTCTGCAGAGACACGTTCAGATTCACAGGGTGTGTCTGAAAGCATGAGTCAAAACTGCTGCTGAAGATGTCAGCTCTTTAGTGAGACTTCCAGTCCAGACTTATTCTTTAAAGCAGAGGAATAAAAAAATAAACCTATAAAAACCTTATCTATAAAACAGGAAAATCATTCATCAAATACATCAATTACATTTTTCAACGATTGTTGACTTAAAGTGTTAGTTCACCCAAAAATGAAAATTCTGTAATTAATTACTCACCCTCATGTTGTTCCACACCCGTAAGACCTTCGTTAATCTTCAGAACACAAATTAAGATATTTTTGATGAAATCCGATGGCTCAGTGAGGCCTGAGCAATGACATTTCCTCTCTCAAGATCCATTAATGCACTAAAAACATATTTAAATCAGGTCATGTGAGTACAGTGGTTCAATATTAATATTATAAAGCGACGAAAAAATTTATGGTGCGCCAAAAAAACAAAATAACGACTGTAAGTGATGGCTGATTTCAAAACACTGCTTCATGAAGCTTCGTTTCATAATGAATCAGCGTATCGAATCAGCGGTTCGGAGCGCCAAAGTCACGTGATTTCAGCAGTTTGACGCGCAATCCGAATCATGATTCGACACGCTGATTCATAACGCTCCGAAGCTTCCTGAAGCAGTGTTTTGAAATCGGCCATCACTAAATAAGTCGTTATTTAGTTTTTTTGGCGCACCAAAAATATTCACGTCGCTTTATAATATTAATATTGAACCACTGTACTCACATGAACTGATTTAAATATGTTTTTAGTGCATTAATGGATCTTGAGAGAGGAAATGTCATTGCTGGCTGTCGGATTTCATCAAAAATATCTTAATTTGTTTTCTGAAGATGAACGAAGGTCTGAAACGGCACGAGGGTGAGTAATTAGATACTTGCAAATTTAATTGATCCCACAACTGCGAGTTTAAATCCCAAGTTATAAACTGAATTTACATCTCACAATTCTGACTGTTTTTCTTGCAATTGAAAAAGTTTATCTCACACAATTCTGACTTGTTTATATCTCACAATTCAGATTGAGAAAAAAAGCCCAAATTGTGAAATCAAAGAGTCGCGATTCCCATGTTTGCTCGGCGTCGGGTTCAGGCCCGGGAACACAGGGAGCCGCAGTGAGCGGAGCGAGAGTTGAGACGCAGCCCGTCACTGCAGTCCCGCGCATTGTTTTCCTCACCAGCCGCAGCAGACTGATCTCGTCGTACGACAGGAAGTTCAGGATGGTCTCGATCGCCACGATCGGGAGTCCCAGCAGCGCGTTGTTCTGGTGCGGCTGCTCCGGCGCGGGAGAGGGGAGCCGCGGCGACGCCGAGTCCGAATCCAGCGGCGCGACTCCTCCGTCAGAGCTCACTGCAACAGCCGCCATCTTCTCCGAGCTCCAGACCACAGGACGTGACGACACACAACTAAGCTCACGGGCCGGAAGTGAGGAGGACTGCAGGCTCATGACGTGGAACATAAACAAAATATACATTTATAATGACATTCGTAGCTATAATAATAATAATAATAATAGTAAAAACAGTAAAGAAAGACACACAAATAAACTGAAAAGTACAAAGATCATCCCAGTTCATACTCTTCATTCGATTGAATCATGGATAATTTCTACAAATAATACTTTTAAAAAGGTTTTAGCTTACATTTATAAACATTACATTAAAGGTCATCCAACACAACAGGGTTTCTAGAAAAAGTAGGCACCTTTATTTCCAATTAATAAGACAGAAAAGGAAAGATAGAGATAAAGAAAAACACAAATACTGTGATCAAATATGACACTGGCTTTCATTGCTATTTATCTTTGTCTTTGCACAGAACAAATATGAACAAAATCAAACATTTGAGCCGGGAAAGTTGCTGAATGTTGCCAATTATTTGTAACAGGAAACCATTTTATTTTTCCACCGCATACATACAAAACTCATCAAATGAAATGGTCTGACTCAAGCGTTCTGCGCACAGTGGTGGACGAAGAACACAAATCAAGTCCTTGAGTAAAAGTACACATACGTATCATTAAATATTACTCAAGTGAAAGTATTTTGCACTCCTTTTCAGTTTTACTTGAGTGAAAATACAAAAGTACTGATTGATCAATGTTTATTTTGTAATTTTATATAATATATAAACTTATATTAATTTTATTTTATATTATATCAGTATTTTATATAATCCCAGTGCTCAAAATGAATATGAATCGTCCAATAGCCAGCACTAGATTAGATTAGTGGATGCAGATAGGCTGATGTAATGTGTGTTGACAAACAATATAAAAACAGACGTCATGCATAACATTTTATGAAATTGCTACAGCAGCAGGGAAGATGAATATGCATGCGTTATTTTATTTTGTGTTAGAGCTACACGATTCTGGATAAAATGAGAATCATGATTCTCCCACAATTCAGACAACTACACACAATAACATATAATTATTTACTATTCTCAACCCTAGTGGTCCTTGACATAATGCCAGGGGGTCCTTATAAAACATCTGAATATGAATATTTGTATATTTTGACATTTGACATGTTCCCATAAAAGAAGAAGATAATATATGTGTAATATAACTAACGATATGGCTGAATATTGGACAAGTCAACTAACGTAGTAGTAAATTATACTTGATTGCATTTGGTCGTCACAAAGACATTAATGAAACCAATGAGCCAATATTATTCTGGGGTCCTTGAGGACGGTTCTAAATATGACGGGGGTCCATTACTCAAAAAAGGTTGAGATTCACTGTACTAGAGGACAAAATCTTAATTGCTGCAGTCATTATTTAAAAAATGGTTTTGAATGAATGATTCAATGACTCAACTCGTAACTACTTCACTTGTTTCATTATTGGATGAATCAATGTTTTTGAATGAATCTTTTGAATGAATCATTCCATGTCAAATACATTTTTAAACAATCACTTTGTCGCCACCTAGTGTTGTAACGATGTAATTGATACAACCGTTATTTGAAGCGCCAAGTTAGTTTTAAAAGGTGATAAAAAGTAAAAATGCTTTGTTACTGTGCACCACTGGCCACACGAGTCCTGAAAAGTGAAGTCAAAGTGTGTGGATCGCCCCCAGGTGGCTGGATACAGTATAGTTCATAAACCCCGCCCTCTCCATGTGATGTAATGGGACGTGAGACAAACTAAACAGTAAAATTACACATCTTTTTTTTTGGTTTCTGTCATTTTAGGCAGTTGTTTTTATCACGCTGATGTTAGTTAAAGTGTTCGTTCTTTAATTAAGTTTGGTTTTAGTTATTTGATACTATAAAAACAATTATGATATTGTTGCACAGCGGCCTTTTCCTCTTGTATATTGTATTATATTTTGCATTTTTTGTATTGTACTCTAACACTGGCTTATTATTTTTTGTTTTTCTTACCTTTGAATGATTTTCCTCTTGTTATTGATTTTGTTTAGATTGAATGTCATTCAGCGCATTACCACCACATATTATGGTGGAAAAATAAATCAAATCCTCAAACCCTGGTCCCAAACTCTTTACAAGTTCCAGAATATATTTTGATGTTTCAGATATTTTCTCCTTGGGTCCAAACGTGAGCACAAAAGCATTATTTACACATTATTTACATTTGTCTGAAGTTTTTAAATGTTACTTGTTTCAGAACGTTCAGAGAACATTCAAAAGTAACATTCCCATAACGTTTGAAGAATGATACAATTAAATGTTCCCTTAACCAAGATAGTTTTTTATAACATTTAAAAAACTGGATGTTTTGAACAACTCAAACATTAGCAAAACGTTCTTAGAGCATGTTTTTGTCAGCCGGGATGGACCGTACAGAACGGATGGACTGTGTTCAGGTGTCTCTGATCACTCATTTGTGCTTCTTCATTTGCTTTCCTCGCGTCTCAGCTCCAGCCTTAGGAAGTGAGGGAAGAAAACGAGTCGAAGGAAAACTTATTTGTATATTGGAATATTCTTGAACACTTGAGTGTTAAAGCACCATCTGATGCACATCTGATGAAATTCATAATGAATATTAATAAAGCAAGATGCACTGTTGAAATATGTGAGAAGATTTGTTTTAAAGTTGGCGTGAAACAGAGTTTTTTCTTCCCTGTCGTGACGAAAGATCCAAGTGAAACGCTTCTCAAACAAGAACAAATGTAGGGCGGGGCTTGATTTTGATTGGATGGTTGTGGTTTGCTATTGGTGGATCTCATGTGAGTGACAGGTTGCCCCGCCCTCGTCATCAGAGAAGAGAAGAGATGCTGCAAGAGGGAGGAGAAGATATTCTGATTCAAGATTATGAATTTAACACAATAATGATAAATCATATAATAAACACTGCAATATTTTATAAAGGAAACAAGAATTGTCCATTTTGACTTGAAAAAACTTTAGTATGTTTTTAATAATTTTTCAAAAACATGCTCAACCAAACGGTTGATTTGTCACTTAAAGGTAAATGCAGAAAAGCTTAGGTAATCTTTTCAGATCATCCATTTCTGCAGTCAGAATGGACTATTTACTGAGAAATATAAACTTCTGATAATTATTAGCTATGAATATGACAGCTATTGTTATTTCTTCATGAATATGCTGAGATAATTCCTTAAATATGTATTTTTTTGCCACTTTTGCATATTTTTTGAAATAAATATAATGAATTCATAGAATTATTATGTGGAAATCATAATTATCAGAAGCAATTACTTCTTAAATGACAAATGATGGTGTACTAACACTACTAAAATTGTAAGAGATTGTTATTTATGTGTTTGTTGTTGCTTTTTTTTACAATTACTAGATGGATGTCAACAGTTTCTATGGTACAAGAACACGCTCTCTTCAGGCCCTTGTCCCAGAAAACCCCCAAGATTCTGATGCTGGTCTCAGTGATGATGATGACCCAATAGAGGATCCGGATTATCACCCTGTCTGAGAAGAGAAATGTTCATATGTCTAAAAAAAAAGAAAAATCCTGTTGCACTACCTCACTTGATGGCGTTTCTTGAATCACAAAAGCCTAAAATGCCATTATATTACTATCTTTTGCTATTTTGTTTTTAGTTTTTGAATGCAGAAAGAATGTAATGTCTTTAGTTTGGTTACTTTTAGTTATTTGTGTTATTTATTTTTGTTTTTTGTTAAAAACAAAACAAGAAAACATGTAATTTCCTGTCATAAAAGGAAAATCTGAAATATTTTATGGAATATTTCAATAAATAAACAAGATTCAATATATAAAACTATTTTATTTTGATTATGTTTTAAATATATTAGTATTATAGTTCATATTTTCAGATTTTCATAATATGTGTATGAATTTATTTACTTTACCTTTAAGTGCCATATGCCAATATTTAAAAAATTATGGGATGTATTGAAAATAAATACAGTGAGTGTGGTAACTAGTGACATAATACGGAAGAGGATTAGGGCCAAGCAATAATAAAAAAATAAAACCATCTCGAGATTAAAGTCGTTAAATTGCGAGAAAAAACTCGTTAAATTTCGAGAAAAAAGTCGTTAAATTTCTAGAAAAAAGTCGAGATAAAATGTTGAGAATAAAGTCATTAAATTACGAGAAAAAAGTCATTAAATTACGAGAATAAACTCGTTAAATAATGAGAAAAATGTCGTTAAATTTCGAGAAAAAAGTCGAGATAAAATGTTGAGAATAAAGTCATTAAATTACGAGAAAAAAGTCGTTAAATTACGAGAATAAACTCATTAAATTACTAGAAAAAAGTCGTTAAATTACGAGAATAAATTCGTTAATTTAATGAGTTTATTCTCAACATTTTATCTCGACTTTTTTCTCGAAATTTAACGAGTTTTTTCTCGCAATTTAACGACTTTAATCTCGAGATGGTTTTATTTTTTTATTATTGCTTGGCCCTAATCCTCTTCCGTACTCTTCCGTACTGAGTGTGTGTGAGTGTGTGTACATATATAAAACTCATTCATTTATGATTATATTTATTTATAGCATGATATAATTCTATGGTTACTGGGCTCTGTAGCTTTATAGTTTGATTTAACTTGTTGTTATATTAATGATTCATTGTATTCCCTTTGAGATACCCAGCAAGGAATGTTCTCAAAACTGTAGCAAACTTCCTGGCAAGGTTTTCCCAACGTTCTGAACAAACATTCTAGTAACGTTAATAGAACATTTAAGTTATGTTGTCTTTAATGGTGTTCTCAAAACATTAATGCATCGTTCATGGAACGTTTGCTGTTTAAATGTTACATTGTTTCAGAACGTTCAGAGAACATTCATGTGAATCTCGCGAGAGTTTGACAGTGGGAAATGCTTCCGGCGCTGGACGTTCACGCGAGGTAACAGAAACACGATCTGTCATTACATGTGAAACATGCATACAAGAGCATTTGAATGATTCTGGTAATAATAAATAAACGTGGCATTGTAGTGCGTATCACATTCGCACACTCTTCTATCAGTTCTCCGGCTAATAAAGTGGACTGCAGTCCTGCTGGTCTCTGGTTTTACCGAGCGGTTGTGTTTCACTAAAGCCACTTTCTCTGACAGCTGGTGAACACGACCAGCAGAGACTCCCAGACTGAACTGACATTAGTGTGCAATGCTGGCGGCTTTGGGTCTGTGTAAATGCAGCTAACCAATGTACCTTCTGAAAACATGAATAGTGATTGACATTGTTTCTGAAATGTTAAAATATCTACTTTTCCCTGCTGAAAATACCAGCATATGCTGGTTAAGGTAGGTTTTGAAGCTGATATGCTGGTTTGAGCTGGTTTATGCTGGTCAAGTGCTGGTCCTGAACTGGTCCATGCTGCTCCTAGACCAGCATACCAGCTTCAAAACCTACCTTAACCAGCATGTGCTGTTTTTTTTCAACAGGGTTCTTGTCTTGATTAGAACGCTATTTAAAAGGATACGATAATGTTAGTACAACCTTAGTTTTACTCACGGTAAAACGTTCTTTGAGCATTTATTTGTAATATTCCAAGAACGTTGGAATAGCAAAAATCAGCAACATGATGATGTTGTACTAAGGACATTTTCTGTCAACATTATGAGAATATTCATCAGATACAAATAACATCATAAAGATGTTCCAAAAATGTTCTAAGAACGTTTGCTCTCAACGTTACAACAACGTTCCTCAAGTAAATAAAACATCAAGATGTTCCGAGAATGTTGTTGTCAGAACGTTTGCTCTCAACGTTACAACAACGTTCCTCAAGTAAATAAAACATCATGATGTTCAGAGAATGTTGTTGTCAGAACGTTTGCACTCAACGTTACAACAACGTTCCTCAAGTAAATAAACATCAAGATGTTCAGAGAATGTTGTTGTTGTCAGAACGTTTGCTCTCAACGTTACAACAACGTTCCTTAAGTAAATAAAACATNCGGCTCTGTCTATTAAATGCCGCTCCATCTGAAAGCAGGTGATGGCGATTTAGCGGTAATCAGGGAACCGGCTTTACTGACGAAATGCGCGTGACAATCGCATGCGATATATCGCCCAGCCCTACTCTCAACGTTACAACAATGTTCCTCAAGTAAATAAACATCAAGATGTTCCGAGAATGTTGTTGTTGTCAGAACGTTTGCTCTCAACGTTACAACAACGTTCCTCAAGTAAATAAACATCAAGATGTTCCCAGATTGTTGTTGTCAGAACGTTTGCTCTCAACGTTGCAACAACGTTCCTCAAATAAATAAAACATCAAGATGTTCCCAGATTGTTGTTGTCAGAACGTTTGCTCTCAACGTTACAACAACGTTCCTCAAATAAATAAAACATCAAGATGTTCCCAGATTGTTGTTGTCAGAACGTTTGCTCTCAACGTTGCAACAACGTTCCTCAAGTAAATAAACATCAAGATGTTCCCAGATTGTTGTTGTCAGAACGTTTGCTCTCAACGTTGCAACAACGTTCCTCAAGTAAATAAACATCAAGATGTTCAGAGAATGTTGTTGTCAGAACGTTTGCACTCAACGTTACAACAACGTTCCTCAAGTAAATAAAACATCAAGACGTTCCAAGAAAGTTGCTCTAAGAACGTTTCTCTCAATGTTATGAAAATGAATGAATGAATGAATGAGGCATTTATATAGCGCTTTCCTATGTACAACTGTACACCCAAAGCGCTTTACAATCATATCAGGGGTCTCTCCTCATCCACCACCAGTGTGCAGCATCCACTTGGATGATGCGACGGCAGCCACAGTACAACGGCGCCAGTGCGCTCACCACACACCAGCTGAAGGTGGAGAGGAGAGAGAGTGAAAGAGCCAATTCAATGGATGGGGATTATTAGGAGGCCGTGATTGGTAAGGGCCTATGGAGGGAATTTGGCCAGGACACCGGGGGTTACACCCCTACTCTTTACGAGAAGTGACATGGGATTTTTAACGACCACAGAGAGTCAGGACCTCGGTTTAACGTCTCATCCGGAGGACGGTGCTTGTTACAGTACAGTGTCCCCGTCACTATACTGGGGCGTTAGGACCCACACAGACCTCAGGGTGAGCGCCCCCTGCTGGCCTCACTAACACCTCTTCCAGCAGCTACCTGGTTTTCCCAGGAGGTCTCCCATCCAGGTACTAACCAGGCTCAGCCCTGCTTAGCTTCAGTGGGAAACCAGTCTTGGGCTACAGGGTGATATGGCTGCGTATCAAATATTAATAATAATGTTATAAGAATGTTCTATAAATGTCATTTAAAGAATGTTTTACATTACATTTACAAAGCATTAGTGAACGTTGTGGGAACGTTTCCTGTTAGCTGGGAATGTTGAAGCATCAGCTCCGGCTTAAACCATTGTTGTTGTCATAACAGAGCATATCAGTATATTGCCATACTTTTATTTAGAATCTCATCTACAATTTTTTTTCCCATATTTATTGTTTTTTGCTCCAAACATTACTTCTATACGTTTTTCCGTTGCAGTTCCTGTGTAAATACGTATATGCCAACTCTTCTCAGTTTGTGTAAATGCACCTTTTTTGTGGTACATATGCCACTTCAGATGCAGCTTCTGTGCCACTTTTGCAGTGTAAACAGCCGACGCTCGTTTCTTTCAGATGTCAGACGGTCTGCTGATGGAGGTATGTGTGGACTCAGTTGAGTCAGCCATAAACGCAGAAAGGGGAGGTACAATTTCACGCACCTTCTTGAATATAGTTCACTGAAAACAGTAATATATCATCAGATTCGTAGCGCTGAACATTGCACATTGTTGTTAAGTGTTTTGTGAGTGTTTTTGTGCAGCTGTCATGTGTTCTCATGTGTGTGTTCAGGAGCTGGTCGTATTGAGCTGTGCTGTAACCTGCTGGAGGGAGGGACGACGCCCAGCACAGGTCACCACACACACCCTGACACTTCAGTATGACATTCTGTCATGAGTGCAGAAAAAAGACTCAGTGGGGTGCTTTATAGAACCTGTGCATCACAATTAAAAGATAATTAAAACTAAATTAATTATTTTAAACTAAATCCATAAAATGATCCCATGATGGAACCCCTAAAAGGTTCTGTATATGTAGCGTCTGACTGAGCCTTTAATCTTCTATAAGCGTTTCTTCTAAGACTGTAGAATTTGTATTTATTGTGGATATATTGGTGCGTTCAAGTCCTCCTGGGAAGTTTGTATTTACCAGTTGGAAAGTCATAATTATGATGTCAGGTGTGTTCAAATCAGGAATGGTCGAATTGTAATAGTTTTATTGTAAATTTAAAATTCATTTCAACAAATTTACCATCAATACTATGGAAGCTTGTTTCTGCCACAGAATAAAAAATAAAAAAGGTATTCGTGAGTTTATATCTTGCAATTCTGGCTTACTTTCTACATAAACTCACAATTCTGAGAAAAAAGTCTGAATTGTGAAGATATAAACTCGCAACTGCGAGGAAAGTCTGATTTGTTAACAGAAAATTCTAAATGTTATGGATGGATAAAATGGAAATATTTTAATGAACCTGACTTAAGGATGTAGAGGAAAAATAGTGTGAATGTAAATGCAAGAAAAAATTTAATTCAGTTGTATCAAATTCAAGGCCATAAAAAGTCTTAAATATTTAAATGCTATATGAAAAGTCATCTAGAGGTCTTAAATTTGGAGACAGAAACGTGATATGGTTTAATGTGATTATATTAAACTTCAAAAGGACAGGATTCAAATGTGCTAAATGTTTACTTTAAAAATAGTATAAATATAATCATTTAAAATTATTTTAAAAGATGAAATGTGAGGTTTATCATTTTATAAAACTTGTATTATTTGAACTGCAAAGTTGTTTAAATCATCATTTTATGGTTTGGATGTTACCATAGTTATTGCTCTACCCTGGCAATATGGTATTCATTTTATTTGTGCAGGTCTTAATAAAGGTTTTTAAAAGCCTCACATTTGTTCGGCACCCCAGCAAATTCACATCACATTAATGCATTTAGCAGATGCTTTTATCCAAAGCAACTTGCAATACAGAAACAAGTGCAGTTCGTCACAGAGTCATCAATATTCATTGTGTACAGTCAGTGCCAGGTTTGTGATAAAGCTAGAGTAGGAAACAAAACACAACTGCGTATCATCGAGTTCATCAGTAGTCTGCATGTTTTGTTTCTGTTTCAGGTCTGTTGCAGGTGGTCAAAGAGAACGTGCGGATCCCGGTGTATGTCATGATTCGACCCCGTGGAGGAGACTTCCTGTACTCGGACTGGGAGGTGGAGGTGATGAAGAGGGATATTGAGCAGATGAAGAGTCACAGAGCGGACGGGCTGGTGTTCGGAGCGCTGACAGAAGACGGACGTGTGGACACTGAGCTCTGCATGGAACTTCTGGGTAAAACCTGCTTGCATTTTCACTGAAGTCTAAGGGTGTGTTCACACTTGTAGTTCGCTTCTCTTGGTTGCCAATGCACAACATTATTGTGACTGGATTATTTGAAACAATCATATTTCTTTTAGATTTTTTTGATGATGCATTATTATTAATAATCTAGTAGTGCAAAAATGTCCATCCCTTAGTCCAGTTCTGACCAAAGTTGACTCAGATGATTGCTGGACCGAGCCGCACAGAAATGACTGAACACAGTTTTGATTTTCACCTTCAGTTAGGAGGGAATTAAACCAAATCATTCTGATGACAGACTCAGGCGTTTCAGAACCACCAAACCAGCATTTGAGATGCTGCGATGCCATTGGCCCGCTTGTTAGTCTAGTGATCCAATCACAGCCTCTGGTGAGGCAAAGTGAGTCAAAAGAGTTTTTTGTTGCTCATCGAGAGATTTATCAGTAAATGTGTTTCTATCATAGTTTACCGGTTATATACCGCATATTTTTATGCACAATTGTATAATGCCGTCATGACTTTATCTGATTTTGTGCTTGGTTTGTCTTTTTGCCATAATTTTGTCTTGTAAACAGAGTTATAGATGGATGAATGGATTGGTGGATGGATGGATGGGTGAATGAATTAATGGGTAGATGCATGGATGATTGAATGGATTGATGGATGAATGAATGAATGAATGGATTGGATGAATGGATGGATGAATGAATGAATGGATGGATGGATGGATGGATGGATGAATTAATGGATGGATGGATGGATGAATGGATGGATGAATGAATGAATGAATGAATGAATGAATGAATGAATGGATGGATGGATGAATTAATGGATGGATGGATGGATGGATGAATGGATAGATGTATGGATGGATGGATTAATTAATTAATGTGTAGATGCATGGATGAATGAATGGATTGATGGATGGATGAATGCATGAATAAATGGATTGGATGAATGAATGAATGAATGAATGAATGGATTGATGGATGGATCAATGCATGAATGAATGAAGGGATGGATGAATGGATGATGGATGGATGGATGGATGGATGGATGAATGGATTGATGTATGGATGAATGAATGGATGGATGGATGGATAGATGGATGAATGCATGAATGAATGGATTAGATGAATGGATGGATGGATGGATGAAGGAATGAATGAATGAATGAATTGATGGATGGATGAATGCATGAATGAATGAAAGGATGGATGGATGGATGGATGAATGGATTGATGTATGGATAAATGAATGGATGGATGAATCAATGATTGGATTGATGAATGGATGGATGGATGGATTAATTAATTAATGATAGATGAATGGATTGATGGATGAATGGATCGATGTATGGATGATTGGATGGATTATTGAATGGATGGATGGATGAATGAATGAAGGGATAGATGGATGAATGGATAGATGGATGTATGGATGGATGAATGAACGGATTGATGGATGAATTAATGGATGGATTAATGGATGGATGAATGCATGAATGAATGAAGGGATGGATGAACTAAATGGATTGATGGATGGATGGATTGATGGATGAATGAATGGATGGATAAGTGGATTGATGGATGAATGAACGGATTGATGGATGGATTAATGGATGGATGAATGCATGAATGAATGAAGGGATGGATGAACTAAATGGATTGATGGATGGATGGATTGATGGATGAATGAATGGATGGATAAGTGGATTGATGGATGGATGATGTCATCTGTGTATTACTGAATTGCTTTTGTATGATTACATACTTGTATCATTTGAGCATATTTACAAACCTCTTCCAAAATTCCAAAGTTGTATCTTCAATTGACCCTTCGCCAGGAGTTTGATTGACAAGCGATCTAACCAATCATAATGCCGAATCTGCCATTTTGTCCGACAAAGCAGTCAGGAGTTCGAAGATTAACCTCGGTGGACTTGAACTTGAAAAATGGTGTGTATTGACGTCTTTCCGCATTTGAAACAGCATTCCTTCTGATGTTCATTCATGTTTATTTGATGCTATAAAAGAATTAGTAGGAAGAGATGATCGGTTCACGAGCCGCTTGAGCTGAGGCGCTACAGCGATCTGTCACGACACATTAAAGAGCCACAAAACTATTTTTATTGTTTGAATTTCTTAAAAAACTACACAATTTGAAAGCTGGGACTTTGTTTAATATCATCAGTAACCTGCTCTGTCTTGTCTGTCGACGTGTTGTCAGTGTCCTCTTTGCTCTGTGATGTATTTTTCACTGTGTGGCGTGACAGCGCCATTGCTTGTCGAACAAAGCAACAGTAACTAAGGGGGGCGGCTCTTTGCGAATGGTCAATTGTAATTGATGATTTACTTTCCCATTTGATCAGAGAGAAAATGTGTTTTTATTCATAATTTTTTCTATTTTTCTCCCAAAGTAAGTCTTATTAGTAGGACTCTGAACATATGTGATTTTAGTAATGCGTATGTATCTAACACCTGTCGGATGCTTTATTTTTGTTTTCTGTACAGCGGCTTCTCGACCTTTACCAGTTACGTTTCACAGAGGTAAAATAGCATTTTATTGAATATGCTGATATATTTGTAATAGACAACAGGAACGTGCTGACAGATCATTCATGGAGAATTTCTCAAAAATCTCCTTCTTCCTTTCAGCCTTTGATATGGTCCACGATCCAGTGGTTGCGTTAGAAGCTCTGGTCTCGCTGGGCTTTGAGAGGATTCTGACCAGTGGTTGTGACAGCTCTGCACTGGAAGGTTTACCTGTAATTAAACGACTGGTGGAACAGGTCAGACTTCATCTAGACATTCAGTAGAATGTATAATTTTATGCAACAGTTCAGTTTCAGCCTTCAGTGGCTAAAGACCAGAGCATTTTGGCATCAAAATGTTCCAAAACTTCCTTTCCTGCATGGATAAAACAATCCTACACTTCTTCACGACAAAAGCGGAAAATGTTTCATCCAAGTTGCAGATGAAGTAAAGAGAAGTGCTGTCTCATTACAGTAAACTATTGTGTGTTATATATCGTCACATCAGCTTAACAACATGTGCGAATGGGAGATTTATTCAGGTCTCATGATGGGCAAGTCTATTTTTGTGGCATGTAAGTGCCAATTTGCCATAGAAAACTTCATAACTTTTGGTCATTTATAACCTTAATAGTCATATACCAACAAAAGGGGGGAACATAGACATCTAACACTGACACATACATTGATTTCTTGGCATTTATTGCCATATTTTATATGCAAGACAGTCAAGCAATTTACTCGATGTGCAAAATAAGAGCAACACTTGTATCAACAGAAGAGGATACTTGAGAAAAAGTACATTTTTGTGTAGAAATCCCACCTCATTTGAGGAAAACCAGTATATCACATACAACCGTATACTTAAAATACAAATCAATGCATGCATATAATGTCAAAAAGCCTCTCAGCAAATGCCCCCGTTGAATATTGTTCATCAAGACACTTTACAAAAGCTAAAGAATCAAACGGCAGAAAATATCCATACACATTTTTATAGTCAGTTCAATAGCCTCACATTCTCAACCAGTATTATTATTTTAGTATTATTTATAGACTATTATAGCTTTTACTAGCTTATAATATTATATTAGTTCTATTTCACTGTTCCAGACCGCCAGAGATGGTCAGTACATGGTGGAAGGAGTCACGTCTCGCGCATCAGATCGTTTTACAATAACCGTAAGTCAGATCAGTTAGAAAATATACAGCAGCCCGAGTCAGAACAGCCTGAAGGTTTGACCCGGGTTTGGTGGTCACAGCTAGAACGGGTTGGGCTGCATAACTATAAATGAGTGAATGAGGCTCAGGCAGTGTGAAGCTTTGGAAACTTTGTATCTAATTGAAAGTTCTAATATGTATAATGAACAATGCTGCATATTTTAAGAAGTTATGAATTGATATTTTGACTTGTTTGTATTAAAATATATTATTTTAGCTTTTTTGACGAACGTTCCAACTATAATGCATTTTTCTCTCTTCACTCTACTAGGCAAAAGGCAGAATAGCAATAATGCCAGGTATGTCTGAATTCAGCAGCATTCCTCATTTACTGTAATAACACATGCAGTGGTTCAGGTGTGATGTTTGTGTTGTGCAGGCGGTGGAATCACCGAAAGAAACCTTCAGAGGATTCTAGAAGGCTCCGGCTCTCAGGAGTTCCACTGCTCTGCTCGCTCCAGCAAGGACTCCAGCATGAAGTTTAGGTGTGTGTAAGAGTGGAAGCTGCACTGTTGATGTACTGAGAACTTCGTTATTCTTGTAGGACAGCAGTTCTCAACACTTGTGACTCCAAGGCCTCTCATCAAGTCCCTAGTTTTGTTTCCAAAACTTAATCTATGGACATTCCTAGTTTCTTTAAAGTAAAATAAGTGACTAACAAAATTATAATAAAAAAATGAAATAATTGCATTTTAGGATAAGTTTTAAGGGCTGAATGTTCTTCAGGGATCCCACTGAAGACCAATGAATTTAATTTTCCAGTCGTTTGTCATAAGGATCAATGAGAAGGATTTAAAAAAATATTTTGTTCACAATTTTCTACCAGATGAAATATTTTAGAGCTTGGCACAACTACGAAAATGTATCAGAAGCACTTTACAATAAGGTTTCAATAGTTAACATTAGTTAACTACATTAGTTAATATGAGCTAAGACTGAACAATGATTCTACAGCATTTATTATTCTTAATGTGAATCTCAGCATTTACTAATACAATTTTAAGACCAAAAGTTGTATCTGTTAACATTAAATACATTCTGTAAAATATATTGCTCAGTGCTAGTTAATGTTAGTTAATGCATTAGCTAATATTAACAAATGACACCTTATTGTAAAGTGTTACCAATGTATTTTCGTTACAATATTCCTGTGGCGTTTTAAGATTTTATTCATTTACACGACTTTCACGAAATCACAATTTTAAAGTTACACTATCGCATATATCCAGGTTTTCCAAGGCCATGGGAACTGTTGTTGAGAGGTTGAATTATCTTGAATTGTAGTTGTTTTGATTTATTTTAATGCTCTTTGTAAGGATTCTTTTATTTATGGTTTCTTCTGCAGGAATTGTAATGTCAGTATGGGAGGCTCTCTGTCTGTACCGGAATATGCAGTAAAAGTGGCTGATGTGACTAAAGTACGAACACTGAACGCCATCGCGAGGAACACACTCTAGGACACGTGGAGAATCCTGTACAGTGACACAAGAGGGAAACTCCTGTAATTCTTCAATAAGGATATTCCTGTGACGACAGTTTTTGTTGGAACAAAATGAAAAACTTTGAAAATGTCAAGATCAGCAGCACTGTGTTTTGTTTAGCTTTTGACATTGTGATGATTTGCAGGTGTAAAAAATAAAATCTCATACTTTTGATACTCTGTAAATGGAGCTTTTCTTGCAGTCATGATGATGATGTCACAGCGGTCTGTGATACAGTAACATACTGCTGCTCTAGATTCCACACAACACTATAAATTGAAGCAATCACTTTTTAACACACTTTTTAAACTTTTCCGCTTTTTTGGTTGTTAACTAGAAAATACTGACTACAAACACTACAAGCTTCAGTGCCACCGTTTCAGAATCAATACTTTATAAATAAGTCTCAAATCTTTGTAAAATTCTGCTGTCAGCCCATTTGGACCTGAAAAGTTGCTGTTGTCATTAATTACTCACCCTCATGGAGTATGGTGGTGCATTCCCTTCAAAAAAGGCAATTTTAACATGCTATAATAAATGATCTGTGGGGTATTTTGAGCTGAAACTTCACAGACACACTCTGGGGACACCAGAGACTTATTTTACATCTTGTAAACAGGGGTATAATATGTCCCCTTCAAAGTAATCCATGTGTCTCCAATAGTTTAACCTCAATTTTATGAATCAACGCAAGTGCTTCATAAAAAAATTACATGTATATTTATAAAATAATATTATCTAAATTGCATTCACGTAACAAGTTCTGGTCTTGAGTCAACACAACACGCGTGTGTCATGGTGCTCCCCCTACTGAATTGCAGCAGGTCAATGTTTTAAATAAAGTGGTGAATATTTTTTTTTTTTTTTTTTTTTGGGTGTGTGTGCAAACAAAGCACTTGTGTCGCTTCATAAAACTGAGGTTAAACCACTGGAGTTACATGGATTACTTTAATAATGTCTGCCCTATCGTTGGTCCCAATGGAGGGACAGAAACCTCTTGAATTTCATCAAAAATATTTTCATTTGTGTTCCGAAGATGAATGAAGGTCTTATGGGTGTGGAACGAAATGAGGGTGAGTAATTAATGACAGAATTTTTATTTTTGGGTGAACCTTTAAGAGCTTTAATAGACTCAGTTATTCAACAATAAATACATGACTATCACAGGTGATCTTTTCTTCATTAATAATGTCTTAACATCCTTCAAAGACTGAAAATCCAAATAACATATCATATGTTATTTGGATTTATTCATATTTATCCAGGACCATCGTGATTGTTTTCACTGTGGACACTGAGGTGTGACAGAACAAACTGACCAAAGATGAACCCAGCGAGTGCAGAATTCAGCGAGTTTGTTACCAGCAGCTTTGTGCTCAACCATTACTCTTTCTACTGGTCCGGTGAGTCTTACTATTTCTAGTAATCACACTGAAGAAATCAATTTTTTTCTCATTGACTCTACTCATACTCTTTTGGTTCTTGGAATGTGGACACCCTTGGCTCTCTCGTTATCCATTCTCTGCCATTGAGAGAATCTCTGATTCTCTAGCTGCCAAACTCATTCGTACCTCTTCTTCTCCTGCAGGGGCAAGATTCTTCTTTGTGGAAAAGAAGGACGGTTCATTGCATCCTTGCATAAACTATCAGGGTCTGAATGATATCACAGTACGTTGCCGTTGATGTCATCGGCCTTTGAGCATCTGCAAGGGTTGGATCTTTGCAATGCTTACCATCTGGTCCATATTAGGGAAAGTGATTAGTGGAAGACTGCTTTCAACACCCCTAGGGGACATTTTGAATTTCTGGTGATGCCGTCTGGGTTAGTCAATGCCCCTGCAGTCTTCCAGGCTCTCGTCAGTGACGTACTGAGGGACTTGGTGGACCGTTTCATTTTTGTCTATTGATTTATATATATAGATTTTTTCTTCATCCTTCCAGGAACATACCCAGCACGTCAGACGAGTGCTTCAGAGGTTGCTGGAAAATGGGTTGTATATCAAGGAAGAGAAATGCATCTTTCATGCACAGTCTGTTTAATTCCTGGGGTACATCATTTTGAATGGATCCCGCTAAGATTCAGGATGTGGTAAATTGGTTGATTCCGGATTCTTGCAAGGCCCTGCAGAGATTTCTCTTACTTCTTTGACCTCCACCAAGACTTTGGCCCTGTCCCAAATGGCACACTTCATGTGCACTTTTGGTCACTTAAGTTCACAAGACCGGAGGGTGTCCCATTCATCATTTTAGCTTTCAGAAGGGTGCTTGCAATCGGCCTCCTTTGCCCGCAAGCCTGCGAGCTATGCAGCCGTCTTCTAGCCAACAATCAAAGTGGCATTACATTACGAAAGTGCGGACACAGAGGAAGACTGTGAGCGTTTTGGGTGCCATTTGGGACAGGAGGTGGGGGTAGATGTGGTTCTTTCCTAGTGTTCCTCCACAGACAGAAAGGTCTTCCTATCGTGTCTGTCACCCTTTGACATCTAAGCAACTTATCAGCTGAAGAGTCTTATCAAGCCTGTACTCACCTGCTGCTGATTTTTCCCCCATGTATACCTCAGTGTGTGCGTTCATTCCTTGTCAGTTCATTGCTGTTGTCTCACTGTTCTCTCATCTAGAGTTTGTCATTGCCCCGTCTCTTTGTGCTTCAATTTTGTTCCACGTTGGATTTCCTGTTGATCACTAACCTGCCTGGATTACACAGATTGGACTGTCCGACTGATTACTTCCTGTTCAATTTCATCATCTTACTCCAGTCTGCCTCATCATCTGTTATTTGGATTTATTCATATTTCTCCAGTGGCCTGTTGCACGAAGCTGGTACCAGTTACTTCCCAGGTAAATTCGAGATTAGCTTGAGAAAACACTGTTTTTTCTGGCTCAAGATGGTGGATTGGTATTTAGCTGTGTTCAACAGGCCTCAGGACTGTTGTGATTGTTTTCACTGTGGACAAAATAAACTCTTTAATTGCACTCAGCATTTGGGTTCTGTTTGTTTTCGTTGTGACACTATGTTTAGTACAAAATTATTGTTGGATGTGAGATTTTCAAAGGAACTACTTTAGATTTTTGGGTGGTCTAAACTGAGGTTGGGCCCACTCCTCACCTGAAAAGTGAGCTATAATGCTTATTAGGGCTGGGTAAAAAATATCAATTTCTCGATTTTAATCAATTCTCATTTTTACGAACCGATATCGATTCTTAAATCCCAAGAATCGATTAGTCTAGTCTGTTTTCAGTTGATGAATGAACAGAATATATAGCGCCTCCCATCCAATGAATTGCAATAATCTTCGTGCTTTGTTACTTTTGATATGAAGCAAAGTCTCAGATTTCAAATGACGTCCATCTTATTATGAGATTCAAAAAATAAATACCGTTTTTGTGCTGTTTAATGTGACGTGACGGATTGCTTTAGCTCCTCAGTTAAAGAGAAGCATGTGATCATCCTCTCCTCCGCTTTAATACCAGTTACAGCGAAATAAACATGCATGAACATCTGAAGGTATGTTAAAATATACAGTACAACTTACTGAAATCCGTATCATGTCTCGTGTAATCGCTCAATCAACCTCGGAAAGACGTCAATAAAACAGCTTGTAAACAATGTCACGTCACATTTACCTCAGAAAAACATATTCATTGACCATAAACTCATTAGTCAGCTAGAAAAGTGCTCTAGAAAGCAACATTCTGATAAATATAGCTATGCACCGTTACATATTCATTATAATGTTCTTCAATATTTAATGCATGTTTGAATAAATCAGTTACGCCAGTCGCGATTTAAATGTTTATATCTCAAAAAAACTAATTAGTAGAAATATGAATATGTAATTCTAAACTTTATTTATTATAAAAAACATAATTGAGTGTTATTTTAAGTGTTTGTATATAAATAAGTTAATTTAACCATCAATATTATAGTAATGTATTACCAACTGACTCACATGTGTAGTTTACAGCATTAGTTAAAAGATTTTTTTTCCTCAAGAAAATTTGCCATGTACTGTAACTGAAATACTACATCCAAAATAATCAATATCGAATCGAAATCAAATTGAATCACAAGCATGTGAATAGAAATCAAATTGAATCGTGAAAATTGTGTCAGTACCCAGCCCTAATGCTTACTGTACCCAGAGAATCAGGCCATTTTGGTTGCAAGGCCCAGTCGCCCACCGATAATTGGCTAATTGTTTTGTATGGCGTCCCCACAGCGCCTGCAACAGACGCAGCATAGAAGTTCCCTCGAAAGGGAACGTCTAGGGTTATGTATGTAACCCTGGTTCCTTGAGAAAGGGAACGAGATGCTGCATCTTCCTTCTGACAATACGAATCTGATGGCGTGTTCTCAGGCGCCTTTCTTATACACTGAGGCACATCTTGGGACGTCATCGCACTTCATCGACCATTGCATGGCGTGTTTGGTAAACGTGCCTCAGCCCCCATAGCATCAGCAGCTGACGCAGGGTCTCGTTCCCTTTCTCAGGGAACCAGGGTTAGATGTTTTTGCTAAGCAGATACAGCACTTACATGACCAGCAGCTGACTAATTGTTTAAAATTAGGAAAAAAAATCTAATTCTGGAACATCTTTTTTTCATTAGATAAACAATCATGAAGCACAATGCTGTGTAATTGTCATTTTGCCTGTCATGATGATGTGTCCTTGAATCCTCAGTGACTCACAGCACACACTGTATCTTATCCTGACGGATGTAATGATTAACTGTAAACATTATCAGTAGGCAGAAGGTGAAAAACACCCGTCTTACAGTATTTTGAAGAATTTAAATGCATATACATTATAGTATATATTTTTCTTTATATACTTACCCATGTTTGGTATCAATAGTTTTATACCAACTCTAAATTTAGTGTGATGTTTTCTTTGTACAACATAAATCTAATGAATGTACTGACAATTAATTATTTATGTGTGTTTGCTTTAGCAATTACTTAGATTAGGTTGAGGCTTATGTTCACGTTGTTAACTTGTTGACACTTTTGTGGAATATCCTAAACAACTTATTAAATATAAATAAATGAATAAATATAAACAAAAAAAATATGGTAATATTAAATAAATAAATGAGTAAACTATAAGTAATGTCAACTAACTCAGAGTATTAGTAGACTGTTAGGTTTGTGTTAGTAGAATAACACTGACCATGAGCAGCCATCCTTTGTTTATATTTCTTTGATGATTTTATAATGGCAGGAAACCCTACCTAAAACAACAGAAAAAAGAAAACGGAAAATCGCTCTTTCCCATTGTGTGTGTGTGTGTGTGTGAGAAAGAGAGTGTCCATCCCTCCCCCTCCTCACATGTACATTACCATGGTGAATCTGGACTTTAGACTGGTGAGTAATGAAAACTGAATAGTAATCTCTGGGCTGTTTCTTTTTCAACAAGTGGGGAAAGGTTAAACTCATTTTTGTTCTGTAACGACGGCAGGACGCTCTGAGACCACACTGTCACTCAGTTAAATGAGCAGGAGAGAGCCGATGTGGCTGACCTCTCTCAGAAGACCAGAGTTCAGGTTAGACTCGAGGTTTATGTGACGTTATAACTTCAGTGCTGAGAGAATCGAGCATCATCTCTGTTTGCTGCTGGTCAGTGTGATGGAAGAGACATGTCTGCTGCTCTAGATAAATACTGCGGCTCCGTGTTTTGGGTGAGTTTTTTGTTTTATGGTTTTATTTTGTATATCGAATTTTCAGGTTTCTGAGTTTTCAATGATAACACAGTCAGATTCTATAATTCACCACAGTACAACATGCTAAGAGAGACCAAATTATATTTTATCCCACTCAGAGTCGAATTATGTTGCTGGGACACATCAGAATATGCGTTCTACTCAAAATGCTGCCCAGAATGTTATGAATTAAATGTTTTTAAATGTATGATCATTTTGGATTTAATTAGGATCATTAAAGATTTTCGTTAACACTTTATAATAAGATTCATTAATGTATTAACTAACATGAACTACCAATGATCAATACATTTATTACAGCATTTATTCATCTTCGTTCATGTTAGTTAATGAAAATACAGCTGTTCATTGTTTGTTCATGTTAGTTCACAGTGCATTAACTAATGTTAACAAATACAACATTTGATTTCCATAATGAATTAGTAAATGTTGTAATTAACATTAAGCAAGATTAATAAATGCTGTATAAGTGCAGTTCATGTTAACTAATGAACCTTATTGTAAAGTGTTACCAGATTTTTTGTTGTCCATTACAGTTGACACTGGTAAACTAAAGCTATTAAAACATTTTTATTGAAATAAAGCTGAAATAAAATAAAAATATTATTTGAAAAACTTCAACTAAACGAAAATTAGAAATGTTGCCTAAGCAATAAACTGAAAAAAACTGAAATAAAATAAATTACACCTAAATATAAAGAATATTTATAAATATAAAAAATAATAATGTAAATATAAAAATNATAATGTAAATATAAAAAATATTTAACAATATATAAAAAAAATGTAAAAATAATAATAAATTGACAAAAGCACATGATGAAATGACTAAAAACGAAAAATATAAAAATAAAAGCTAATTCAAAATATTAATAAAACTAAAATAAAAACTAAATTAACACTGGTTCTGAGCAGTATGTGGATTTGATGCAAGTTATTTTAAGAAAATGTAAAATGAATGAAGTCTTAGGCAAAATTATTGCAAATTAAAGTTGTTTTAATGAAAGTGATTTTATTAAAAAATAAAGATTATAGACTAATAGCTAGAATTACATTTTGCTTTCATTTATAGCCACTCACACATAATATATATTACAGTCAAACCAAAATGTATTCAGACACCTTGAACATTTCATTCATTAATTCAGTTTATTCGCTACACCCTAAAAATGCTGGGTTAAAAACAACCCAAGTTCAAATTTAAATTGTTTTAACCCAGCGGCTGGGTTAAATGTTTGCCCAACCTGCTGGGTAGTTTTATTTAACCCAAATATTGTTTAATAATTACTGTATTTCTTGCTTAAAATGAACCCAAAATATGTTGGAAATTAACATTTATTAATATGTTTAATAAACAAACATTTATTGATACTTTTTTTTGAATAATATTTAAACAATAAACATTGCTTATTAATAAATGCTCATCTTTTTGATTATTATTTTTGCCTCTAGTAATTATGAGTCTGATTTTTAATTTCCAACCTATTTTGGGTTCATTTTAAGCCAGACATATAGTCATTTGTAAACAATTGTTGGGTTAAATAAAACTACCCAGCAGGTTCGGCAAACATTTAACCCAACTGCTGGGTCAAAACAACCCAATCGCTGGGTTTGTCCATTTTCAACCCAACTTGGGTTGTTTTTAACCCAGCATTTTTTAGAGTGTATAGTTTAAAAAAATGGTAATAAAATATGACAAGATCTCAGAGTTAAACTGTGTCAGAAGAAATGAATCTTAATTATGTCAGACAACACTTTAGCAAAACATGGTCAGGTCAAAGTGTCTGAATAATTTTTGGTTCTAAATGTTTTACTGCTAGTCCACTGTATGAAGAATTCTGGGGTATAATATGTTACAGTTTACTTTATTTTGCTATCCTCACTTACAGAAATGAACTATAGTGTCCGGCACCCACTAGTAAAAATATATCAAAAATGTCTGAATAATTTTTGGTTTGACTGTATATATGTATATATATGTATAATGACATGCTATGCTCAGTATGTCTAGATGATATATATGTATAATGACATGCTATGCTCAGTATGTCTAGATGTTTACCCATCCTTAGTTTTATGCTTTATGTTCAAAAGATAAAGGTCAGTTACTAAGTGT
>RJVU01046259.1:1355055-1375467 GCA_003731715.1 Anabarilius grahami | reverse complement strand
AACTGTGCACACTTTTACTTTCTCACAAAAACTCATTCTGTGTGATTTATAAGCCTTTTGAAAGGAGCAGTAATTTCTAGAAAAAACATTCTGAGCTTGTTCATGGCCGTGATGGTAGTAATAAAATCACTTGAATCATATGTTGTTTTCTCTGTGTAACTGCAATAATAACTTTAATCATTGACAGTCTGACAGACTCAGCGATATCATGCTGACATCTGCTCCGAGTTGAACTCCTGCCAGTGTGTCTAATTTCACTTAAATCATGCCTTTCATTCAGTGCCTCTTACTCTGATGTGTGTGTGTGTGTGTGTCAGAATGCCTCGTACCTGGAGCGTTCGGACCCGGATCTGCCGCTGTGTGTGGAGAGGACAGTGCTGGTCTGGCTTCCCTTAGCGTTCCTGTGGCTTTGTGCTCCGTGGCACTTCTCTAGTTTCTGTAAGAAATCCGCCAAAGCTCCGGCCTCAAGACTCTACATCTGCAAACAGGTGAAATCATGTCAAATATCATTCGTTTCACAACAACAATCATTAAAAAATGATTTATTCAGAGACAAATGAAAACAGTACGTGTCCACTGGTGCGGAAACCTGTTCGATAATAATCAGGCGCCATTCCTTCATTTACATCACAGGACATTACAGCAATCCTGCTAATGTCAACATACTAATATACAACAAATACTAATAAAAAGGACATAGTTTATATGTTTAAAGTGCATCTTTACAATCCATTATATTACAGTCATATCATAAATAAAACTATCTTTATGACATTTTTAAAATAATTATCAAGACCTTTGTAATATCATTGTTTATAATTAATCAGTTTATATATCAAGCCACAAAAATATATTACATTCATGGACATTAACTCATTCATTCCTAATAACTTTTTTGCCTTGATGGAATATCATTTTTTATCTTTTCATGTTTGCATTGACGCACCTGGATGGTTTGTGTACGGCGTCACGCTGTTCATCACATTGTTCTCTCTAACATTATTTTATTTTCGTCCAAAAGATTGTGGCCGGCCTCCTGTTGCTGACAGCGATAGCGGAGTTAGCGCTCACTCTGGGGGAGGATTATGGGCCATCGAGTGATTCCACCGTGCAGAAACACCCAGTGGTGTTGTACACCAATCCTGTTCTGTTCGCAGTGTCGTGGGTAAGTGTATCAGTCGTGTACACATGCAAAATACTCTACATTTACATGCCGAGCTGAAAGTACTCCATAAATAATCTGAAATGCTCATGAGCAGTTTGTGTTTGTGTAGGTAGTTGTGATGTTGTGCCAAGAGTCCATGCGGCGCAGGGTGAAATCTGTGGACTCCGGAAGCCTCTTCCTGTTCTGGCTGCTTCAGGTGGTGTGTGCGGTTTTCCAGTTCCAGACTTTACTGAGGGAAGCGCTGGGACAGGTACAGAAAACACTCGCAGATACTGTACGTACAGGATAATGCATGGCATCCTTTTGCTAACGTTCCCATTTAAAGGATTAGTTCACTTCAGGATTAAAATTTCCTGATAATTTACTCATCCTCATGTCATCCAAGATGTGGAAAAGAAATGACAAAACATTCCAGGATTTTTCTCCATATAGTGGACTTCACTGGGGTTCAATGCGTTGAAGGTCCAAATGTCAGTTTCAGTGCGAAAAACTCCATCTCATTTTCTCCTTCAACTTCAAAATCGTCCGACATCGTTGTTTTACCTTTTTTTGTAAAGGGCGTTTGACTCAGTCTTTGATGTTCACTTCGTAAACACTGGATCGATACTTCCGCCTACATCAACGCGTGACCTTTCCAACATGATTACGTAATGCGTGGAGCATCACAGAGCAGTGCAAGACGAGCATTTGTGGTTAAAAAGTATATAATTTGTTATTTTTTTAGAAAATGTCCGATGGTTTCTCTAGATAAGACTCTTATTCCTCGTCTGGATCATGTAGAGCTCTTTGAAGCTGCACTGAAACTGACATTTGGACCTTCAACCCGTTGAACCCCAGTGAAGTCCACTATATGGAGAAAAATCCTGGAATGTTTTGTCATTTCTTTTCCACATCTTGGATGACATGAGGATGAGTAAATTATCAGGAAATTTTAATTCTGAAGTGAACTAATCCTTTAAGTTATGAAAACATTATTTCTGATTATTCTCTGAAGGTCTGTTTTTTAAAATGTTTTTAAACATTCCATTTTATATTTTTTCAAACATTATGGGAACGTTACTTTTGAATGTTCTCTGAACATTGTTCTGAAACAAGTAGCAACATTTAAAAAAACGTTAAACAACTTTAATATAAGTGTACAAACGTCCACATCCACCTCACTAGTGGTTCACGTATCTTTTTGTTGTGAAATCTTTACTGATTTTTATCAAGTAAATGTAAGAATAACTTTGATATTGTCAGTAATATTTCAAGATGAACACTAACTGGACTGAAGCAGCTCAGGTTTACTTGATTATCCAGACAACATTTTTTTTAGAAAAATCATGAGTCTCAAATATGATCATCAGGCTTTTGAGGAAGGTTTATTTGTTCATCTCTCAATCATCATTGTATTGCATTATATGTTTTAAACCTACAGAGCTTTTATCATAAAACTAAGCATTTCAATTTTATCTTACTAAGACATATTATTGGCAGATATTGATATTTATAAGCATTTTATGTCAGTATCTGCTATACTGTTATAAAGATCTCATTGATTTCCATTGAAAGCATTAGAATTTCATCTTACTTTTGTCCATATAAATATCAGGATCTGCACCAAATTGCATATTTTTGTTCAGTTTGAGCCTCTGAATAAAACTGAGCTGTTTTTTCCATCCATATTCTCACTATATCAGACTATATGAGCCATAAATGCTTGATGTAGCAAATATGATACTCAACATAAAGCACATATGAAAACGTCTTTTTCAATAAAGGCTCAATAATAATAGTTCCATTAAAGAAAAATTTAAAAAATGTAGACTATTATTTCATATGTTAGGCTTTATAGGGTTAATCATGGCACATATACATATACTAGTATTTAGGTGTTATAAAATGAATACTTATAATCCTCAACATCACCACAAAACGAATCACTAACTTCATCTTTACCTGCATACATATACTCACATAAAGCAATATTCTGGCTGATCCGTCAAATGTACACTATCATATTGTCCAGCCTTCAAACATAAACATTATGAATTTCTGTAAAGTCACTTTGAAAAAGCGTGTATTGTGAAAGAAGCTATATTATCAAAATTGACTTGAAATTGAATTTTTAAATTGTCATTAATATTGCACTCTAAAAAATGCTGGGTTAAAAACAACCCAAGTTGGGTTGAAAATGGACAAACCCAGCGATTGGGTTGTTTTGACCCAGCAGTTGGGTTAAATGTTTGCCCAACCTGCTGGGTAGTTTTATTTAACCCAACAATTGTTTACAAATTACTATATGTCTGGCTTCAAATGAACCCAAAATAGGTTGGAAATTAAAAATCAGACTCATAATTACTAGAGGCAAAAATAATAATCAAAAAGATGAGAATTTATTAATAAGCAATTTAATAAATGTTTATTGTTTAAATATTATTCAAAAAAATATTAATAAATGTTTGTTTATTAAACATATTAATCAATTTTAATTTCCAACATATTTTGGGTTCATTTTAAGCAAGAAATACAGTAATTTTTAAACAATATTTGGGTTAAATAAAACTACCCAGCAGGTTGGGCAAACATTTAACCCAGCCGCTGGGTTAAAACAACCCAATCGCTGGGTTTGTCCATTTTCAACCCAACTTGGGTTGTTTTTAACCCAGCATTTTTTAGAGTGTGATATTAATATTGACATATGTTGTTGTTCATTAATAATGCATGACACTGTGACAAATGCATCAATGTAAGTCAACAAATTGATCATTATTGTAAAGTGTTACTGAAACAATCATGTTTTTCCTCAGGATGAAGTCTCTGATGTCCCACGGTTCTGCCTGTTCTACATCAGCTACGGACTGCAGCTGATCGCTCTGGTTTTATCAGCCATTGCTGACGTTTCACCTGAAGTTAAAAGACTTTCACAAAAGGTACACAAAGCATGTGAGAAATAGCACTTGTAATGTCACTTGTAACAAATGTATATTTTTCAAATGTACTTTCTCTAATTCTTCACAGAATCCTGAAGCAAAAGCAACATTTCTCAGCAGAATCACCTTTAACTGGTTTAACAGGTGGATATGTGTTTCTCATCTTGCATATTCCTCATACTGTGTTCCTGTTGTGTCACACAAATTCTGTGTACATTATATATGTGGCTTTCTTCTGCATAATACTCTTGTAAATCTTTTTCCTCAGTATGGTGTTCAAAGGTTATAAGAAGCCTCTGGTTCAGGAGGACATGTGGGATCTGAATGAGAAGGATTCCACTCATGTGATCTGTGAGACGTTTGAAGACATTATGGCCAAAGAGCTGAAAAAAGCTCGCAGCGCCCTACAGAAGAAACGAAACAAGCGAAAGACTACTGATGATCGTCAGAACGGCTTGGCCAAAGGAGTCAGTCAGGATGTTCTAGTTATGGTAAGAGTTCTGTAGATTCAGAAAAATTAGTGTTCACAGCTCTTTGTATTACTGCTAATTATGCATAGACTGGGAAAAAAGATTTATCAATTATTAAATGTATTACAGCCAAGTGTATTAGTTTTTCTCAATTTATATTTCTGATATAAATTCTGATGCAATATGAATCAAAAATATTTATTTTCCCAAAGACATTTATGGGTAATTGAGGAATAAGGTTTTTAAAAGTGTAAAAAAAAACATAATGCAGATATAATTAATTTTGAAGTTGTATTAAGTGTTAACAATGAGATTATGTGGTTTTTATAATAAATGAACACTGCTTTTGTCATTTTTTACAAGATGGACACCAAAAAAGTCATTCGGTTTAACCAAAATTTCGGTTTTACCAAATGATAATATTTTCAAACAATGCTAACAGGCTGATATCTAGCTAGTTAGCAAAAGGACAATCAAATATTTTATATTAAATACAAGTTTTTTAAATATTACAACGTTTTATAGCGGTTGTACCCTGATGTTTCGGGACATGCGTATGATCAAGTGAAAACATGAATTCATCAATAGTTAAGAGAGAGTTAGTTACTTTGCTTCACAACCATGTGGTCCTTTGCAGGTGTCTGAATGATGTCACATCCTGTCACATGATACTGACCGCATGACTTGATCCAAAATGGTCCCTTTATATCGGTTACTCCGAATGACATCAATGAAATTCATTTTACCGGACATTCTTTCTCATAACAAAGCAACGACTTCTACACATAATTTTAAAACCATTTTGCATTATGTTGAAATATGATGTTATAAAATCATGCCAGAATAAAAAAATACATTTATTACATTTTAAGATATTTCAATCACAAATGAAATGGCTGTATTGGTCTTTGGACGGTTAAACCGAATGACCTTTTGACACTTCAAAATCTTTAAAATACCTTTATATGTAGCAAAATATAATTAAAACCTTTTGGATTCAATTAAAGAGATCTAGTTGTACTACCTTACATACTTTGGATGTCATATGTTTGTTTTTTTATTATTATTATGGCCTTTGGACAAAAAAATGACCAGTCACGTCATCGATCCTTATACAGAGTATAACGATTTATTATATAGACCATACACTGAAAAAACAATGTTGAATTTATATGTAAAACTTATCATGTATCAATCTCTTTTTGCATTGCCAATGAGTGAACAGTTTGTAATGAAACTTGAAAAACAAGACTTTCCTGTACATTGATTTTTATGTTAAGGACTCGGGACGTTTTTGCCGGGAAAATCAAAGGATGTGACGGTTACTCGCGCTGCCGAGAGCCTCTCTTCCGTTTAATGAGGCGTGAAACGAATGTGTTCAGGATAACGCAGAAAGAGCCATTCTGTACTGTAATATATCAATGAGTCAGGCAAAGAAAAGGGATTAATTCAAACTAGTCTCATGTAGTCAGATCTATATAGTCTCAAATATAGGCCTACTTTAAGATCAAACTATCAACAGTGATTTTAATTACCTCATCTCTCAACATGATGCCGGTGAATTGCAGATTTATCCACATCGCTATGATCAGATGCTTTCTGAACTGCTGTTTTCTCATTGCTCTCATTTTATGATGTTTATGTTGTTATTGAGAGGAAAGGGGGCGGAACGCTTGGCCTTCATCAGAATATTCATTAACAACGCAAAACTTCATTTTAATTCTAAGCAAATAAGGAAAAAGACCTTCGTTGTGAGTATGTAGCGGTCTCGAATCGCCTTAGTCCACTTTTAAATACACTTTTCCTGATAAATTTACTCACCCCCATGTCATCCAAGATGTTCATGTCTTTCTTTCGTCAGTCGAAAAGAAATTAAGGTTTTTGAGGAAAACATTCCAGGATTTTTCTCCTTATAACTTTTAACAACTTCAAAAGACCTTAATGTTTATTGTGTTGTCTTTATAAAACATGCATCATATTTTCTGTTATGTTCTAAGAAAAAAAAAAAGAAAAATTAGTAAAACCCACAATAATGTCTGCAGTAAGTAAAGCTGTCAGTATGTGTTCTGCACATCAACACTCAAAAGATAATACTATTTAATCCTATTTTATCACTATTGTGTCCTTCTTTTCTCTCTTTCACATGAATTCATTGTTTGACTGATTAGTGTTTTGTGATGACCTGTTTTGTACTGAGGACCAAACACTAACTGATGCACTCACAATATTTCTTATTAGGAGGAGACGGGAAAAAAGAAAGACAAAAAGAAAGCGAAGAAGGATTCTGAATCCGACTATCCTCAGTCCTGGCTGATTCCCACCATTACCAAAACCTTCAAAGGTGTGCTTTTAGGGTCAGCCTTCTTCAAACTCATACAAGATCTTCTAGCGTTTGCAAGCCCACAACTTCTCAAGTAAGTGGTTCTTCATTTCTGAATTTTTGATTTTGAGACTTTTTGTTGTTGTTGCTGGTCTTCAGACTTGCAAAAAGAACCTCACCCAGCTAACAGGAAACGTTCTCAGAACGTTATCTCAAAGTTATGAACAAACGTTCTCTCAGTAACTTTAATAGAACGTTCATTCAAAGTTATCTGGTCTTTAATAATGTTCTTTAAAAACATTAGCACAAAAACATTATTTCTACATCGTTCATGGAACGTTTTATTCGGTTGGATGTTCGTCTAATTTTTAAAAAAATGTTACTACTTGTTTTAAAACGTTCAGAGAAGATTCAAAAGTAACATTCCCATAATGTTTGCAGAATGATGAAATGGAATGTTTCCTTAAAGGCACAATATGTAGGATTTTTAGATTAAAATATCCAAACCCACTAGAACAGTGTTATACAGTGGGTACGGAAAGTATTCAGACCGCCTTAAATTTTTCACTCTTTGTTATATTGCAGCCATTTGCTAAAATAATTTAAGTTCATTTGTTTCCTCATTAATGTACACACAGCACCCCATATTGACAGAAAAACACAGAATTGTTGACATTTTTGCAGATTTATTAAAAAAGAAAAACTGAAATATCACATGGTCCTAAGTATTCAGACCCTTTGCTGTGACACTCATATATTTAACTCAGGTGCTGTCCATTTCTTCTGATCATCCTTGAGATGGTTCTACACCTTCATTTGAGTCCAGCTGTGTTTGATTATACTGATTGGACTTGATTAGGAAAGCCACACACCTGTCTATATAAGACCTTACAGCTCACAGTGCATGTCAGAGCAAATGAGAATCATGAGGTCAAAGGAACTGCCTGAAGAGCTCAGAGACAGAATTGTGGCAAGGCACAGATCTGGCCAAGGTTACAAAAAAATTTCTGCTGCACTTAAGGTTCCTAAGAGCACAGTGGCCTCCATAATCCTTAAATGGAAGACGTTTGGGACGACCAGAACCCTTCCTAGAGCTGGCCGTCCGGCCAAACTGAGCTATCGGGGGAGAAGAGCCTTGGTGAGAGAGGTAAAGAAGAACCCAAAGATCACTGTGGCTGAGCTCCAGAGATGCAGTCGGGAGATGGGAGAAAGTTGTAGAAAGTCAACCATCACTGCAGCCCTCCACCAGTCGGGGCTTTATGGCAGAGTGGCCCGACGGAAGCCTCTCCTCAGTGCAAGACACATGAAAGCCCGCATGGAGTTTGCTAAAAAACACCTGAAGGACTCCAAGATGGTGAGAAATAAGATTCTCTGGTCTGATGAGACCAAGATAGAACTTTTTGGCCTTAATTCTAAGCGGTATGTGTGGAGAAAACCAGGCACTGCTCATCACCTGTCCAATACAGTCCCAACAGTGAAGCATGGTGGTGGCAGCATCATGCTGTGGGGGTGTTTTTCAGCTGCAGGGACAGGACGACTGGTTGCAATCGAGGGAAAGATGAATGCGGCCAAGTACAGGGATATCCTGGACGAAAACCTTCTCCAGAGTGCTCAGGACCTCAGACTGGGCCGAAGGTTTACCTTCCAACAAGACAATGACCCTAAGCACACAGCTAAAATAACGAAGGAGTGGCTTCACAACAACTCCGTGACTGTTCTTGAATGGCCCAGCCAGAGCCCTGACTTAAACCCAATTGAGCATCTCTGGAGAGACCTAAAAATGGCTGTCCACCAACATTTACCATCCAACCTGACAGAACTGGAGAGGATCTGCAAGGAGGAATGGCAGAGGATCCCCAAATCCAGGTGTGAATAACTTGTGCATCTTTCCCAAAAAGACTCATGGCTGTTTTAGATCAAAAGGGTGCTTCTACTAAATACTGAGCAAAGGGTCTGAATACTTAGGACCATGTGATATTTCAGTTTTTCTTTTTTAATAAATCTGCAAAAATGTCAACAATTCTGTGTTGTTCTGTCAATATGGGGTGCTGTGTGTACATTAATGAGGAAAAAAATGAACTTAAATGATTTTAGCAAATGGCTGCAATATAACAAAGAGTGAAAAATTTAAGGGGGTCTGAATACTTTAAACCCACTGTATATTACATTATCCCAAATGATTTCAAGAATGTTTAAATCCAGAGAAATAAGCAATTTTAACCAGGACTTGCCTATCAATGACATCATACCCGCGTTACCCTCGGTTTCTGGTTTTATTTTGTAGAAACCATGGAAACACCAAAGACACTTTAATATATTCTGTGTTTTATTAGACAGGTGAGCAACTGTTTGGATACATTCATCGACAGAAAACTAATCATGTTATATAGCTCAACACTGTAACACCCTGTCCTTACCAGACGTGATGCGATAATATTCCAGCGACGAGCAATTTGACCGTCCACACTAGACGCGACAATGAGAAGTGATTAAATCAATCAAAAACCACAGCCAATCAGAAGAGAGTGTGGGCGGGCTCTCTCGGCAAGAGCACAGCAGATACAATGAAATTAGTAAAATTCATAAATATTACACCATTTAAACATTATTTAAAGTACATAAGGAGTGACTGAACCAATCTTTGTCATAAATACACTTGTTTGTTCGCATTGAGTTGACAGTTTGAACGTTCTTGTCCAATGTCCAAATGTTTTTTCTTGGTTATATGAACGTTAAAGGATTAGTCCGCTTTAAAATAAATTTCCTGATAATGTCATCCAACATGTTCATGTCTTTCTTTCGTCAGTCGAAAATGAATTAAGGTTTTTGATGAAAACATTCCAGGATTATTCTCCTTATAGTGGACTTCAATGGGCACCAAATGGGTGAAGGTCAAAATTACAGTTTCAGTGCAGCTTCAAAGGGCTTTAAATGATACTAGACGAGGAATAAGAGTCTTATCTAGCTAAACGATCGGTCATTTTCGAAAAAACTGTATATGCTTTATAAACACAAATGATCGCTTTGCACGTTCTTCCGCTTTCTATATTCTTCAAAAAGCTTACGAGTCCTACAAGCACGTGCAAAGCGATCATTTGTGTTTATAAAGCATATACAGTTGTATTTCTGTAGAAAATGACCAATCGTTTAGCTAGATAAGACTCTCATTCCTCGTCTGGTATCGTTTAAAGCCCTTCATGAAGCTGCAATGAAACTATAATTTTGACCTTCAACCGTTTGGAGGCCATTGAAGTCCACTATAAGGAGAAAAATCCTGGAATGTTTTCATCAAAAACCTTAATTTCTTTTCGACTGACGAAAGAAAGACATGAACATCTTGGATGACATGGAGGTGAGTAAATTATCAGGAAACCGTTTGCAAAACGTTCTTAGAACATATTTGTGTTTTATCTTCTGACTTCTTTACTTTAATGTGATGTTGTTTGTCACAGGTTAATGATATCCTTCACTCAGGACAAATCAAGTTATGCATGGACCGGCTACATGTACGCAGTGCTGCTTCTGTTGGTGGCGTTTCTACAGTCTGTTATTCTGCAACAGTATTTTAATCGATGTTTTATCCTGGGTATGAAAGTACGCACAGCTATCATGGCAGCTGTTTATAAGAAGGTACACTGTTAGATCTATGCTTTGCATCAATTTATAATCCCTTTTTCTTTTTCTGCGATATTCGGTATTTGTGGTTTTAGATGTCTGCCGAAAGTGCCTCTATTATGCTTTTTCTGATATTACCTTTTATGTAATAGAGCTGTTTGTGAATGTAAAAGGTCAGCAACGTTTCAAAGATCAAAGTGCAGATAAATGCACTAAAAGAAAGACTCATGAGATTGATATGATAAAACTGATGCCATCGTTACTGTTTGTATCACTGTGTATCAAGAGCTGAAATTCAGATATGCTAATGAGCGTTTGGTTTCCAATCAATCACAAGAGACTGAGCCATCTGACCAATCAGAGCAGAGCAGCACTCAGAAAGGCGGGGTTTAGAGAGACCGAATCTTTGAACAAAGCGTTTCAGACTGAGAGAAAAGAGCTGATGCTGCAGTGGATATTATGAGAAAAGGGTTTTTGATCTTGGATGAATGTAAACCTGTTGTTGGAGACACAAAACAACATTAGGAACCTTTAAAAAAGCATTCGAGGGGCACTTTAACAGTCTAATTGTTTAGTTGTGTCCTAGCCAGTGGATGATTTTGTGATGACTCATTATTAACTGGTTTCTTTCAGGCATTAGTTGTATCTAACGACTCTAGGAAAGAGTCAACTGCTGGAGAGATTGTCAACCTGATGTCAGCGGATGCTCAGAGATTTAACGAAGTCACCAACTTTATTCATTTGCTATGGTCGTGTCCACTGCAGATCGCTCTGTCCATAGCTTTCCTCTGGATTGAGCTGGGTCCGTCTGTCCTAGCGGGCCTGTTGGTCATGGTGCTGATGGTGCCCATCAACGGCTGGCTGGCCACCAAATCCAGGGGCTTCCAGGTGATTCATAAAGCATTGCTCTTGTCTGGTTACAAAATAAATAGTTTGTCTGATGTATCATTATCCACTAAGTGCAACATGCTTCTTTTCAGGTGCAAAACATGAAATTTAAAGACTCACGCATGAAAATTGTGAACGACATATTGAACGGAATCAAAGTAAGTGGTGTCTTACACTCCTCTAGCGTGCCTCAAATCATGTCCACTTACAGGACAAATGAAAATATAACATCTTGTTTTGTTGACATGTATTTCTTTGTCACCTGTGTGGTAGATTCTCAAGTATTACGCCTGGGAATCATCTTTTGAGTCTCAGGTTAAGGAAATTCGAGAAAAGGAGCTGAAGGTGATGAGGAAATACGTCTACCTCTCATCTGTCTCCATCTTCATATTTTCATGTGCTCCAGCTATTGTGAGTATAATAGTGTTTTATATACAGTGTGAAACGATTTTCTATTCCAAGGCACCACTGTATCTGTCAGTGGATTGACAGCAAAGTTGAAAATCTACACTGTTTATTCAAATCTTGAATGAATCACAGAAAGCAATCAGCACAACTACAACACTACCATCCCGTTATAGACATGTGTTATCGTCTGTAGGTGTCTCTGGCGACCTTTGCTGTATTTGTGGCTGTGGATTCTAATAACATCTTGGATGCAGGGAAAGCTTTTACCTCCATCTCACTCTTTAACATCCTGCGCTTCCCGCTGGCCATGCTTCCGCAGCTGATATCTAGCATGGTTCAGGTACTGTACAGAATATATACATTATTTTATATTTATGTTGTTATTTATACAGAAGCATTTTATTGCTGCCTTTAAATAAACTTTGTTTGCAGTTATAAAAGTATTTTTGACCATGTTCGAAATTAGTACTCAATACTTGTTTCAATGTTCAGACCAATGTATCTAAGAAAAGACTTGAGAAATTTCTGAGTGGCAGTGATCTGGACACAACGGTAATCAAGCATGATGACAACAACAGTAAGTCAAGAACTAATTTCAGTATTCTTAGAGAAACTTAGCTGATTTCAAATTGTTTTACAAAAGCTTAAATCATTTTTTTATGTGCTCATTACTGTTTGCAGTAACAATGTGTTCTTGAATAGTTGTGTTCTGTAAAGACCATACTTCAGAGGAACAACAGCAGTTTCCCAGCTAACATATTATGTTCTATTAACATTTTGCTAACGTTCATATTAGGTTTTTGAAAATATTATTTTAGAATGTTCTCTAAATGTTCAAAAAAAAAAATCTTAATTATGCAAAAGTTAAGGGAACATTCCATTTTATCATTCTTCAAACGTTATGGGAATGTTTCCTTTTGAATGTTCTCTTAACGTTCTGAAACAAGTAGTAACATTTTAAAAACGTTAGACAAACATCCCATGTGACATTTTCAGAACTTTGGCTAATGTTCTGTCAAGGTTCTCTCAAAGTTATGAAAAAACGTTCTTCCAGTAACGTTAATTTAACATTCTTTCAAAGTTATCTGGTCTTTAATAATGTTCTCAAAACTTTAGCACAAAAACATTACGTTCGTGGAACATTCATTGAAGTTCGTCTATCACTTTTAAAATGTTACTATTTGTTTCAGAACATTTAGAGAACATTTAAAAGTAACGTTTAGATAATGTTTGCACAAAAATGTTATTTATACATTGATAATGGAATGTTTATTTCAGAAGCATTTCAGTTGAACGTTCATCTAACGTTTATTTAAATGTTACTAGTTTCTGAACGATAAGAGAACATTCAAAAGTAACGTTCCCATAATGTTTGAAGAATGATAAAATGGAATGTTTCCTTAATGTTTGCATAAACAAGAAATAACATTTTATGACTTAATGGGAACGTTATTAGGGCCCGAGCACCGATGGTGTGAGGAATCTATTGTGATTGCTCAGTCAATTATTATTCTTCTCTGAAATTAATTGCATTTGAGGGCCTAAACATGCTGAAAAACCCATGAAACTTTGCACACAAGTCAGAAGTGGTGAAAATTTACGTCTGATATGGGTTTCAGAATTAGGTGTGGCAAAATGGCTCAATGGCACCACCTACAAAATTTCAATTAAGCGCCCTTCGCGCTACATTTCACGAACAGGTATGAAATTCGGTAGACACATGTAACAGCCCAATACCTAAAAAAAAGCCCAAGGGTGCAAAATCTGAAAATCCAACAGGAAGTGAGATATTTTGAATTTTCTCTGCAAAATGTTTGCAGTTTTTGCCATTTCCAGACGTTGTACTTTAACAAACTCCTCCTAGAGCTTTAATTAGATCAACATCATATGTTCAGTCTAATCTAAAGGCTTTTGAGACATTAAATTGTCAAGATCTAGAGTTTTCACTGAAGGGCGTGTCTGTGGCGGCCTTCAGAAGTTGTTGTAACTCGGGCATACAATGTCGGATCTGCCCCAAACTTCACATGTTTTATTAGAGTCCTGGCCTGAAGACATCTACATGGCAATATTCAGTTACAGTCAAAGCGCCACCTGGTGGCATAATATTTTTGTGAGATCATTGTTAAAGACTGGATAACTTTGAACAAACATTCTTTTGACGTTACTGGAAGATGTTTGTTCATAACTTTGCCAGAACATTAGCTGGGTTAGTATGAAATCTCTGAAAGTGCTCAAATGTTCTTCATTCATTAGGTGCTGCAGTGAGCATAAATGATGGCACATTCACCTGGGAAAGAGACTCAGAACCAGTTCTGAAACAGTGAGTTTTGCCATTTCACTCACTATAACATCATATTTTACACTATTACAGTACTGGTGTGCTTGCATGTGTGTGTGTGTTCTACCTATCAGTTTTCACTATGGTTTTTAACCAATGATTGTATTGTTCAGTGTGTCTCTGGACGTTCATCCGGGTCGTCTGGTGGCAGTGGTTGGAGCCGTGGGTTCTGGAAAGACATCGCTGATCTCCTCTCTGCTGGGAGAATTGCACTGCCTCAAGGGCTACATCAATATCAATGTAATCAAACAGATCTTAATATGAAAAGATCTCTTGAAAGATTAACGTACCTCTTATTTGCTGGCTGGACATTAGTCACGTGTGTTTCTCTCTCAGGGGTCGATGGCGTATGTGCCGCAGCAGGCGTGGATACAGAACGCTACTCTCAGGGACAACATCCTGTTCGGCTCTAAGCTGGACGAAGAGCGTTACCTGTCTGCGGTGGATGCGTGTGCTCTCGGGCCAGACCTGGATCTTCTGCCTGGGAGAGATCAAACTGAGATCGGAGAGAAGGTAAAGCAGTGCTTCCAAACCTTTAGTCCTTGACCTCCACACGAGAGTTCCCGGGTTTAAATCCCGGACGAGCCCCCACATTTGTCACGACCGGCTCAAAGCCATGACAAATGAAAGGAGGACATAGTGAGGTTGGTAATCTTTATGTATATAATAAAACTGAGACTGGTGAACGTAAAGTCACAGTTGGCATATTCAATGGTGGATTTAGGCATGGGCAATATGGGCCACATATAATGTGCATTCAATGTGCAAATAAGCTTTGAAAAAGAGAAGGAGACAGATGCATTTGTAACCTAAACATTTTATTTGTGTATAATAACATTTTTAAAGGCACAAATGGTGATATGGTGACCTTGAATTCAAACCACTTTATTTTCCTAATCCATTTAAAATACAATTACATTCCATATGAATAAACTCATCACAAATGCATTGGAGTAAAGAGTACATATACTTATTCAAAAATGCATGTAGAGAGTAAAAGTTGCTAATGTCTTTAATACTCAGTCAAACTACAAAGTAGCCAAAAAGTTACGTTACTAATTGCATTTACTGGAATACTTTACACCACTGGCTGTTAGTCCTGACAATGCAACTGCAATATTGCATATTCACTTGTGTGCTTGCTGTATTTAGATTTTTCCACCGCTTATTCTCTTCGAGAGTTCAAAAATGTGCAGTGTTGCTGTGTATCCAGGAATGGGGTTGGGAAACACTCACTTTGAATCTTTAATTTCTCCTCTGCTGTGCCACAGGGCATCAATCTGAGTGGGGGACAGAAACAGAGGGTGAGTCTGGCCAGGGCGGTTTACAGCTCTGCAGACATTTACCTTCTGGATGACCCACTGTCTGCTGTCGACGCGCATGTGGGAAAACATCTTTTTGAAAGGGTGATCGGACCCAAAGGACTGCTCAAAAATAAGGTAGGAGACTAATGTCAAAGTGAATACTCAGAATGGACTTTTTGCCACACCTTAACAAAATTTTTGTTACCAGCCATGAAACATAGATTAATCCTTATTAAAGTTACAAAAGTTATTCAGTCAAGATCAGTGAGTGATGTTTTTCTTCTCTTTTGTCATTTGAATAACATTAAAAACACAGACAGCAGCAGGTTTATTAGGCTGCTGTCACTTTAAGAGCTGCATGGATCTAATATACTGTTACACATGCGTTTTCTTTCTCCACTGTTTTTGTTCATTTAAGACATAACTAACTATGTTTACAGGATACTTGGGCATTTTGACAATTTAGTTTGAATATGTCTGTTCAAGCGCAAGAAGACGTGAAAGAGAGCTCAATTCGGTATTTGTGGGCTGTCTGAGATGCAGATTTCTGGGCAAACGCTTCAGATGCTCACTATATTATTATATATGTATGTGAAAAGCACATGTTCTGCTTGACTTAAATTTCTGCATTGCTGTTCTGTTTTTTTCTCTTTGTAGACTCGTATCCTGGTAACACATGGGATTAGCTTCTTGCCGTATGTAGATGAGATTGTTGTGTTGGTGAATGGGGTTGTGTCTGAGGTGGGATCATACGACGCTCTTCGGGCCAATAAAGGCGCTTTCTATGAATTCCTGGAAATTTACGGCAAAGAGGAAAACAACAAAGCTGATGCCAAGAAAGGTTTGTCTGCCATCCAACATTTGCATTTTCTGCTGAGCTTCAGATATTCTCCTAAATTCTAAAATGGCCGTATGAACACATTCTGAAAGTTTTATTACAGGGCTTGCAATGTCTACATGATTCAGCTGCTAAAGTTTGGGTTCTTTCTTTCTTGCTTGCTTTATTTCTTGGTGCAAGTTGTCTTTCCTCTGTGTTTTCATTTATTCAATATTAGCCAAAAAGCTGCAGGGATCCACACTTTGAAAATTAACTGGAAATAGTAGACCATTTGGGCACAAACTCTTTTCAATATCTAATAACGTACACTACCATTTAAAAGTTTGGAAGAACTTTCCAGTGTTTTTGCACTGCTTGCATCAAAACATCTGCACAAGTCTCTATGCACATAAACTCATTGATTTTTCTCTTTGGTCAAAAAGCAGCAGCTCAGGAGGCAGCCTATGAAGAGATCGATACCCTGCCGGAGGTTTTGGAGCCACAGGCCGACGGCTCTCCAGAGGACATCGTCTCAAGCACACTGAAGAGAGAAAACAGCTTGCGCGGCAGCCAGCGTCACAGTCGACAAAATGGAAGGTAAACCAAACACACCATTGAATAACATTCCACAAGAAGAACTGAAGATTTTATTCCAGACATGCAGTACTTCACACAGATAGAACTGAATGTCGCTCCAGTTGAGCAAGTATATAGTTGAGCAGTTGCATGAGTCTGGTTCTGGAGGTAAAAACTCAATTCATTTTCTCCACAAGGAAATAGATTATTTTTGATAACTTCTAAACCTTTCCAGGCAGACCTACTGTGAGCTACGAGGATGTTAATCCGATAGTATTTGCTTCTATTGAAGCCATCAGCTCTCATTATATCAATTTAGTTTAAAAACTACATTACCCATGATGCTGTACAGAAAATTCCACCAATCACAGTCACCACAATCAAAAGTGCCAAGATCTCTTTAGCTCCGCCCACTCTCAGAAATCACATAGAGTTGAAGCACTGCGAATGAAATTTAAAATACGTTTTTATACATATAATCAACATTCTGGACAAATGAGTAGTTTTATGTTTCTCCATCATTTTTAATTCAATTATGTTGTTTGCAATGCTTCATGGGATTGTAGTTTTTTCGCTCACTGAAGCCGTTAAGTTCACAGTCTTGTATCTTTGTATTTTGTCCGATTTTCAAATACTTCTTTGCTTCAAATCAAAGTTTGCAGTGTTGTGATTCTCCTCAGAGCTACTAGGCTTTGTTCATGGCTTATAAAGCTTTAACCAAGGCTTGTTTTTAAATCCCTATGGGAGAAATGAATGGAAAAAACTCTGTAGTCATGATATTTCAAAAAAGCTACAGAAATGCAACAACAGACTTCATTGCAAGAGTGCAGTTTTGTGTTCACCAAGACCAATTTATATATATATATATTTTCTGTCTTTAGTGTGAGAGTAAGGAAGAACAGCTCTGTTCGAAGTAAAAAAGACTCCGGTGATAAGAAAGGACAGCGACTGATTGAGAAAGAGGCAATGGAGACCGGAAGGGTACTTAAAGCAGTTTTGGTTCTCAATGTTTTGTTGTCTATTTTCCCCTCAGTAATTGTGTTCAAATTATTTTTTGATCCATATCCCAGGTGAAGTTCTCAGTGTATCTTCAGTATCTGAGGTCTATGGGCTGGTGTTACGTCTCCTTGAGTTTCCTCTTCTACTTCATCCAGAATGTGGCCGTCATTGGTCAAAATCTGTGGCTTAGTGAATGGACTAATGATGCTGAAAAATATTTCAACGAAACCTACCCAAATCATATTAGAGACCTGAGAATAGGCGTCTTTGGAGGCCTGGGACTAGCACAAGGTATGAGCAGAAAGAGATTTAATACGTACATTTACAAACAGAATAAAATGGATCACAAGATATTTTGTGATTTTAAAGAAGCCATATGATGCTAATTTGTTATTTTGATTATTGGGTGAACTACAATAGTGCTTTAATGTAAAAAAAAAAAAAACATTATTTTTCACATATTGAACATTATTGTAGCTCTTCTATTCGTGCTAATGTCTACAAAGCCCCGCCTTCCGAAAAGCTCAGAGTGCTCTGATTGGCCAGCTGACTCAATAAATCCCTTTGTGTGAGACTATGCGCTTTGTAACTTTGCAGATTTTATACATGCACGAACAGATGCATTACACACTAAGTGAAAAGGAAAATATAAAAAAAGCATTGTTTGTCAATTATACATGTATAAAGTGTAGTTTAGTCATGAAAAATGTTGGAATACATTTTAAATTTTATCAATATAGCTGCAAGCAACGATGACGGCCCTAAGCAGTACAACGCCACCTGGTTGGTCTAGAAAAACAATATAAGTAGAGTAAATATAAGAGGAGAGGACTGTTTTAAAGTCTGTTGTATGTGCCACACATCCTGCTGTCAGCTGGTGGCGCTGTGACCGTGATCCACAATAGTCACGTCCATTTGATTAGTCCCTATAGCCAAACATACAGCCCCAATTTGATCTAAATCATATAAAGCACTCAGAAAACATGAGACTTTTCCTGTTATCTTTTTGACAACAATGTTTGAGATATCAAAAATCTGTTCGCAATTTAGCATATCCAATGTCTGGGAGAATCGCACAAATAAATAAATAAATCCACATTAAATTCAAAATGACTGACTTCCTGTTGGTCGGAGCTAATGATTGTAATTTAGAAAGTTGTCTGGCTTGATAAGAACAATTTGTGTGCTGAGTTTGGTGGCTGTAGGTAAAACTAACTCCTGCACTTTAGTCAGAAGGTGGCGCTACAGAGCTCCCCATCCACGCCCATTTCTGAGCTTTTTCCAATGTCTATCTCTGAGTTGTGTGTCGAATTTCATGAAATTTTAAGCATGCTAAGAGCCTCAAAAACACCCAAAGTACATGGTTTGGAATTGTCTAAAGAATTAATTGTTAAAATTAGGCCTGGGACAATATATCGAAGCATCGTGAATCGAGAAAGGATCCTGGATCGATTATGAGATTTTCCGAATTCATCGCGATTCTCTCTCGAATCGATTCTGAGCTTAGTTTTTAACAGCACCATCTGCTTTCTTTAGAAACAGCCGTACTCTGCTTGCTTCCAATTCCTTACACACACCACTTGAACCTTCTATAAAATAATCATTCATAAAGTTTGAAAAGGTTGTTTTCGGTGGGCTGTTTACATTAATCTCATGTCATAAAAGCATTCTGAGGTGCAAATACTTTCTCAGACTCAGCCGAAAGCACGAGCGCTCTTCTTCATGAGCATTTGAGTGTGCAGTTAAAAACTAGCCTAGAGCGCCATCTGCTGTTAAAAACGAAGCTCAGAATCGATTCGATCCACAAATCGTAATGTATCAATATATTGTCCCAGCCCTAGTTAAAATACAAAAGAATGATCTGATGTAGGAAAACTGTTCCAATTGTGAAATTTGGAGAGTGATAAGAGAAAATGCCTCACTCTGTGTTTTAGCTCTTTGTCTAAAAATAGTGAATATCAAAGTGAGTTTCAGTCTTTTGTTTACAGAGAAAAAATGCTGGACACAGTACATGAGCTTTCCTTTATGACTAAGTGATGGTATGTCTTTCTCTGCCAGGTTTTCTGGTGTTTTTAGGCACAATACTCCTAGCTGATGGATCCATTAGTGCGTCCAGGACTCTACACACAAATCTGCTGTCTAATATTCTGAGAGTGCCCATGGTGTTCTTTGATACCACACCTTCAGGACGAGTAGTCAATCGTTTCGCTAAGGTATAGACTTTTAACACTGAACACGATTTTATTGACAAATTGCAATAAGTTGTCTAATTAGTGGGCCTGTATGAAGGCCAGAGACAAGTTCATTAACATTCTGTACAAAATAAAGGTTCCAAAAGAGTGTTTTCACAGTGATGCCAAAAAAAGAACCATATTTTTTCACCTTTCAGTGAACAGTTCTTAAAAGAACCATTATTTCTTAGTGTAAAGAACATTTTAAAAATCTAAATAACGTTTTGTGCAATGGAAAGATTCTGTGGATGTTAAATGTTCTTCATGGAGCCATCAATGACAATAATAATAATAAAAAAAACCTTCATTTTTAATGCTCTGGTGCTTTTTGGTCCTTTTGACCAAAAAAATTTACTTTTTTTTTTT